>CM057134.1:926284-1255351 GCA_029964075.1 Patiria pectinifera | reverse complement strand
TGGCTTTAAGTGGACTTAAGAGACCATAAGTAACATAAGGCATGCTTTGAGGAATTAACCGGCTTCTGCATTCATATATCTGAAAATGCAAACACTAGTGGGGAAAAGTAAAACCATATATTCAAGTATAGGGAATGCCCTGAAGAAGACTAGTAACACTACAATCACAGTCCAGAATACTGCTGGAATGTCACAGATTTTATAATTGGCACTTTTGAAGTTTGATTTAAGAAAGAACAGTTAACCTTCATTTAGTCAGCTGTAAAGGCCTTCCAAAGCACACAGTAAAAAAATACACATCAATCAGTTAATGTTAAAATTCCCACTTAAAAATATCTTCAAAACTAGACGGAATCTGAGCAAGTTTTGAATAAAGAAATACAGTCATTGTTCACGGATTTCTCTTAAAAACCACATCAACATCAACTTGAAACAAAAGGGAGAGAGAAAAATTGTCTGATTAAAAATGGAATTTTTAGGATGCAAGAGAATAAACACAAATTAAAAACCACACTCTTGACCAAGAACTGTGTACACTGTGCAACTACTAGCATACAAATTCTCTCAAATATATACACTTTTGAAACAATAAATCAGATTAAAAATATTTTGTCCAATTTTGTGACACAATTTTAAAGTCTAAACAATTTACGGCTTATTAAAAATTTCTTTGATAAACGCTTGTTTTGATTTGGGTGAAATCTAAAACTACCACGAAGTCACTACTGGTGCTTTTGAAAAATTGCTTATTAAGTGCTTGACGCTGTTTTTACCATTATAAGATTACACTGCTGAATTGATAAAAGTTATTTTCTTAGACAGTTCCAAAGAATATTCAAATTGATCCAATAAGCTCTAGTGGTAAATTACTGTTGGAGGTCAAAACACTGAGCTTCACTTGAACAATTCCTTGTTTAAAAAAGCGGGTTTTTTGGTCTCAGCATCCTTACTTCTCTCTACAGGGACTGGGGTGCTGGATTTTACAATTGTTAAGAATTCAATTAAAAAAGCCACATGTTACGTAAGCATGACATGAAACACACTGCATTCTCCAGCATAGCAAAGGCAACATCACTTGCAATGAGGGAATCATTTCGCATTTGCATAATACTGCTTAACAGGAGCAATACGGCTTCAATTACGTTTTTATTTCTGTATGGCAAACTTTTGTTACACAATTGCTTCAAAAATCAATTCGCTTTCAAACTGTGCATTTGTCCTTTTTCAAACTGTGCAGTACCAAAATTGCTATACTCATTTTTAAGTCTGTGAAGTTTGACTGTTACATCCTAGATCATTTATACACTGTGTCGTCATACTTTCCACAGTTTTACAGCACCAAGCGAACGACTCCAAGTATCTAAGATGTCAGTTATCCTCCACAAAATAAGAACTACAAACAGAACGTTAAACTGTAAATTTGGTTTCAACTTCACAAGATTACTGTGCTACAGAAAAGATGTCAAAATCTGAGCCAGTATCAATGTCAGAATTAAAAAAAAAAAAAACCTTATAATAATTTCTACTTAATCATCCAAATATTTTTAATCAAACTCCATGAAACCATAAGAAATAACACAACAGGTACAATATGCCACAGACACTGAGATAAAAAGCAGCACCTTGTCCAGACATCTTAGATACTGAGAATCGCTGCACTTGAGTGTCAACTCAAGACCAGCGATGGAGAAAGTTGCTTACATTTTCTTACTTTTCAAGAGTGAGCGACAGGGGAACTGGGCTGAGACCAGCAGGGAAGCAGTCGATCATGGGCCCTCGGAGATGCCTTGATCTTGGATTCTGACAAAATTCCAAACAAAACCACAAAAATATTGAAGCATGGTTCATCTTTCACTCCCATTTGTAAACCGTTGTATAGCCGGCAAAAACATATTCCTTATGTGTTCTCCATACAGTACAGTGTAACTTCAACATTTTATTTCACTGTATTAAACTGACGGGAGAAACTAACCGTTGTTGTTTATTCAACTTTGGATGGCCTTTTCTATAGTATACAAATATTGAATGCTTCGAGTGGTGTAATAAAACTAGCCTCCTGAGGTAATCCAGGGACCATTCTATTTTCCCAGGAGGCAAAGCCGGGAATCGTAGATCCATGGATCACCGAGGCTGATTTACTTCACCACGAGATAAGCATTCAATATTTGTTTATATAACACTTCACCACAGATTCTGCTTGATTTGAATATTTTAAATTATTTGAAATCTGAACACAGTTGGAATAAACTTCAATTTCAATACAAAATTGGTGGAAAATGTATTTCTCTCTTCCAAACTACCCCACTTCACGAAATGTTTGAACCCTAGTCTGCGGCGCGCGCTCTCTTTGGAACAATATGCGCTACGTAGCAGCGCCATATGCCACACCTGGCATCCATTTGCACACAAATACCGCGCCCCGTGGAAATAGTACTTTGGTTGCTAATGGTATAGTACTTTGGTTGCTACGGGTATAGTGCTTTTGACCGTGCACAGAAAGATAGCAAATTAGAAAGTAACATGTGACTTAAGCTCTCGGCCAATCAAGGCACAGAATCTGTGGGTGAGGTGTTATAATTACTTATATTACAATGCCTGCACTGTATGGATGGCATCCATCATAATAAATGCTACATTTTGAGTTGAATAGGATCTCTTTAGCTCCCCCTACCTTCCCACTAGATGTTTGACCAATTATATCAGTACCTGCAACATTCAGTATTGCATTAAGGTCAGTTCATACTTGGGGTAATAATTGCATTCGCATTTACTTTTGCCTTGAGTATGAAAGCGTCATTTCCACGACACTGTGCACTGTAATTTTTGCAAAATTTTTAACACATCCTCACCGACACTACTAAGTAACACCCAAGTCCGCTCCAGTGTTACTTCGTAGAAAACTGCAAAATGACACCTTTTTGGTTTGTGGTGACACTCCAAGTGTGCCGCAGCACATCAGACACTGAGCGCGAAAGCTGATTTTCATTCTCCACAAAGTTAAAAGCACTGTTACGGAAATACACTTTGGATAAAAAACATTTTAAAACATTTGACAGGAATGTAATTAATCTGTATTCTTGTGGAATAACAGAAAATTTAATAAGAGCCTTTGAACTGGTGAAATAAAGAGGAGTGTTACTTCGTGAAAACAACAATGTGCAGTGAGCACATAGTGTGTACTTACAGCTGTCCAATAGATTGACATTTCAACTCTGAGTGAATATGGCAGCCAAATGTTTCATGCTGTCAAATCCACTTTGTATTTGCATGCACGTCACTTGAGGGTATGGTGTTAGTGACCACTGCCTCCAATCCTCCCAAATCACTCTGCCAATTACTGCTATGGTTTGAGGCAGATGCGAATGGCGTTTAGAAGCAGTGCGGGGATGAAATACGAGACAAACACAGGAGCTGATTTATGCAAGGCTGAACATAACCCGATGCAGGATATGGCCTACTGGCTTGACGTAATGCATCCTCCCACAAAAAAAAAGCGATACATCTTTTGCACCATTCATCCTCGATCCTCTGAAAATCGTCCAAAACCGGCAGGAGGATTTTGGAGGATTGAGGAAAAGGTTAGGAAGTGAAAAGAGATCGGTAGACTAACCGTACAATTTGAGCTACATACCTTTGCCGGGTGCAGGAGTTGATGTAGCCTGAGCACTCAGACGGACCGGCGATGTGCTCCTTGTACTACGTGCTTGCGGTGAGGGATGAAGGCGGTCCGTAACCTGAGCTGTAGCCCTTGGATTCATCCAGCTTAGGCGTGTCTCATGCTCAAGGAGGACGGGGATCGAGGGTGGTGTCGCGGGAGACTGTGTGTAAGAATCACCTAGGAGGAGGGAAAATATGCATAAGTCAATGATACAATACAGGCCGTGAGTCAGGATACTAGACCTCTGAGTCAGATACTAGACTAAGTTCCTAGTAGCAATTATTTTTATGCAACCAAGTATAGTCAATGACCATAATGTGCATCGTCAGTTGGTAATGGAATGGTCCTCAGACTTAACTGCCCTTTTGAACAAAAATCATCCAGAGCCATGAATGAGAAGGAAAGGGTGAATTTCATTTTTATCAATCATCTAGACTTGATTAAACACAATTTAGGGAAGAAAATTCACTTGGGGGAAGGGGAAGGAAAACGCAATATTCCTCAATGATTTGAACCCACAACCTGCAGCATTCAGACTAGCGAAGCACATTATAGCGTATCACGCTGACCGCTGTAGAATATCAACTATTAGAAGTTATTCGAATCATGTGACATATTTATTCGTTCATTATATGTTTCACTCATGCATTTTACGGTCAATAACTTTGTGAGACGCATAAGCAAAATATTTGCTCCGTGGTAATGGCAATGAGGCTGTATTTTTAAAGGACGGTATAAAACAGCAAACCCGTGACATATCGATTAATATCACTATTACTAGTTCTAGTCGGGGTTTCAGTTCTACTTATTTTAAAGTCCACAACATGGTGGAAGAAAGGAGCAGGAACTGGCTGTTTCCTCTTATTGTTTGTTTGAAGCTCACCTTCCCTGAAATCCAATAAATGCCATTGTTTACTTTCCTGTCTAAGGACACACAAGGTCGCCCCGAATGTGAACCATGAGCCCCTACCTAAACTTTGGCTGATGCAGGTCTATAAAAAATTTACTTGTAAAACTTGAAGTACTTGTAAAACTGCAAGTTCTTTATCGTTGTGAATTAGCAGAAGCGCTTACTGAGTATGTTCCTGAGGTCTTGGATCTCATCCGAGGTCTTGCTGCTCTAGTCAGGTACTGCTGTCGTTTCTTCTGCTCCATGTTCAGCTGATCCTTCAGCGTCATGTTCTGAAAAAAATGCAGACAAAATAAGTTAACTCTCTTTAAATGATGTCTCGATGACTGACAGCTTGGAAAGACCCTTCAATGATAATTAAATGACCACAGGTGTTTTGATGCCTACAGCATCCTGACAATAACCTAGAATGACCCCTGAGTGACCTATGACCCCTACCCACCTGTTCCTCTAGGGCCTTGACCCTCTGTCTATCAGCCCTCTCTCTAGCCTCCAGCATTCTTTCAATGACTAGCATGACCCTACCCACCTGTTCCTCTAAGGCCTTGACACTCTTTCTATGAGCCCTCTCTCTAGCCTCCAGCATTCTTTCAATGACCTAGAGTGACCCCTCATGACCCCTACCCACCTGTTCCTCTAAGGCCTTGACCCTCTGTCTATGAGCCCTCTCTATAGCCTCCAGCATTCTTTCAATGACCTAGAGTGACCCCTCATGACCCCTACCCACCTGTTCCTCTAGGGCCTTGACCCTCTGTCTATGAGCCCTCTCTCTAGCCTCCAGCATTCTTTCAATGACCTAGAGTGACCCCTCATGACCCCTACCCACCTGTTCCTCTAAGGCCTTGACCCTCTGTCTATGAGCCCTCTCTCTAGCCTCCAGCATTCTTTCAATGACCTAGAGTGACCCCTCATGACCCCTACCCACCTGTTCCTCTAAGGCCTTGACCCTCTGTCTATGAGCCCTCTCTCTAGCCTCCAGCACACTTTCAATGACCCAGAGTGACCCCTCATGACCCCTACCCACCTGTTCCTCTAAGGCCTTGACCCTCTGTCTATGAGCCCTCTCTCTAGCCTCCAGCACACTTTCAATGACCTAGAGTGACCCCTCATGACCCTACCCACCTGTTCCTCTAAGGCCTTGACCCTCTGTCTATGAGCCCTCTCTCTAGCCTCCAGCATTCTTTCAATGACCTAGAGTGACCCCTCATGACCCTACCCACCTGTTCCTCCAAGGCCTTGACCCTCTGTCTATGAGCCCTCTCTCTAGCCTCCAGCATTCTCTCGGCTTGTAGCTGAGCGGTGCGTAGTCGCTCAGTCTCCATGTCTGTCTCCTGACGATGACGTGTCGTCAGCTCAATCAACCTACAAGGACACAATAACATAAGTGAATTTGTTGGAGAGTTTGGGATTTGTTTCTGAAAATGTTCGTCATCAACGCCCAGAATTAAAAACGACCAAACAGGACTCAAAGCTGATACCTCTGAAGTGTCATTCAAGAATCTTACAGTTTAAGCTACTTTGCAGCAGGATAGGCAATCTATGTTCCTGAAATACATTTTTAAGCCAACTAGCATAGCTTGAACTGTTGAGTGTTCACTGAGTTGATCATTTCAAACCTTTTTTTGGCCATCAATGTTCAGATTCAAAGTTGGTTTAATATTTTTTCCTAACTGGCCCGAATGACTCAGCTTGAACAATTCAAAGAATGATCTTTAATGATTGACAGATGTAAATTTTAATGTTTGGTTTTGCCCTTTAATTTCATTTCAAATTACTTCGGAGAAGGACAAAAACCACTTTATAAAAATTTTTCAAGATTGTTCTCTTACTGACCTCTGAGCGTGCTGTTGTTCCGTCTCAGCCAGTGATCCCTGCAGTGCCTGCACCTGACGTTGTAACTCCGTGTTCTCTTGCTCATAGGTACTCAGTGAGTTATCCAACGCTCCCTTCTCAGATGAGACTCGCATCGCCACCTCGTCCACTCGCATCTTCTCCCGCTCAACCTGTCCAAAGAAATCAACTCTTAATCATCAACTCTTGAGACTTATTGTATTCTCCGATACGAAGGGGAAGAACAGCCACTATTACTTTTTACATGGGGCTTGATGCCCTTGAATATTTTGAAGAAAAAGTGTAATTGGTTTCCTGTGATGTGGGTGATTTTGTAAGTTTCAAGAAGCACTATTCTAGACGAGTCTCTCACAAGTCTGTTCACCAGTAACCTACAAGTCCATTGCTACGTCTGGTTAGTAACAGGGTTTGAACAATAACAAAGAAACGTCATTTGTTCATTTGAATAGCCTGTGACTTGACTTGAGAGTGGATGACGCATGATTGACTTTTGGTGGAACTTTGAGGAATTGTGATGACTTCTGTTGGACTCGACTAAAACACTGTAAGGTTTCAGCAATTTTGCCTCAGTAGTTTGGGCTAAGAAAATGCCAAGTCAGTTTTACTATATCGATAATACATCACATTATAATAGTTATTAATCCTAACTCCTGTGACCGTTCTTAAGATTATGAAGCCCACATTGAAGAAAACATATCCACCCACCTTATCCAGTGTCTTCTTGAGCGCGTTCTTATCCTTCTCCAGTCGTCCAGTGCTACGTTCCAGTTCTCTCTTCTCTGTCTCCAGGTTACCGTACGCCTTCTGCAGCATAGAGATGTGTTCCTGGGAGGTTTGTTTCTGGGCTTGGAGGCGCTGGATTTGTGACAGGGCAGTATCCTCAGATTCCCGGCGCTGCTTCAGGAGCTACAAATGAACAAAATAAACAAAACATCAGATTTTGAAGATATAATTGTAAGATGTTGCACGGCAAATGACTTTTTTTAAGCATGAACCTGTGATTTACTTTTACTGGACACAACTACCATGCTGTGTGCAACAAGCTATACTCAGCATGACATACAACAGTATAAAGTTGTGACAGAAACATATCTGTGATACGAAATGACGGTTCATACTCTATGCGAAAGTGAAACAAATTTAATGGCGTCATCAAATGAAACTTCGTTGTGAAGTTCTCCGTCACAACAAATTCGCTTCACACTGAAATTTGCGTGAAGCATGAACTGAGCTCTACGCTGTTATAAAGGTGTTTGTTTTTTATGGACGTAAGGTGGGGACAAGGTCCCCTCATTCCAACCTGGCTCCCATTATTTAGTCCCAGAGCTACTGTGCTACGTACGGACCCTGACACACCCGCTCAGAGGGCATTAGACTTTGCCGTTACTGGCTCACAAGCCTTCAACCCCAACAAGGACGGCACTGCACAAACCTACTGGGTACAATACGTGCTGACCTCAAACGGGCTGGACTCGGACCACTCCGTACCGCGAGACAACTCCATTACCTATGGCAACGCACGCATGACAAGGCCAGGTGGCTGGAGACCAACTGGGTGCAGCTGCGGGATGTCATCTGCCTACCACAGCAGCAGTACACAATATATATATCATTGTGTCCGTGCAACAGGGCTGTATCTCCTAAAATGGGCTGTATGTGAAACGCGAGTTGCAGAATGTCAAAAGGTCACATCTCACTTAACCCCTTAAGGACGGGGTGTAATGGGGACATTCCTTCACACATAGAGCAAGTGGCCCGCATGACTGCACAGCCTTTGTGTGGTAGCGGGACTGCACAAAAGCAGCAGCTGTGGAACTACCCACTAGCAGTGTGCCACGGCATACCACAGCTGGCAACTGCATTCCAATGAGGATTAGCGGACGTGGCCATGACCGCTTCCCGTGCGCATGGGGTTAAAATAACCCGGATGTACACACAAAGTTGCACGGAGCATATTTGTGCATGATACAACTTTGTTACAGAATGGAGTTACGACCTTGTTGCACTGACATGACGATACATATTACTGTGACAGTGTGATGCACATTACTCTGTCTCTTTACCTCTTGTAAGCTGCGGACCTGCCCTTCCAGTTCCATCCGTCGTAGCTCCACATCAGACATCTCATTCTGGAGTTGTTGGACTCTCTCCATCAACTGATGGTTCTGCTTCTTGGCTTCAGACCCGGCGTGCCTGAGGATTGAGAAAACGGAGAACAGATCTTAGGAATGTCTGAGGCTGCCCAAGGCATGACAAAGCTTACTGCACTGCCTAATGTATTTTTGGTGCAAATAATATCTGCAAAAATGTAACTTTGCAACTAGTCAGAGCACTGTCTCAATAGCTCACTCAGATGTAAAGTCAGGAAACGGCAAGTTGTCTTGAGAATGAGGCATAGCAAGCTTTACAAAAGGAAGAGCATTCCTCTGTCCCCGTATGAGGTCATGTCTACATTTTAACAGGCATCTGTTAATTCATACTGGAATGATTGGCAATAACAAAATGAATATGCTGGGGACAGCCAGCTGGATTAACACTTACAAATGTGCAACACTTAATATTCAGAATGTGAATTTTGAAGTAAAGAGCACTCCATACCTAGCTGTATCCAATCTCTCCTGTAGTACACGTCTGTCGTGTTCACTCTGTGACAATGTCTGCTGTAGATGCTGTATCTGCTCCTGCAGCTGGCTGCTCTCCACACTGCTGTCATTCAATGTCATGGATAGGGATTGCAGCTATGGACAACAAAACAAACAAAATATTGTTACAATTTATTTACGGATGATAGCATGTACTTAACAGAGGAAAAAGAGGAAGAAATCTAGATGTTAACTTCTGTATATCTTGATTTTTATGCCATATTGCTCTCCATATCTTGTTCTCGAGGAAGACAGAGGTTTTACCGAGCTTATTGTGTACCTGAGGCTTTCCATATCTTTCCTTTGAGGGTATCTAAGAAGTGCATTTGACAATTTCAACAATCTGTTCCTGCTTATTTTATGTTCATGAGGCTGTCCATACCTTTCCTTTAAGGTCACCCTCCTCTTCTTCACTCTTGGCCAGTGCATTGGACAGTTTCAACAATCTGTTCTTGCTTATTTTATGTTCATGAGGCTGTCCATACCTTTCCTTTGAGGTCACCCTCCTCTTCTTCACTCTTGGCCAGTGCATTGGACAGTTTCAACAATCTGTTCTTGCTTATTTTATGTTCATGAGGCTGTCCATACCTTTCCTTTGAGGTCACCCTCCTCTTCTTCACTCTTGGCCAGTGCATTTGACAGTTTCAACAATCTGTTCCTGCTTATTTTATGTACATTAGGCTGCCCATACCTTTCCTTTGAGGTCACCCTCCTCTTCTTCACTCTTGGCCAGTGCATTTGACAGTTTCAACAATCTGTTCTTGCTTATTTTATGTTCATGAGGCTGTCCATACCTTTCCTTTGAGGTCACCCTCCTCTTCTTCACTCTTGGCCAGTGCATTTGACAGTTTCAACAATCTGTTCTTGCTTATTTTATGTTCATGAGGCTGTCCATACCTTTCCTTTGAGGTCACCCTCCTCTTCTTCACTCTTGGCCAGTGCATTTGACAGTTTCAACAATCTGTTCTTACTTATTTTATGTTCATGAGGCTGTCCATACCTTTCCTTTGAGGTCACCCTCCTCTTCTTCACTCTTGGCCAGTGCGTTGGACATCCTGTCGACAGTCAGCTGCAGCGAGCTGTTCTTGCTCTCTAGTATCTGTATCTGCTTCATCAAGGAGTCGATTCGTTCCTGACAAACCTGAGTCAAAGACAGAAAAACAACAACCCTTATGAATATAAGATTTAAGGCTTTGCATGGTGGGGTATCGGTATCGTTTCGGTTTGCGGTAACACCATGTGGTAATAACTACTGCTTAGAAGATATTGAACTTGTCTTTGGTCTCTAGAACTTACAGCAGGACTGTTCTTATCAGAACAAAAAACTACTTAGCAAAGTTGATAATAAGCAGGACAAGTTCTTTTCAGAACTAATATCTTCTAAGCAGTAGTTATTACCACATGGTGTTACCGCAAACCGAAACGAAACCCTTATGAATCCAGGACAGTAACTACATGTAAGCTCACATTGTACATGGTTTTTGGCAGTAGTTGTAGTAGCCTGGACTACTTTATGTTTCAAATTATGCATTTATGGATAAGTTCAAGAGCCTTGAATTTGCATATTCAAAACTTCATTAGGAAGTTGCTGAATGACAATTGCTATAGGTTCATGTAAAGAATTCCTTCTTTCGTTCCTCACAGAACTGAGTCAAAGACAATATGCGGACACAGCTCTAGACTGTGACCTCCTTCAATCTCCTTATTTCCAATTGCTGAAAATATAAAATCTTAAATCTGTATATTTATGGCAAAGTCTTTAGCTAGTGATTTCAAAGAGTATTTTCTATGAGTGATCTTTAACCCTACCTCCCTAGGGGGTGTGCAAAATTATATTGAAATTGGAGGATTCAGGACTGTTACGGCTATAAACTCACTCCTACCTGGTTCTCAGTGATACGATCATTCATGGACAGCTGTAGTCGCTGTAGATCACCCTCCAAGGCCCGACGTTTCAACTCCAACTGCGTGCCTCTGTTCTCCGAGCCTTCTAGAGTCTCGCGTAGTTGGCGTTTGTCTGCCTCAAGACGCTGCTCGTTCTGTTTCATCTTGGCGATCTTGTCTTGACAGGCTCGCTTCTCGTTCTCCGAGGACTGGAGAGATCGCTCCATGGTGTGGAACTTCTCCTGCATGCCTGGATGAATCAACAAACAGAAACTTCCTCCTTTAAGATTTGATAAAATGTTTCAGTTTTCAGAAAAGAAGCAACGTTTGTATTTAGCAGCAGGATACAAGACCTACACCTGTTTTAGACTCGCATTCTAGAGCCACACGGAACAACCAAGGTATTTTGGAGCAATTCGCATTGACCCAAATAAATTTCAGACAGAGTAATTTTCCATTGACAAGACTCTTGCTGCAGTCAATCTTTTGACGAATTTCCAGTGAAATCGCTCTTCTTTTAGCATGAAAGTAATTTAGATCTCAAGAATAATTCGGTTCAGCCCATCTCTGCAATGCCCGTTTGGAACACGTCATCATTTCAGGATTGTTACGAGGGTACAAACCTTTCAAATGATCACTTCTATCTTTACGCCTGCAAGTTTGTGTTGTTCTTGAGGTGTTCTGAGCTCTACTCAGCTAACTATCACCCTTCCCTCCCTCCCTGAATCCCCCCATACTCCTCTCACCTTTCCGTTCTCGTTCATGTCTTCTGATTGTCTCCTCCTGCAGCATCAGCGCCGTCTGAGCGCTACTCAGTCTCCCATCCCCCTTGCCTCCCCAGCCCTCCCCTATCCCCCCATACTCCTCTTACCTTTCCGTTCTCGTTCATGTCTTCTGATCGTCTCCTCCTGCAGCATCAGCGCCGTCTGAGCGCTACTCAGTCTCCCATCCCCCTTGCCTCCCCATCCCTCCCCTATCCCCCCATACTCCTCTTACCTTTCCGTTCTCGTTCATGTCTTCTGATCGTCTCCTCCTGCAGCATCAGCGCCGTCTGAGCGCTACTCAGTCTCCCATCCCCCTTGCCTCCCCAGCCCTCCCCTATCCCCCCATACTCCTCTCACCTTTCCGTTCTCGTTCATGTCTTCTGATCGTCTCCTCCTGCAGCATCAGCGCCGTCTGAGCGCTACTCAGTCTCCCATCCCCCGTGCCTCCCAAGCCCTCCCCTATCCCCCCATACTCCTCTCACCTTTCCGTTCTCGTTCATGTCTTCTGATCGTCTCCTCCTGCAGCATCAGCGCCGTCTGAGCGCTACTCAGTCTCCCATCCCCCTTGCCTCCCCAGCCCTCCCCTATCCTCCCATACTCCTCTCACCTTTCCGTTCTCGTTCATGTCTTCTGATGGTCTCCTCCTGCAGCATCAGCGCCGTCTGAGCGCTACTCAGTCTCCCATCCCCCGTGCCTCCCCAGCCCTCCCCTATCCCCCCATACTCATCTTACCTTTCCGTTCTCGTTCATGTCTTCTGATCGTCTCCTCCTGCAGCATCAGCGCCGTCTGTGCGCTACTCAGTCTCCAATCCCCCGTGCCTCCCCAGCCCTCCCCTATCCCCCCATACTCCTCTCACCTTTCCGTTCTCGTTCATGTCTTCTGATCGTCTCCTCCTGCAGCATCAGCGCCGTCTGTGCGCTACTCAGTCTCCCGTCCCCCGTGCCTCCCCAGCCCTCCCCTATCCCCTCATACTCCTCTCACCTTTCCGTTCTCGTTCATGTCTTCTGATCGTCTCCTCCTGCAGCATCAGCGCTGTCTGTGCGCTACTCAGTCTCCCGTCCCCCTTGCCTCCCCAGCCCTCCCCTATCCCCCCATACTCCTCTCACCTTTCCGTTCTCGTTCATGTCTTCTGATGGTCTCCTCCTGCAGCATCAGCGCCGTCTGTGCGCTACTCAGTCTCCCGTCAGCTCCTCTCTTCCCTTCCTCCAGCTCACCCAGTGATTTCTGTAGTTGTTGTAGACGTTGTTCGATCCGGCTCCTGTCTTCATCCATCTCAACCATCTCCTGACGAAGACTCTTGATCTTGGCATGTGCATCATCCTTGCATTAGAAAGAAATGGCAAGTTGAATCATTTCTATTCATCATTTCATTAAAGCAATTCGGTAGAGCATTGTAGAGCATCAAATTGAAAGAAAATAATTAACAAGTTTTAATTCAAAGTTGGAACACTATGAAAATTATACTTAGAACACAATCTGTTGTAATTGGGAATTCTTTCACCTCATTGAAAAGAATCTCACAAATGTCTTAGACTTTCCTTGCAGAGCTGAACTGAACCAACAGCTAGTGTATTGACTTAGGTTGACCCAAATAGATTTTGGTTCAAAAAGGCAAACTTGATGCATTACATTTCCATTGAAGAAAGGACTGACAAACAACTGTAACAGTGGATCCTAAACCCTAAAAAACCCTTCTCGGGTTGCCGCACAGAACTGAATTTTCCCATAAACGTCGTGTACACAGAGCAGAATTGCCATTCGTACATAATTAATTAATTACCCATAATTCCAAAACCCTTTGAACTATAGTCATAAAACTTCTTGGGTATGTTTATGATAAGTTGCTCTATGCATGTACTGAGATTCAACAAAATTTTTCTTCACTGGATGGCCGAGATCTTAGGGGGGGGGGGGGGAAATTCGGCTGAGAGATGGTCAAAATAACCCGACCCTTTTAGGGTTAAATGTCCTGCACATTTAGTTGCTCCCGACTGTTTTAAATGTCTTTTTATGTACTAAATAGACCAATCCATTAAGCTCTGCCCCATGATGCTTTCAATTTCAATCTATTAGACATTTATTTTGACCACTCACAGCTGTGATTAATGTCCGACATGCGTGCACAAAAGTCTGGCATGTGTTCAAGTGCATATGACGCATGCAGCAGATTTTTGTGATGTTCAGCTCAACGAAATTGGCCACTTGGTTTCTAATATTTGTTTGACTCACCCTCTGTCGTTCTGTCTCTTTTAGCTGTTGGGAGAAGTCTCGTAGAGCAATGCGGACGGTCTCAGGGTCGATGTCCGCCACCAGCTGCTCGAGACGAGTTGGTGACATGCTACGTTCAGGGCTGCGGGACCGGTCGGGGGAACCGGTCCGTGGGATGGGGCTGCCGCGACCGTCTGTGGTTGTGGTGAAGGTGTTGTCAAAACCTGCAAGACAAAAGAAGATTAAAAGATTCAACTAAAAAAACAGTTCTCTTCACTGCAAAAAAATGTACTGAGAACACATTCAAAGTCACTTCAGTGCTGGCACGGCATTAGGCGTGAGAGTGGGAAAAATAAAAACATCCACACATTTTTTTTTGGCTGGAACACACGGTCTGTCTACGGTATATACATGTATTTGCCTAAACAGGCACTTCTTAAAACTGTCCACCGCAATTGCTTCGTGTAAACCTTTTACCCAAAAGAAAAAATACAAGGATGAAAACTTCTCATAATTTAGGCTTTTTAAAAACCCACAAATCAGGAATAATCTGGAAAAACCTCACACCTGCAGAATTCATTGACTTATTCCTGTGAAGAGATTTCACTGCAAACATTTTCATTAATCAAGCTGATTTGGCCAGTGTTTGGTTTTGCTGTACAAACCTTTATGTAAAATGTTATTCATGGTAAGGTGGTGAATATATGTAAAGCCATGCCAAATGTCAATGATGTCAAAGTAATGATAATAGTTTTTAATCAATTACTGCAGAAACATTGGGATCTAGAAAAACAAGAAATCTGATTGCTGTGTGGTTGAACTTTACAATATCAATTTGAAACCAAGTTTTTCAAAGCTGAAAAACTTACTTGAGAATGTGTGTGTCAAATTTTGAGTTGTTATTAAAAATGATTTAGAATGTGAGCGGGTGAGTAATATTAAAGGAATGTCGTCAATCGTTTGATATTAAAGCAATGATTACTGATTAAAGGGCACGACCCGTCATGTCATACAATGAAAGACAAAGTGTTTCAAACCATAACCAATTTGATATCAAGGAAAAATGTGCATGAATGGAGCGTCCCTCCTTGTTGACTTTATATGAACACACTGCAAAATTCTCTTCATTTATTTCTTATCCATGACGTGAGGCCCAGTTTGCAAATAAAAAAATGAAATAAAATGAAAAAGCAGCGTGCGTTGACAAACAAAACGTGAAGTTGATTTATTGTTTGCAACCTACCTGCTGTTAGATTGAAGCTTACTGCTCGGTAGCGTTAAAAATTAAGATAGGGGAAGGATTTAATATTAAACACAAAACTGAAAAACAAAAGTTGGAATAATTTCTGCAAAAACAAAATGAAACAATTGATATCCACAAAGGACAAACCACAGCCAAGAATCTTGAACATTTTACTTCAACAAAATTATTCTGTTGTGAGAAAAAATCTTCTTTGCCAACAAAATACTATTCAGACATTCCTGCACTCCCTGTAAAAAAAACCCAAAATGAAATACAATAACAATTCTATTATGAAACCCAACAAAACAAAGAAAATATCAATCAAGATTCTCAATTAGTAAATTACCTTTGCCAGGTGATCGAGTCCTGCGGCTTCTCATAGGGCTAGGACTACGAGCCCTGAGTGTGGATCCTGGGCTGCCTGATGGTGCAGCACCCGTACCGATACCCAGGGTACGACGGAGAGCGGAGTGCAGACTGCCAAGCTTGAATTCTACATCACGCTTGGCTCCTATTGAATTCAAATAGTACAAAAAATAACAGTTTTAAAATTTCCAAAATCAGTGAGGTGTTGTAGTATTTTCTGGTACGTTAAATAATGGCTTAGAATTCAGGCAAGCAACTTAGAAGTTACAAAAAAAGAGGAAACTCAATCTTTACCAGACTTTGACAGCATGCAACTGGGAATTTAATAAAAATGAGGAAAATCCAAACCACAGGAAACTTTGTACAGTGTTTTTCAATTTGTAGTGGCATTCATGAGAAGAAAAAAATGAGGAAATGAGGAGACCCAAGGAAAAGTTGCACGCCTGCTTTGTACAGTGTTTTTTAATTTTTAATGGCATTAAATTTGAAATGAAGAAAAAAATCTGGTGATCCGAGGAAAAATTGCATGCCTCAGAATTGTTTCTGTTAAACCCTAGTTTTTCCTGAATTGTATTTGAGTCAAAATCACAAGTCAGTTCTCAAGTATCAGAGGGGAAAACGAAAAAGGAATGGTGTATAGCTTAACACTTGAATTGAGACTGGATGACATGTTATTGTTTAATCACTGACTTGTGATGACTTTGTTGCAACTCCACATCATTCACACAGTTTTTGCCACTCAAACATTCATCGTGATTGTTATTACTTTTTGTAAACATAATTGTCTTAGAAGCTATGTTGACCACTGACCTTCAACTTGGGCCAGTTGAGCCTCCAGTCCATTAATCCGTCCCTCAGCAGCGCTCAGCTTCAGCTTCAATTCACCCATCTCTCCGTTAGCATACTCCAACGACGTCTCCGTCACTCTCAGCTTATCTGATAGCTTCCTCTCCGTGTTCCTTGCATCCTCCAGGGCCATCTGGTAATCCTTCTCTCGTAGACGGAGCTCCTCCTCTAACTCACTGTAGCGTCGTTGAAGGTTGGAGGCGTCTTTGCGGATGGTTTCGCGGGCCGACTCGGTCTCGACGATCTTCTGTTTGAGGGAGTAGATGTCCTTACGGCTGTCGTCTTCCCGGGCGTCTGCCGCTGAGAGACGAGCCATCAGGTCCTCAATCTCCTTGGCTCTCTTGGCTCGCTCAGTCTCAAGAGTCTTGATCTGAGGAGGCAAATACCAATACATCAATCATCATCGTCAACTTGTGAAATTCAAAGGAGGATTAAATTCATTGAATTAGTGTATTGAGAGTGAGATAACATACAGATTTAACTACAGTAAGTTGCATCTTCAGAACAATTGACTTATCGCAGTAGAATCACGTTAGAATCGCATCAACACAGCTTGGAAAAATTGTCCAGTTACATGATATACAAATGGACGCGGCACGCGCAAAATCTGAGACAAACAAAACTTAGTGTACAAAAACTCCATAGGGTTGTCTAAGGGGCGTGGCTAACTCACAAACGGCAATAGGTCAATTATTTCAAACTTTAAAAAAATCAACATGAACCAACATAGAATACTACATGTACTTATTGGGAAACGTATTTATAATCTTTGGTAAAACAATGTGGCAGATAACTACAAGGAAAGATACAAAACCAGACAAAAAAGGGAAATTCTTAATTGAGAAACATCCTCAACAAAAATGGCACTTATTACTTCTTCCAACTGAGGGATTTTCTTGAAGAAATAGAGGACCTCCTTATCTCACCTGTCGTCTGAGTTCTTGCAGTTCTCGGCGAGCTTCTAGACGAGACTTTTCCACCTCTCTCAAGCTGGACCTCAATTCACCAGCTTCCTTCTGGATTGTTGCTTTGGCTTCCTCCAATACTGAAAATTGAAAAGAATCAAAGGGTTTCATGTTTGCGATACGACGTCAGTAAAGTATAGTCTGGTTGTGATTAGCTGCGTTTGCAGTAGAACCCTTTCCAAGATTCGAATGAGACAAACCTTGATAAAAGTCTCTTTGAAAAGTAAAAACAAGTAACAGGAGATAAACACTAACAAAGGAATGACATGTGAATAACTTGTCACTTGACATGTGACTGAGCATTCCTTGTGTTTGAGTTCTTGTGACTGACTTGCGATTTGATTTGTGACTGACTTGTGATCTGACTCGTGATTGACTCGTGATGTGACAAGTGATTGCCTTGTGATTGACTTCTGACTAACTTGCAATTTCACTAATGATGGACTTGTGTTGACTTAGTATTCCCACATTCAATCCCAGCATTCTCTTACCATTGACGCGTTGCACCTTGTCCTCTACGCTGCGATTCAGTGACGTCTTCTCAGCTTCGGTCTTCTTCACTTTGTCCCGTAGCTCCTCGCTGACCTTCAAGACTGATTCCTTCTCGCGGACCTCGTCATTCCACTGCCGTTTCATGTCCAGATTCTCTTTGCGCATCACCTCCCTTGTTTCATCACCTTAAACATGAAACAGACATAAAAAAAACCATTTGTTTTGAAGAATTTTTACTAAATAATCGCTTTGGAGGATTTTAAGATATCAAAAGGAATTCTCTGACAGCCCTGAAATCAAAAAAAAAACTAGACAAGAAATCATAAACTTAGGGAAAATTTGGAAAAAAAATCCAGAAATCAGGACAAATCTTGACATATCTCATCCCTGGCTTAAACAATAACATTTTCTGCCAGCAGCCTACTCACCTTCTCTTATCTTACGATGAGCCTCGATCAGCTCACGTCTCACTCCATCTCGGCTCTCCTCCACCATCTTGAGTTGTGTCTTGAGTTCATTGACCTCTCGCATCAATGCTTCCTTGGCTTTCTGCAGGTCTTTGATGTTGGACGTCAGTTCACGGTTCTGCCTCTCGTGTGCCTCACTGCAATTCAATCAGGAAACTTAAGTCATTTTACAAGTTGAATCAAAGAAATTGACTGGAGCGGGGTTTGAATCTGCCACCACTGGAATACCGTTGCAGTGCTCTACCAAATGAGCTATCTAGGGGGAATCGCCAACATAGGGCTGGATAGCTCAGTTGGTACAGCACCGGTACGGTAATCTGGAGGTCGCAGGTCCAAACCCTGCTCCAGTCAATTTCTTTGTTCAAGTTTTAAATGATTATACTGCACCCAGTCAGTTTCCCTTGTGGTTTATTTGATTATAGGAAAATCATAAAATAAACAATGTTGTATTGCCAGTATTTGAGTAGTTGTTGTACTTAGGACAGCGTAGCCATGCTGAGAAGTTTTTATTAGAAAGGAAATTCATGAACTTGTACTCATGAAAATTTCCAATGGAACCCCTATAAACATATTAACAACTCAGCACAAGTAAGAAACAACTCAACAAATAAGAATGATTCAGGACTATTAAGAATTCTTCTGAAAGGTTTAGCTATTTGACAATATTTACCTCTGATGAGATTTGTTTCATTTCCGAATTATCTGAGTAATAAAAAGTAATATCGAGAATGCTCAGGAAACTCACGTGGCTTCTTCAAATATTCCTCTCAGATCTTTGGCTTCAGTGATGGAGGCGTTCAGAGCATCCTAAAAAAGAAAAGAAAAAAGGAGTATAATTATCAAAGAAATACTGAACGTATATTGATGAAAATTCATTTTTGAATACTGTTAATGCACTTAATGATCCTGAACCTCAACGGAACTCATAGTGGCTACAGTAAACACTTTTGGATGGGTTAATCAACAATGTCATAACCAGCAGTTTGGTGACATCACTGAGAAGAGAGACAAATTAAGTGATTATAATTATATAAATTCTAGATTTATTTCAATAATGGTTTCAATCGTATTTTTGGCAGTATAGTCCTATTTATTTTTGCAATTTTTGCAATTACATTTATAAAGAGACGATAACTTAAAGAGTGTTTGGACATTAAATATAAAGACTGAAAATGGGAACCGATTCAGTTTAAACACACAGGCAATGAAAAGTTAAAAGCCGTATTATCCTGTACTAAGAGAGAATATTTCTGCTGACCTTGTCTTGTTCAGATTTAGTGAATGCTTCCCGTTTGAGGCGATCCATCTCCATAGAGGCGTTGGCCATTTCACGCTGAGAGTTGTTGAGTTTCTCTATCAACTGATTCTTCTCTTGTTGGGCAAACGACAAGGCCTGAAAAGCAAAAGAAACAAGTAGATAAAACAAAATGTCTGCAGAAATAACCTATGCAGACTGAGATCGTAAACCAAAATAAGCAAGACATTAAGAGTTTTATGAAAACACAAAACTGCTTTTGACAGAAATCCATGTTTAACATATGAATCCATTATTGGTCACCGCTGTCATCCAAGTGATGTCATGAATATTTGTAACTCACTAAATTTCCTATTACCAGGCAATGGTATCCTTTCTCTTTCAAATCTACATTGTTTCATTGCATTCATATTCATAGCTGAAAGATCCTTCTTTGTACTCTTCATAAAAATTGATTTCACGTTCTCAATCTATTAAATAAATATAATTCTTGGTAACACATGAATATTCATCATCTGTTGTTTATTATTTCAGCCAATAGTCAGCCTTTTACATGAATATTCATTACCTGTTGTTTATCATTCTCAGCCAATAGCAGACTCTCATCTCTATCCCGTTGCATCATTGCAATCTCTTCTTCCATTGCCTCCTTCTCCTGTTCATACTTGCCAACCAATTCCTCCCGTTCCTGGTTGGCTTTGTGGACGATCTCCTCTCGTTCACCTTCCAACTGCAATCGGATGGTCTCCTGAGAAAGCAAGACAATCAGTTATTGAACCAAAAATAGACAACATCTTAATTAGCTGGATAAAAATATTTGCCATTGATAGACATTATTACGTAATTTTGGGACTCAAACTTTTGGGAATTCTCAGCATACCTCATGTGCTATATTCAAGCTGATGCTCGCTTAGGGGGAACAAAATATCTAATGTTGGAATGAGACTACAGAGTGATACTATTCCTACCTTTTCCCTGTTGAGTCTTTCCATCTACAGTTTTCCCATTCCTACCTTTTCCCTGTTGAGTCTTTCCATCTACAGTTTTCCCATTCCTATCTTTTCCCTCTTGAGTCTTTCCATCTACAGTTTTCCCATTCCTATCTTTTCCCTGTTCAGTCTTTCTATCTACAGTTTTCCCATTCCTATCTTTTCCCTGTTCAGTCTTTCCATCTACAGTTTTCCCATTCCTATCTTTTCCCTGTTCAGTCTTTCCATCTACAGTTTCCCATTCCTATCTTTTCCCTGTTCAGTCTTTCCATCTACAGTTTTCCCATTCCTACCTATTCCCTGTTGAGTCTTTCCATCTACAGTTTTCCCATTCCTACCTTTTCCGTGTTGAGTCTTTCCATCTACAGTTTTCCCATTCCTACCTTTTCCCTGTTCAGTCTTTCCATCTACAGTTTTCCCATTCCTACCTTTTCCCTGTTCAGTCTTTCCATCTACAGTTTTCCCATTCCTACCTTTTCCCTGTTGAGTCTTTCCATCTCCTCTTCATGCATCTGTTCCCGTTGCTTGATAGCCAGCTGGGAGTCCCTCTCCCCCTGCGATTGTTTCTGCTTCAGTAGATCCAGGTCCTTGTCACGCTTGGTGACTTCGATCTCCATCTCCTTACGAACACGAGCCAAGTCAACTAGCAACAAAGAAATACAGAGCAAGTAAGGCCAGATGTATAAATTGGGTGCTTGACAATAGTGGTCGAGTGGTTTAGATCTACAAAAGCGAGCGGCAGTGGGTTAGAGTCCCACCTTAGTAACCTTTTGACTTTTCTTGCAAGCTCTCAGAATGTACTGAGTAAGCAGTGATTATTTAACGTCATTAAAGGGCTTAAAACCCAATATCAAACTGAAAATGCTTAAACAACTGGAAGAGACCCACATATACAAGAAATCTTTGTTGTAATGTCTGAAGGGTTTTAAAAGCGCTGATGTACCTGTGATTGCCTCTTTAGCTAGCTGCAGTTCCTGGACCTCAGCTTCAAGTTGCTCCTTTCTGTTCTCCAGCTTAGCTGCAGTTTGCTGAACCTCATACAAGGCAGTCTCTAGGCTGTCCTTGTCGCTATTCAAAGCAGCTATCACCTGAAAAAATGAAGATACTTGTAGGCTTAGTCTCAAAAACTTGACGAAACTTTTACTGGACAAATGAGAAAGTTCAGTATATCCTATACTTTAAGGGAATATACAACATTTGCAAACATTAAAAATAAAACTACCAAGTTTTAACGAAATACCTTACTAGGATGTTGGTTAATGACAGTCTCAAGCATTCTGTAAAATAACGGCACCTGGTGTGAAGTCATTTTCAAGAAAATGGTATTTTTGTATACATTTCCAACGGGTGGTTGGCTGACCACCGTTGGAAAAACCTAACTATTTTTCAACTACTGCTCCAAATTTACAATTTTTTCAGTCCAAATTTTGTTGGCTATTGGTTACATGTTCATGAACGGGTGCAGGCCAGCTAAACTGGTTCCCTTACCTTACAATTTTCCGACATCTATAAATTGATCCATTATATCTTAAGTGGAGTCAGGGAACCAGACTACTTAAACAGTTTTGTTTTTCTTAGTTTTTCAAGCATCTTCGAACACAAAACTTCAAACATGTCAGTTAAACAATATTTGATTTATTGTACTAACCCTTCAAATAGTTCATTTCTGAAAATTACAGCAAAAGCCAATGATGTACATTCCCTTTAACCTTGTTATTCCCAAGAGTTTCTATCCAAACTTTCTGTAAGACTCCTGAGGTCCTCTGAAGTCAATTGTGGCAGCAGTTAAGTCATCACAACTTTAATAATCACAGGTTATTCTGTATCAAGTCAAGTCAATGGAGTACCGAAGTGAATACGTCACGCGCACAAAATGTGTGTGAAAGACATTAGCGCATGATTCAGCCCGAGAACCAACACGCACGTGTACTCCATTCATTTGCACTACACTTTCTGGTTCTAAATGACGTCACACTTCGGTACTCCATTCAGATAAACCATGACCAAGACACTCCTTTAATATCAAAGTTTATCCCGTGATACTTGGGACCTGAATTGTGACTTGACTTGTGACTAACTTGAGACTGACTTTTGACCGACTTGTGACTGACTTACAGTTAAACTGTGATTGACTTAAACTTGTCTATTGACCAATTTGATTGACTTGTGACTGACTGCAACAGACTTGTGGCTGACTTGAAATTTGACTGGTGATTGACTTTTGATTGACTGGTGATTGAATAGATAAGAACTCTGATTCCTTGCATGACTCATTTACCTCGCTCTGTGCCCTGTTCTCTCTCTCAGCGGCAGTCAGCTGCACCACCAGGCTAGCCTTGTCTTTAGTCAACTCCTCCTTCTCCTTAGCAATCCGTGAGACGTTGTCTACTTGTTGATCCAAGCTACGCTGAGATTTGAGGAGCTCCTCAGCCAAGGCTGCCTTCTGACGACTCACCTACGCCAAGACAAACAAAAACAGCGGCGGGCTAGTCAATCTATTTCGTAAGTAACCCGGCTGGCGAGTCATAAATTATTGGGCTATGGCAAAGATGAAAGGACAGGAAGAAATAAATTGTTTAATTCAGAAAGCAAACGTATTAATTTGTGTCTAATTTTATTAACTGTTTAGGGTTAATGTAGTAGATCAGTTCATTAAGAACACTGACAAGATTGCCTTAGGATCCACGTTTTACATGCGTGCACATTGTTGTTTATGAGACACTCTATAAAAGAAAAACATGCTGGCTAGTAAAAATGTCCGCGGGCTAGTTAGTCTGTTTCAGGAGCCTGCCTGGCTAGTGATAAAAAAGAGTTAAGGTCAAACCCTGTGTAAAACACCTCTTTTAAATACATACTCTGACCAAACCCACCTACACTGAACACACCCACCTACACTGACCACGCACACCTAACCTGACCACACACACACCTATCCTGACCACATCCACATATCCTGACCACGCCCACCTTTGAGTAGCTATCCTGTAGTTCAGCCATATCCCTATTCACTGCCATAAGTTCATTCTGTAGCTGTGCCCAACCACATCCACCTACCCCCCCCCCACATCCACCCGACCACACCCACCTGCCCCGACCACACCCACCTGTGAATAGCTATCTTGTATTTCAGCTTTGTCTCTATGGATAGCCATGAGTTCATCTTCTAGCTGTGCCTTGGTGTGTTCCGCCAGACTCAGACTCTGACCACACCCACCTGCCCCGACCACACCCACCTGCCCTGACCACACCCACCTGTGAATAGCTATCGTGTATTTCAGCTTTGTCTCTATGGATAGCCATGAGTTCATCTTCTAGCTGTGCCTTGGTGTGTTCCGCCAGACTCAGACTCTGACCACACCCACCTGTCCCGACCACACCCACCAGCCCTGACCACACCCACCTGTGAATAGCTATCGTGTATTTCAGCTTTGTCTCTATTGATAGCCATGAGTTCATCTTCTAGCTGTGCCTTGGTGTGTTCCGCCAGACTCAGACTCTGACCACACCCACCTGTCCCGACCACACCCACCAGCCCTGACCACACCCACCTGTGAATAGCTATCGTGTATTTCAGCTTTGTCTCTATTGATAGCCATGAGTTCATCTTCTAGCTGTGCCTTGGTGTGTTCCGCCAGACTCAGACTCTGATCCAAACCCATCTTCTCAGTCTCCGTATCCATCTTTTCGCTCTCGATGCGAGCCAGCTCATCACGGATGGTGGATTTCTCATGTTCGAGGAGACCTTTCTCAGATGCTAGGGCATGCTTGTCACCTTCAAGCTGGAGAGAAAAAGAGAAAAAAGGCATCCAAACTTTAAAGTCACATGAACAATCAATACAAAAATAAAGAACTTGCCCTAACCTAAAATTGGGCTACGTTTCATAGATCTGAAGTTATACTACAGGAACAGTTTCATTAATTATGCTTGGGATCTATATTTTACAAACTGCAAATAATTACAAATCTCACAAATTTGACAAATATAGCAGAAGAGAAGAAATCACACTATAGCACTCAATGGTTTATGCACAGATGGTTTATTGTCATCATATTTGTTTCCACTAGATGGCTTTGACATGCACAAATCCAACAGAACTGACCAATCACATTCACTGTCTCACCTAACCCAACAGAACTGACCAATCACAATCACTGTCTTACCTGACCCCAACAGAACTGACCAATCACTATCACTTTCTTACATGACCCAATAGAACTGACCAATCACATTCACTGTCTCACCTGACCCAACAGAACTGACCAATCACAATCACTGTCTCACCTGACCCAACAGAACTGACCAATCAAAATCACTGTCTTACCTGACCCAATAGAACTGACCAATCACAATCACTGTCTTACCTGCATGATGATCTTATTGAGTTCAATCTTGTCCTGTCCCAGTCCCTCATTCAACGCTTGCATCTTGAGTAAGGCATCCCTTAGACTAGCCTCGTCAGTCCTGACTTTGTTTAAGTCCATCTCCAGCTCAGCTTTCTGTAGCTCGGCCCTTGATAAGGCGGCACCTGTGAGGAGCAAAGGATAACGATTCATTTGAAGCTAGTCTAATTTGAGTTTTGTCATTACAGTGACACTGTGGCCTTTTAGAATATGTGCAGTAACTGATAATGTTGATACAGAATGTTGATATAAAAACCCTCATCTGACCAACAGCGAATACAAATAATCAACCATGTTTTATTTAATAAAAAAATCCTAACTTATTTTATATACAATCTCAGTAGACATATACATGAAATTGGAATGGAAATCCATGAATGTTTTCTTTGAAACAAATGGAACACTCAATGTTGTCTAACTCTGAAATTTTTATAAACTCTTTAAAATTTCCACAAGAAGAAGACTCATGTTTTATTGTAATAACTGGATGAATTGTTAGAAAGTTACTACGCTGGTTGTAATCGTCAATAAGTTAGACTCACCGATTTCTGCCTTTTCCTGGTCCAGCACTTCCTTCTCCAGCGTGGCTTTATTCAGTGCTTCCTTCAAGCTGACAATCTCCTCCTTCAGTGTGGAGTTCTTGCCTTCCATCTGCTCAAGAAGCTTGTGGCTGAAACCAAAATTGAGCAATATTGTATCTTTCACCTTCCAGTACACTTCAAATCTCTTAACCTACCATGTATTTCTTCATTCAGCCTTTCAGATATTCTTCACAGTCAATTCTTTTAAGACACCCCTGCTTTCAATGTCTTTCTTCAGTCTTCCCATATCTTTTCCCATCAATTATAAAATACATTCTTTCAATCTTTTTCTTACAGCTTCCCATACTTTTAACCACCAATTCCCACCACTCACCTTCTTTCAATTTCTTTCTTCTTTCTTCACATATCTTTTTCAATCAATTATAAGATTCACATTCTTTCAATCTTTTTCTTACAGCTTCCCGTATCTTTTCCACCAATTCCCACCACTCACCTTCTTTTCATTTCTTTCTTCTCTTCCTATATCGTTTCCCATCAATTACAAGATGCACGTTCTTTCAATATTTTTCTTACGACTTCCAATATTTTCACCACCAATTCCCACCACTCACCTTCTTTCAATTTCTTTCTTCCAGTCTTTCCATATCGTTTCCCATCAATTATAAGATTCACATTCTTTCAATCTATTTCTTACAGCTTCCCATCATTTTCACCACCAATTCCAACCACTCACCTTCTTTCAATTTCTTTCTTCTGTCTCCCCATATCCTTCTCCCTGTCATCTCTCTCATCTTCCAAGCCGTCTCGTTGGCGTTGCAGCTCGGCATTGGCAGACTGTATCCTCTCATTCTCAGTGTTCAGAGCTTCTATTTGCTCATTCAGGGACCGACGCAGATTCTCCAGAGCCGACTTCTCACTGTCAAGAAAGGTCACAATATAACAACATAACACCTGTTTCCAAAGACAAGAGTTAGGAGGGGCCCGCATTGCTGCCATACACCTGGCGTTCACTCAAAAAATATAAAACAAAACTAATTTGTGCATACTTCCAACTATATGTGCACAAATCAAAACATGCCTCTACTGTTTTGCAAGGAGCTCACAGGTGAGGTATTGGAAAGAATGTTGCAAGCTGAGGCTACTTCGGCGGTTGTGTACAAAGTCTATGGAGAGTCAAGACAATTTTCTTGAGTCTTTTTAACCTTATATAGGAACAGGGTCCTAAAGGTAAGGATGACAGAATTTCCTAACAAAATTGGAAACATTTCCAAGTCCCAGAATCATGTCTTATCATCATTTTTGCAATGGCTGACCTTCATTGAGATGATATATGAAGAAAACAGCAGTGTCAGTATGCAACATTCTTTCCGAGGTATTCACCACCATGCCAAGTGTTGCTCAACATCTGACTGATATTATTGTAAACTTTAAATCTTAGGAACTGTGATTTTGCTTCCAAGATCCAAAATATTCAGACACTGTTTTCACAGCCTGGTCTTCACAATTTTTATTTAACGTTTCCTGATGAAAACAGCTTGAGAAGTTCAAGTAAAAGAGAAATAAAACGCTGGCCCTCTACTTTAATCGGTCCTTTACTTCAAATTATTTATGACCGTTAATTTACATGTCTTTAAATTGAAATTCCTGCCTCTCATACCTTCCTGTTGCTTCTAGTGAGTTTCTGAGTCTATCCCGATCCCTCCTGATATCATCTGTCTGGCGTTTAGCCGTCTCCACGTCATCCTTCAATCCTTGGATGGTGCGTTCTAGATGTCTGTTATCAGTCTCTCCACCATCAACCTGTTTCTTCAAGGTGGTGATTTGCTCCTTGGTGGAGTTCAGCTTGACTTTCAGCTCCTACAAAAGAAGGTCAGCTTAACATTAAGTTTATTTGGCAAAATTAATATCAATACCTCTCAGCTGAAAATGACTAAAAATTGATCCTTTCAAATGGAAATATATTAATTCATAGATAAAACAGCGCAATGACATAATTGGAGAAGCATGCTCAAGCCACAAGTGGAGCCAGTTGTTATTCATACCAATGGAAACAAAGTAGATCAGGAGTAGAACTGCTTATCCTAATTCAATAAAAAAAACTGCTGAATTTAAAAAGATCTAACAGCAAGTAGGTGTTGGTGTTGATTCTTAATGTTCTCACCAAGAACCAGCAAGATTTTATAAAGTATGTCAAACTTGCCAACGTTGGTTTTGTTGGCTTCTAGTGGCACAGTGTCTAGAGACTCCCTGACGAAGCTGAGCCTTGTTCTAACTTCACACAAATTTAGGAATGAAGCAACTTTGTCGGGGTAATTGCATACCTCACAATAAAACCATGATTCTTTGTTTTAGGACTGACCTGGACCTGTAGTTGTCTCTTCTGCAGGGCAGCTTGTACCGCTGAGTAGGTGGACTCAGCAAAGGCCGGTGACCGGGAGCGAGATGGTGACAGGGTACGTCTAGAGGGTGAGGCGGTACGGCGAGGGGATGGTGAACGATGGAGCTGGTAGGGGCGACCTGGTGATTGAGAACGTCTGGAGAGAGAGAAAATGGATGTCATAATAATAGAACAATGTCTGTGAAGATGACACAACACAAAACATCAAATGTCAAGAAGCCTGAGATTTCACAATTTTTCTCAAGCAGTTTCTTGAGGAATTCAGATTTCTTTCCTCCTCAATTTCTTGTGTGCCAATCTGTGCAACCAACCACAATTATTCACTTGCCCAAAATAATGAAATTTTTGGAGAAAACGTCGGTCTATTGTCAGCTATTCTGATGCATACATTAATGGAAAGAAAAGATGGTCTGAGTTCTCGTGTCTACAATTGACAGCAGGTGCAGTATTTGAATGGCAGGAAAATTTCTAGTGATAAGAGTTCGGTTGGTTTTTGGAAATGTGCTAAAACTCAAAGAGTACAACATTGAAAGGATTTGTCAATAAGTTTGTGTTTCAATCAAGTTCTTGTATCTAGATGCACAATGGTAAAATCTGAAGCTGCATTAAAAACCATCCAGTAATACATGTTATCGTGAAGCTGTATAGAGGAAATCAACTTTGAAACAATTCAGTTTTGAAGCAATGATCTCACCTGAGTGGAGTGGACCTAGCATACGGTGATGGCAGTGTCACATCAGACATGAATCCCGTCTCCTGTTGATCCTCCAAGACGCCGTTCACGTCCCCATCACCCGGCCCTGAGACATCAGCGTCTTGGATCACCACCTGAGCGATATCACGCAGCGCGGTGTGCAGCGCCTCGCATTCCTCACGTAGTAACTGCAACGACTCGCCTTCATCTACGACGTCTGCTTGCTGCTGCTGGGATGCTTCGGTGCGGCTGGACTCTAATGAGTGGGTCTGGGAGGAAGAGATGGTCACCCGACTGACGCTGGTTGCACTGGCAGCGGCGTTGCGGAGCTGGTTGTCTTTCTCAGCCAGAAGGATCTTGTATTTCTCATTGGTGACTGTGAGCTCATTGATCCTGAATGTACAAATGGTGAAAATATCCAAATAAATCCATGTTCGCAGGCAATAGGAATGTGTAGTAGTACTTTCCTTGGTTTTCACCTTTGTACAAAACTAGTTTTAAATCAAAACCAGATATAAATGTGGATTGGGTTTTCAGTCTCTGCCTGATTCTGTGGGTTTTCCAAAAAATGCTTGTTTGTTTTTTTCTAGTGTCTTCTTTCCACAGCTTCTTCAGGCTTGCAAGCTACAGTGCAATGTGCATCTGTACTTGTGTTTTAAAATAGCACCTCCTAGTATACAATTTATCAAACCTAATCATTTTTGCAGATTCTAAAACAGGAATAAAACTGTGTAGTAATATCTAATGAATTTGTTACTTTAAGTTTCGCCGAGTTACACTTGCTCCAGGTTCTACCAACCCCCTCCTTACCTTGCATTGAGCTCCGCCTTTTCCATATCAAACCTAGCCTGTAGGTCCAATAGTTCCTTGACCTTATCCCGTAGCTGTTGCTCCTGCTGCAATCTCTCTGATTGTTCCTTCTCTAGTTGGACCACTGAGCTGGTCTCGGTGGTACGCATGTTGGCGTTGAGGTTCAAGCAAGCAGAGTGGAGGTTGCGAGACATGCGGGTCATCTCGGCACGGACCTGGGCCATGTCCCTGGAAGACAAGCATTACAAATCTTGAAGTTACACCTAGTTGCTTGAGTACTTTTGCAAGACACTTTCCTTATTTCTTGAAAATAAACCACTTACATGTATCGGTAGTAGGATCCAAATGCAACATTCTCGGTTCTCATTTCCAAGTTTCTACAGACATTTTTTGCAAAGTAACTTGATGTAGGTCAGGTTGGTGTAGGAGTACTTCGCCTTCCACCGCTGTGACCCGGTTCGAATCCCGCCCAGGCCAATATGTGGATTGGGTTTTCAGTCCCCGTTCGAATCCCGCCTGGGCCAATATGTGGATTGGGTTTTCAGTCCCTGCCTGATTCCATGGGTTTTCCCCAGAATATTCTTCTGGGGTTTTCCTCCCACCTCTAAAACTGTAATTTCTTCTCATTGTCTCCTCTCCACAGGTTTCTTCAGGCTTGTGAGCTACAGTGCCTAGGGTACTTTTGAGGAATCCTTGGTTTCATTACCAGAAATAAATACTGCTCATAAGACGAGTTTTCAAATGAATCTTACCGTTCGGTAGCTGTCTTCATCTCGCTGAATCCACGTCGGAAGCCGACCACGTTACGCCAGACTGCCAAGAGACGACTGTGCTCATTGTTGAAGTAGTCGTTGAAGGACTAAAGAATAAACAATGAGAATGAAATATACTCTGTTAAGAAAAATTGAACAGAAATATCAAAAAGTTTTGCCTCCAATTGATTGCACTGAATACCGCAATGCTAAATTGCCACCTTTTTTTCTGTTTTAAGGACTTGATAAGCAATTCCCATTGAAACTAATTTGCTAAAATTGTACCTTAAAAATAACTTTGCTTTTTCTTAATTTAATGACAACCAAAGACATACACTTATGAACAGGTGCATAAATGAATGTACATATTACCATGTGTTCAAAGTGCTAATGGCAATGACTGTACAAATCAACTTCGATACAAATGAACAAGCAACTGTGAAGACAATAGCGCCCTCTTCTGCACTGCTCAAATCAAATAGAATGCAGCTCTTCTTCATCAGTGTCATGACTGTGTGGTTTTTTTTCACCTTCTCTTCGTCACGCCATTCTCTCTCCCTAGACTCCAGCTCATCACGTGACTTGGACAGATCAGAGGTCATTCTGGAGATGTCGGCAGTCAGGTGTTGATTGGCCGTAGTGGATTGGTCCAGCTGCTCACGAAGGATGGAATTCACGTGGGCCAGGCTGGAACTCCTGGGGAAAAAAGTCATAAAAGCAAGAAATTCAAGAACAGATGATTTTGAAGGATTGGTAGTTGTTAATGTCTTTGCCACTACAGTGGAACGCCGCTATACTGAACACCGCTATACCACCGCTATAACATTTGGCTATACCGAACATCGTCTTTGGCTCCCGATTTTTGTGTACCAAACATACTGAACATTGTTGTTGAAAAATGTCAACAGAAAAGCGACAAGTGGCTATTATTTCCTCAAGGAATAGAAGGGGAAAGCTACCCACTGCTGTAGGTAGTAAGCTCAAAAACTGTGTAATTGCATAATTCAATATTCAGCATGAGGTGAAAGTCGTCTTTCAGTAACTACCAGAGCGTGCAGGGTGAAGTTCTGAAGGGTGCTATTTATCTAAAAGGAGCACCGTCAGCTTAAAATCGCTATACCGAACTATCACTATTACATAAAATTTCTGTGGATCCTGTGGTGTTCGTTATAGTGGCGTTCCACTGTATCTGATACAACTTTTTTTGTTAGTGTATTGGCAAATTTCCTTGTGTTTGATAAGCAGACAAGCAACCTCTGATGGACCCAGGATATTGTATTTTAAGTTTCGACCTCACCTCTGCTGTTCTTCTTCGAGTTTCAAGAGAGCGTTCTCCAGATCTGAAGAATGTTCCTCCTCCCTCAGCTTGAGTTGAGCCTCGGCCGTCTCCAACTGGCTCTGTAGAGAGTCTGTCGTACTCCGCAACTAATACGATGAATATTGAAAAAAAACCCAAAAAAAACCAATAAATTAAATTTTTGTTAAACTATGCGGACTACAATATGCAAGGAGTTGCAAGAGAGTGAACTAACAATCCTTCTGGGACGACTTTAGATTTTGTTATTTTTTTCTAGAGAATTTAAAGATCATTTAGTGGAAAAACCTTATTTGGCGTTAGCAATATTACGTACCGAGTATTGATGATGTTCATTTTCGGCCACCCTGTCCTGCAGATGAGCCTCCAGTTCACCACATTTCCTCTTGTACTGCAACACCTGTAGTAAGACAAATTGACAAGTCAAACCATCTGCAGGAGCATGCTTTATCCTCCGCAATGAGCTGTGTTAAAAACAGTTGGTTCCAGTCCTACCATTTCACAGCAATGTCTTACACTTTCATTACTAAATGTTATAGAGTCAAATGGCCTGTTCAGACAATTTTACAACGCACAGTGATGCTGTGTGCATACTTATGGGCAGCGAGCGTTGGCAATGAAGTTTCCCTGATTAATGCCACACATCTAATGTGCCCAGCATGTATCATTTCAGGCAGTGGATGGAACTGAAGCAACAAGTCAAGTTCTCCTTTGAAGAGTTCTTGGAACTTCTTTTATGGACAGTAACCATGATTGTCCCCAAAAATAAACTGACAAGTTCAATCAAATTTTGTGAAGTGCATGAATTCTAAGTGAAGGAACTTGACAGCTCAAACTCATTTGTACAAGTTCATTTTGTCCGATCCCTTTTTGTCTGACTTCAACTTTGCCATCCCTGACCTTAGCTTGCAGCTTCTGCACCAGCTGAGCCTGTCTCTGTTGCCCATCTTGATATGCTTGCAGCTTGCGTTTGTAGTTGGAATGTTCATCCTCCAGCTTACGTCTTAGCTCTACGTTCTGCGAAACCAAGGATCTATTCTGCTCCTCGCGTTCACGCTCGATGCCAATGTCTGTCTTGTAAGATGACTCCAGCTGTAAAATCAAGCAGAATCAAACACAAATGTAAGAATTTTTTTTTTTCAAGTAACCAACTTTTAAACATCTGCTCTGTCATTGCGTCTGGAATCTGAGTATTTCTGGAATTACAAAAAAAAATACTGAAAATCAAAAAGTAAAAAGAAAACCCACAGAAATTAGGCATGAATAAAATGTATTCATGTAAAAATGGTAAATGATGATGGATACTCTGCAGTGTACCTTCGTGTACACTTGAGCGATATTTCATATTTTGAACAAAGTTCTGTCGTCATGAATGCATGTTTGGTATTATTTAATACTTCTTTAATACTTCTGTATGAACATGTGGCATAAGTAATGTTTAGAAGTACAAGTAGACAATACTGCCTGCACATGTAACAAATTTGTTCCGGTGTTTATACAACAATCATACATATAAACTCAGCTTTGACAGTTACATGTAAATTTGTCTGTAAATTCCTTCAGAAGTCAGAGTCTGCCACTTTCCATTCCCCAGGCTACATTTTTCAAAACAATATCTGTTTGAAAATTGGCAAAATGGTTGGCATGTAGCCATGGAGCACACAATTGCATGATGTTGCTATGTACAGCCTGGAAGCTTAAAGAAACAACTTAATTTCTATGGTAGACATGGTAGAAACACTAATCCTATGTTGGGGCAACACTGAGTACTTAAATGGGGATAATCCTTTGGGTCAACCAAGGAGGGAGGGACTGAGGGGATTAAGCAAGGGGGATTTAATTGAATTAAGACATGGGATGAGAGGGAATCTTCTTAGCTGTGGAGAGGTGTGCCACTCACATGGAGATGCTGATTATGAACCTGTCAACAAAACATGGTTGGAAGAAGATCTAATGAACAACAAATTCATTCTTGCACTGTTCAGCTGTTTGGCAGATAATTTTAGGCTGTTAGAGCTTGTGTTGGTACTTGTGATCTGCCTCAGACTGCCTGGACTATTGTTGTTTGAAAAGGGGTTCAAGACAAAAGGAAAACAATGAGAGTTTATGAGGTGGAATTCAAAATTTAATAATGTGAAATTGTTACTGTAGATGACAAACAACACATTCATTATTTTTTTTTTAACAATGCATGATCATCAGCATAAGAAACATAAACGTCACAGCAAATCATGCACGCCTCAATCCACCAATCACCTCATCCGTATCACAGCTCTTGTCTGCCATCTTAGCTCCCTCACTGGTACCCTCCTCATCACCGGTCCCAGTCTCATCCTCTTCCAAAAGAACATCAAACCCGCCCTCAAACAAATTACGGATTCCCTGGAAATCGGAGGGTCTTCTGGAATTTGCAATGTAGCTAAGTCGTCTGACCGGGGACGAATGCCGCCGCCGTCTGCGACCGTGTCCGTATTTTATGAGAAGTGATGCAAGTTCGTTGTCGATGGTTTCCGTACTGCCTTGATCAATTTTATCACTGGATTTGATGGCATCTTCCCACTGTATTGGCATGACGGACAGTTTGCAGTTACCCAACAGATGGAAGGGAAAATATATGACCGTTTGACTTCTGTCATTCTCCAACGTTACCTTGTTACATATTTGATAACCTGAAACTATCCTGAAGTACGTTTTCCTAACCTGCTCAGCCATAAATGTGATCACATACATTTACAATAGTAGGCCTACGTCAACCTAGGTGTACAGAATCATATCCTAAAACTGTTCATGAAGTGTATGCTCACTTGAATTACAACTTCTCAGCACTATGAGTGTATGCATAATTATAGGGCTGCTTCCCCCCCCCCCCACCCGTTTTTGGTTACATTCCAAATTTTTTTTACCCTAACACTTTCAAAAAGGAAACGTTAAGGCCACAAAAAAAAAAGTCTCCGGTTTCTGGTATGGAGCTTGCCCAAAAAGTGGTGCGGCGACGCGGCTTTTTGGGTTTTTTTACCTGATTTTTTGCTTCAAATGTCGGCTGATGACTGCAAATGGTGCCCGACTAAACTTAGTGCAAATGTATGGGAGTCCAGATAGGCCACATAAAGCTTATTCTCGACCATAACCCAATCTAAAAACACGTTAAAATTGTGCAGCAGCAGAATTCCAGTCAAACCAGTGAGTTTGGCGGTTTTGAGACATCATCTTTCATTGAAAAAAAAACTTTTTCATTTTGCCGACGTGCATGGCGACGCGCGCGCATACCAGAAACCGGAGACTTTTTTTTTTGGCCTAATCACAATAAATTGCATTTTATCTTATAGTTAAAACTTAGATAATTTCTATGTTTGGGTCCTATTTCCAGATCAGTTGGAGAATTATGATCCTTATGTCCTTGAGCAGGACAGCCTTGCTTAAATTGTCCATTTCCACCCAGGAGATTTTGGTAAAGTTTAAACTGCAGTGTACACTTGCTACCCTAATGATAAATGTTCATTACCCTGCATTATTTCTAGGGCTATGAACAGTGTACCTGTACAAGTACACTTTTCCTTTTGAACGGCACTGTTGCCATACCAAAGCCTAAACATAACTATGTACAAACACTTCAGTGACAATTAAATACTTTGAAAGTAAACAAGACCCCTTAGGCAACTCTCTACACAAGACCCTATTGACTGCCCTACACAATGTGCTGATCGTAATCTGATGCTATGCTACTTGCTTGATCTACGCGGCTCTTCACATACGACCCTGACTTGAGATCACCGTTAGACATCCTCAAGAGCTGACATCAAATCCTCATCTCAATGCAATTGTCAAAATCTTCCAAGGAAAGACACCGTAACTCCTTGAGACATTACACGGACCACAGAACCAACACATAGATGAAGAAAACGTAGAAGTAACATTCCGAAGAAACTCGGACCAACACAGCGTCTCCGGTATCAATGAAAACTCAATATTATTGATTATGGTAATGAGGCTGCAGATAACGGAACAATTTGTCACGTTCAACCCTTACAAAAGTCACGACAATGGGAGACAGATGTAACAGATAGACCGAATGACATGGGATCAACAACATTCAATTAATTAGCCTACACCTGACATATTTTTAAAACAGCAAGATAGTTGCATCATCAAGAAACATGACCCAACAAGATTTTAGTAAAGGATGAAAATATATCCACGAGTGCCTGGATTTGTATAACAGAACAGGTAAACATTCAGGTCATTGTGACAATAGCTGGCAGGCAGGGGCCAGGATCTCAACCGCAGTCCCATTCACAGATAGCGTCCCCTATTCATATGTAAATAGTGCTTACTCGTTACCTTAAGCAGACGTTTACTATGAGGACTTTGCGTAAGCTGGGCAGGTGTAGCTACACCTGAGGCAGAGGGCAATTAAGTTTCAATGAGACGAGTCATCTGTGAAGATTTGAAGACGCTTTGATGGGATTTCTAGGATGAGCTGTATTGTTGCCTTGATGAAATCCCTTGATCCTAAAAACAACTTAAGTAAAGCTGTAAACTGGAAAGTTTAAACGACTTTAGCTACTGCTCAGTCGCAAGAACAATTTAACAGCCAATATTTCAGGCTTCTCTTTTCCAAACTTTCAATACGTTGGGCCAATCATAATAATTACCACCATTTATTGTTGCACTGCTGCCACAGCAAGTTGAACAATTTAATATGGCACCATTACTAATCTTCTGGCAAAGCACTGGATAATAAAACATCTGAATTTTACTAGTTTTTTTTTTAATTCCAACCCAGTAATAACTTTGTGATTATTTTTACTTTCAAAGGGGGAAAACAGCATGAACACAATTTTTGGGTGAACTCAACCATCCCCCAAATAGATTCTTGAAAACACCCCTCCCCCCACACACACAAAACACTGTAAAATTTAATTGACTCCAGTAATCTCTTTGTGTTAACTTCAGTAGTCATTTCCCAAGGTAATACTACATCCAGCCACCAGTATCAGGTGTACCAAGATTTAATTGTTGGTTTTCTCCAAACCGGACAAGGTTTCACAACACCAAACAACAGAACAGAGAAGTTGTCATGATAGAGGCAAGATGCCGAGGAACACGATCTGAGAACATTGGAGCGTTGGCTAGCCAGTCGAGACTCGCTAGCCCTGGTGCTATTGTGGGGCCAAGCTGGGTGATTGTACAGGGGTGTGACAGGTACATGATGGGGGTGAATAGGGTCATGGATGTCCCACTGGGAGGGTGTGTAGGGGATCAATGAGCATCCAGGAATCAGGAAGATTGAATGGGATCTTACAACTACTAGAGTACACACCTGTATCCTGCAATATTCATACTTCTGCCTGAATTTTCTTTTACTTTTTCATTTTTGTAAATTTGTTTAATGGGGCATTGGAGGTTTTGATTTCTCTCGAAGCTTCATTAATTACATTCACTCAATTTCCACAATCTATTTTTCTGCTAAAATGTGTATGGGGGTACACGTACGTGTAATGTAGTTTTGGCTGTAGTGTTAGCTTGTTTTTCCAAATTCGAATAAGGTACATCCACACAAAATGCCAAATATAACTCCCTGCCATTCCATAGCAAAATCTAACAAGGAATCCAAGATTGAGATCTACCTGATATCCAGATTTTCATTATGGTTTCAGGAATTAAATGGATTTTCAAAATACTGAGCTTACCTTGAATGACATATCATCTGAATTTTCTGACAAAGCATCATCAAATGCAGGCAAGGAATGCCTGCCCAGACTAGACAGACTCATGACTGTATCGCAATCCGAGGTCTTCTATCATCAATGGTGAAAGGGGTAATCCAATGTTGGCTTCTTGCCAATTTGTTTCTTTTGTTTTAAATCCTCTTCACCAAACTCAACATATGAGCACACACTTGTGCTAAAGATGATGATACACCCCGAATCAAACCAACAGTCGGGCTGCAAAACTCTACACTGGAAATGAATTTTTGAAATCAAATTTGACCGTTGATATAAATGATGTTTGCTCGTTACACACCGGCCCACTTCAGCCTTCCAGTATATAAACAATTCATTCTCACAATGAGACAAGCGAGTACACGCTCATTCATATGCAAATGAGTATCACGCTCAGCCCTGATTGGTCAATGTGCAAATTAAAGCAAACATGCGGAGCTCGGCCAAGTGCAAAGGTCAAAAGGTGCGATAAACTCAAACTTATAAGGTCGATGATAACCATGGATATGCAGGTGTAGGGAACAAGTGTTGCACTTGTTAATTGGTCGTACGTAGTATGTCGTTGTAAAAAAAAAATGTTTTAAAGATTTATAGTTTGTATAAAATTCTGTAAAATTTTAAATGCTGTTTTGATATATTTTAAATACTTTACTCTATCATTGTTATGAGTAAGCTGAGCATGATTATTATCAAATATTCTGCAAATTTGTTGGCAAATTTTAAGTAGTTTGCTAGATTTTGCACTTTTCCCAGAGACATGTAGGCCTATAAATATTTCAACCTGTTTGAGTTTGGAGTGCAACGTACTGAATTAACGATAACCTCTGATGATGAATGATATTATTACCTCCGTGCGGTGGGCACGATATAAAGTGCAGATAGCTTTAATTACAGAAACTGCAGGGGGAGACGTGGAACAAAGTCCAAGTGTTGCCATGGTAACCATAAACCATTCAGTAGTCTACCAGGAGCGGGATGGAGGCGAGTGCATGAGGCGCGAAGCATTAATCTTTGGTAAGGGCCAGATGGTCGGTGCAAGCAACAGTACTAAACATTTGCAATAATTAGGAAAACATTCTATTGCCCAACTGTTGTTTTGTATAAAATAATATTTTTAACAATTGTTCGGAACTTGTAATGTGCATTAGAACATATTTATGGCATGTGCGCCAAATAATTTTTATTATTATTTGCTATTTAATTTTAAATCATTTGGAAATCTCTATTCAAACCTATTTTTTTGTATCTTACAATATTCTAATCAGTTTAAAATATTTTTGTTTTACTGATCAAATCCAAAATGTATCAAGTTTGTTTATTTAAAGGTCTGGTAATTATTCTTCAATCAATTATCATTTCCCTGCTGAGCTCTAGTTTGGTCTCAGTAGGCCTATACTTACATGTATGGAATTAAATACATGTAGCTTGTTTTGTTTACAGTGAGTGAAACTCTGTAATCAGTTGCAGTACATTGTACTACGTGCACAATATGGACGTATGCCTATTGCTTACTGTAAGGATCAGGTTAATTTCCTAATGAAAACTGTGGCAATGCAACAGTATACATGTATCTCCAATGCAGGCACAACATTTAATTAAATATTTGGAATCCATCTGATACCATTTCGCAAAGGGCTGATTTAATTTAATTCCAATAAACCACTGGAAACAAACCAAGGACATCGTTCCATGAGCAATCGAGTTGCAGCTCCCATTTTCTCCATCTCAGCAAAATTTAGATCTGACCTTCTGATCAAATCTGCAATCTATCCGCATAATCAGCATTAATCAATGCTGATCAAATCAATTGTTGCAATATTTTATACACGTGTAATTAATTATTCAATTCTAAAGTGCAGCGAATTTCACATTTACGTTTAAGTATTTTCATATCAATATTGGTTGAATGCACTGTTTAATATCACCCACTGCAACAAATTATGCAAATTATGTTTTGTTGTGTATAGATAAATTTGGTTAAATGTTTTATTATACCCAATTACCCATGAGAAATTAAAAATGTTCAACTGCAATTTTTTTTGCCTTTGTGTCATACATTGCATATTTAAAAATAAGTTGTCTTGAACTTGAAACTGAAAGAGGTTGTATTTTTTGTGCCGACTAATGTCTAAGTTTGAGGTTCATTGTATGTTTTCACTTCAAATTTCTTTTGTAAAATAGGAATTTCATTTCCATTCTGAATATACTACAGAGTGTCCCTCCAAAAAAAATGTCCCTCTAAGGGTTTGTAGCAACAAAAAAAATAATAATAACTGTTATTTCTTTTTTTTTACAAAATTGTGAAGTATATTTATCGTACTTTTTTCTCTTATATTTCTATCGGATTTGGTTAACAGGTTTTCCAAATAAAGGCTATTAAAAAGTATTATGTAACACAGTACTAGTTTGCGCCATTCCAAATTTAACATAATTTACATGTAGCTTAAACTGGCTTTTTGATTAAATTACTAATGTTTAGATTAAATTACTAATGCTTTGATTAAATTACTTGGCATACTATTGTTGACACTTGTCATTGTTGAATGTGGCTATTTGTTTATGTAGTATCTTTAATTATAGCAAAAGACTGTCTCAAACACCTGTTATAACAGTTCAAAGTGATTCAGGCAGGGGCGGGCCTAAGAAAACAGAAACACATTGTGTACGCTCTCAATGTATGTACATGTATTGTCAAACTTGGAATGGAGCAAAACGGACTGGTGTAACATTAATTGCCTTTGTTGCAAAATCACTGAACCGAATCCAACAAACACTTCACTCAAGAAAGAAAAATGTTTGGGCTCATCAATTCTATACTTGAATTTGATAGTTTATTTCATAAATTAAGAGAATTCTGATACACCCTCCAGAGGGACATTTGTTTTGGGACACCCTGTACATGTAAGAGGTAAATATGGCCACATTTTGTTTTCCAGGCAGTACAGCTGTCATTGATTTTTATTCACAAACACTGTTTGCATTTCCACATGCACAGGAGATGGCACGAACCATCAATACAATGTAGGATAACAACGGATCAACCAATGCTAGTTGTCAACCCACACATGTAAGCATGGTAAGCGTGGGTTATATTTAACCCAGCCAACGTGGCAATTGTACCATAAAAGCTGTTCATGCAAGCAATGAATTTGTTGGTCCTTTGTCTGAAACAGTTGAGAAATGAATTTATTGGAAATGATTGGAAATAATCTACGTTGCTGACTAATGCATTATTTGGTGTACAAAAGTATTTTTACCTGACAAATGAAAAAAGGAAACAGTTTATTTGAAGATTTTCTGATGTGAGTATTTGGAGGTTCCCAGATAAACATTGATAAAAAGCAAACATACGACTGCGAAATACATTTCTGTATTACTAGTGAACAGTTGTGAAATTCTTTTATGTACCGATAAAGATCACGCAAAAGACAAAGGCATGCATATGACAACAACAATGGTATAAAATTGGACAAATTATGTTAATTTACTTATTTTCATCAGTCAAAACACAAGTAAATCAACAAAACTGTGCAAAAAACAAAAAATCCAAATCAATAAAAACAGATATGATATTTTACCCTCAAGAAATTATCTATCAGAAAAGTTTCTTGCAGACCCCCAAAACTGTAATGACAACAGTGCAGAATGCTGACAATGGAGGAAATAATAGGAAATGAAAGGAGCAAAAAAAATCAATGTGAGCTCTTTAGGAAATCCAAATACTTTTTATGAATTCTGTGCCGACTACATAACTTTGCAGTTGTACTCAAATTCATGTTATTGATGGTAGTTCTCACATTGAATAAAAATATTTAAATACCAACGTCAATTTCTCATATTAAATAGTCACGTATTTTCTTTATTGCTTCTCATAATCATTATTTCATATGGACTTCAAAAAGGCTTTCTGAGGTAAGGACTAGATTAAGAGATGCAGAAATGCAACATATATTGATGCTAAATTTTGGTTCTTACCCGATCAGAGAGAGCCTGATACTTGATCGCTATCTCATCTCTCTCAGCCCGACTCGCAGACAGCAAATCCTCCACCCTGCTCAACTCATTGGTCAGCATACGATTCTCCTCCTGTAGCGACATGACGGAAGGACTCAGGCCAGACTCCTCAAGACGTGGAAGGTCATCAGCAGACAGGTTCTTGGTGATGATCTCACGGATGCGGGCGGGGACTTTGGTGTTGCTGTCTCCGTCGCCTCGGACGAACGGAACCGAGTCGGCTTCTTGGTCCTCCTTAGAGAGAACGGTGTCTTCTAATTTCTGCAAGGAATCAGTGCAAAAAAATATTTAAAATGAGAAATATGGAATGGCAATTCGACAAAGCATTTAAGTATCAAATGATTTTGGGCTTCAACTTAAGTGGAAGAGTATACTTGATCTTCAACAACACACATCAGTTGGATGCCTGGGAATAATTCCATCCTCCGAAACGGATTTCTAGTTTGTCTGCAGACTGGTGAAGGTGTATGGAGTATTTGTCCAAGAATTCACGAGTTCAGTTTATCTTTCAAGGAAAAATGGTGGTACACATACATGTATGTAGTTAATCAGTACTCTAGCTTTGAAAATGATATTTTGTATTAACTAAAAGAAACACGGAGGAATAACAAATATATATCACCGTTAGAATTAAGAAAAATCTGGTGTGACTACCAAGACACTAACTCCAAAATGTGGATAGATTTAGGTTTACTAACCAAAAGGCAACTATTAAAAAAGCAATGCAAGTATGCAACTTTATAAATGAAATTTTTTCCTAACAAAAAGTGAACTTGCAACACAACAGTACAACAAATAGGTACTATACTCAATGCTAAATGCTACTCTGCATTGTTATTGCAATGGCTAGTCATCCAGTATAAATAACATCATTAATGCATGGAAGAGTCTTTGTAACAGATGCACTATACAGTACACAGACAGTATCCATTCCCACTTTCTCTTCAGAGAACTTCTCGATGCATATCTGCTTACAAATTGTTAAAAGGAGAAACAAACCATGTTCTCTTTCAATGTGTTTATGTTTGATAAAATAACCACATGGAACATTTCCTGTCATGTTTATCAGTCTCTGCCACACTTACCCAGAACTAAAACACAACAGTCTCAAAGCAGGAAGAGCATAACCACAGACAGGAAGTATATCACAAAAATTAAACCAATATTTCTACATAAACACAAGTTGAAGTCCAAGGCCTTCATATAACATACACAAATGAGTAGAAACGTACACAAAGAATACACTGCGTGTGCAAGTGGTAGGCAATTTTTACTGAAGCAGAAAATCCAGCATTTATAAACCCACACAAAAGTGGACAGATCCCCCCCCCCAGCCATTAGGTTGTCATGGTTCTATGCACAGCTAATAAACACAAGGCCAGTTATTTTATACAGAGTGCAAGTCGTGTGTACCTCTAAGTGGTTTGTTGTGGACAATCAAAAACATTGCATTTATCCAATCAAGCTAATTACAAGTCTTTTTTTGAATATTTCATTGAGTACAGCCGCATATAATATTCATGTGAATGTAAACTGCAGTGTTACCACTTGTGAAAAAAATATAATCTCCCTTTAGGCCAAAAAAAAAAAGTCTCCGGTTTCTGGTATGGAGCTTGCCCAAAAAGTGGTGCGGCGACGCTGCTTTTTTTTTTTTACCTGATTTTTTTGCTTCAAATGTCAGCTGCTGACTGCAAATGGTGCCCGATTAAACTTAGTGCAAATATATGGGAGTCCAGAGAGGCCACATAAAGCTTATTCTCGATCATAACCCAATCTAAAAATACGTTAAAATTGTGCAGCAGCAGGATTCCAGTCAAACCAGTGAGTTTGGCGGTTTTGAGACATCATCTTTCATTGAAAAAAACTTTTTTCATTTTGCCGACGCGCACGGCTACGGCGACGCGCGTGCATACCAGAAACCGGAGACTTTTTTTTTTTGGCCTTACATATATTCCCATTAAAAAAGTGGTAGTGTTTTTTCAGACACAATTTCTCTTTGCATAATACAGTAGAGTCCATGCTGATTTGTTGTATTTTATAATTTTTTCAACAATTTAATGGAGAGTAAAGGGAAGCCATGAATGTGCATCATAAACAGGTTTCATTTCAAAGTGGTAGAAATGCAGCATAAACAGGCATAAAAGCCTTTATGAAACACCACACAATTAACTGCCAATATCTGTAGGAGATGCACTCCCGAATATTTTAACAACGATGCTGCCTGCAAGGATAATTCAAAGCACTAACCTAGAGTCAAGTACAAAGGACAGGCATCTGAAATGCAGGCCTTTGTCTGCCTACCTAGCATTGTGACTGTAGCAAGCAGTTAATCACAAAGGATGCTGGCATTGAAATCCTGTGGGACTTATGTGCATTAACAAGTACATGGCTAATTCTATTGTTGAAAGAAATTGATGCTGGCTTGTACAACACTGTATGTAATTAAACGGATGACTACTGTTTAAGTGGACAAGGGGTTTCTGGGCACTCTGCAGTCCTAGTGTCAATCAAGCAATTTGATGAATGACAAGTGAACAGCATCCTCCAATGCAGAGTCCAATTTTTCGACAAAGGCGTCCCATCTGAAGGGCCATCAAATGAAACCATGGCAACGGTACAACCTGGTTGCAACCATGGCCCATGCGGGCTACGTGTCGGACAGATGTTAGACATGTCAGGGAATTATTAACGACTGTTTTATCAATAGGATCTGTGATCAGAGATTATCGATCTGTTGTATTTGGGTCAAAATCACGGCAATTGTGGAGGGGCAAGATTTGAAATGTAGTATCAACCTGATTCAACCAATCACTGCAAATTATCATTGGGTTTTAACAGTATCAGTTTTCAAATTGTTCAAATAAAATGCGCATTTTTCAAATCTCTGAATGAAAAGAAAAAGAAAATGTCCGTTAAATCGAGATCAATGTTTCTTTTCTGTGCAGAATAATTTTAGTGAGGCAAGGAAAATGAAAAAAAAATTAGGCCCACCTAAAAAAATTGGAAATGATTCTCAGTCCCAGATTCATGTCTTTTCAACAGTTTTGCAATGACTGACCTAATTGGCGTCAGGTTGCAACATTATTTCCAAATAAAGCTGTACAACAAGAATATTTTTGTCAAAATAAATTCCCTCAACTCCCACAGAATTTAAATTGAACTGTATTTCAGAAAATAAGTTAAGTTTATTTACATATATTTTAGTTTTTAAAATTTATTTTTTTACATAAATTATTCTAACCTGGATGACTCGCTCCAGACGTTCGTCTCCATTCATAGACATGACTGCTGATATTTAAGCAGCTTAAAATCCAAGTTAATCGACTGACTCTCAAATCTCAACAATTCCAAAGATGAAAAGCCGGCAGATCTAGACTGAAGATAGACTGACAGCTCTACAGGGTTCCTTTGCTGAAGCGGCACATTGAGTCGGGGAACGCGACAACCTGTTCTGAAATCCGGATCCTGCGAAAGCGATCTTAAAAAATCGCGAGAGCAATACAGAGGTCCTGCCGATAACTGCCACCGAAGGAAGCGGTTCACTTCATGCGGAAGTCCATTGAAAAACAGAACTCCCAGCGGAAAGCTAGCGCGAGAAATCCGCTTCTTTCCTTTCCAAAACACGATGTACACACACTGCACTGCAGGCGTTCACTCATTCACCATATCCAACGTGTATACTACGTCACTGGTCCCACACGTCTGCTATACTGTGATTATATACAACTGTCAGAGTACCAGTGTAATTGTTGGCATCCTGCAATGCACGCATGATGTGATCCTGAATGAACGAAGTTACACCAATCAATCAAGTGGTTGAGTTCACCTGTCGGCTGAGGGGGGTTAAAGTGCACCTTTGATAAGAGACCGTGAGTTCCAGGGTGGGCGTTTACCCACGCCGAACGACCCCACGCGAACAGAGGGGACGCTACTTGATAGCGTCCGTTGCTTAGTGACGGGCCAGATTTGCCCAAGGGGTTTTGGGGTTTGGTCAAGCGTATACCGTACAGCTTAGATTTGAGCAAAGCAAAGTTGTTAGAACTTTGCACAAAATATTTGGACGATCACAAATAGAGCGCCACAAAGCGATAACAATACACAAGAATAAACTGTCGACTTTGTTTTTAGAAAAGTTAACAGGGTTAAAAGTTCACACATTTCTTTGGAATTAAATTCAGGAGTGCTACTTTCACCTACTCGCAAAAGTTCTGCGTTAAAAGTTCAAATTTAAATGTAATCGATCACACATTTCTTTGAAATTACATTCAGGAGTTTTACTTTCATCTACTGGTAAAAGTTCTGCAATTTTGTGTATCTTCTACGGTCTACCAATCGTCATTTGAAAAATCCGTTTTACAAATCACGTCGCTTCACAACTTCTACAAGAATAAATTTAACAACGGTCACAACTCACAAGACTACCGTGACATAAGATTACTGTCAAAAATACAGCAGAGGAGGGAAACTTCTAGGTGTTGAAGTTTTGCCCGATCGTGAAAAAAATCCGTTCAGTCGGTTTATTTAAAGACGCGTACGTTATTAGATATCGACACACTTTTGCACTACATGAATTTGTCTGCCCTTGAAAATCGTCTTGTTGTCCACCACCACGCATAAAAAAGGACAATAATCAATATCGTTTTATTGGCAACCTTGCTTTTTTTTTACTGACACAAAAGACGTGCTAGTAAAGTGCCAAAAGAATTAGGCAAACAAGCTTAGAATTGAGTGTGCATTTGCCCGTTATGCACACACGCTGCGCGTCCCTAGCTAACTCATACGGTGGTAGCATCATGCTTGGTCTTTAAAGATTTTAAGTCAACAAAGCTTTACTCCGGAACATTCTGATAACTCTGGAAGTTAAAATCTTAGCAACTGCAAATGTAACTGGCATGCCAAAACTTTAGAAAGAGAGCATCACTCCCATACATGCTGCAGTTATTTGTTTCTGCTCTTAACGATCTGTTTTATCAACAAACTACTGTTAATGCTAAAAGCAAAGTTTCAACTGAACACAACTTTCCAAACGTTTCGCCAATGCAATTTTGACTAACTTGTAGCCAAATAACATTGACATCTTGTTGAAATGTTCAAGACTACTATGCTGGAACTAACACTACTGAAGGACAAACAAAAAGTGAACTTGTCATGTTTGTTACCAAATGTTGCCTATAATTATTAATTTTTTCCAGGCCAAGTTCTCTAAATATTTAAGAAACAACAGACGATCTGCCAATGCTGCAAGATAAACTCTTTAAAACCATTCAACCCTGGGGAAACACCAACGGTGCTAATACATTATCATGATAATCACTGCACTATCTTACTTCTATTTGCATTCTTCAAAGGTTTAGAATCAGGGTGTGCACCCCTGGCGGCCTGATACAATCCAATAATCTCATTTTGATTTAACTGTCAACTAGTTTGTTAGCTTTTACGTTTATCTTTTATTTGTCTTTACTCTGTCAAGTGATGCAAATCTTCCAAAATCTTTAATTTAATTAGTAAATAAATGGTGCAAAAATGTAGTAAATCACATCTAACTGTACAAACACCAGGCCCTTTTTTAAACTGGATTTAAAAATTCTTAATTAGTAAAATAATTCCGCCAAACAAGTATGTTTTTTAATGTAAGATGTTTAGAGTAAGATTTCAAATCAGATAAAAGTGTGCAAGCATTTATTCTACTTACTATCATCACAATTTCAATGATAAAGGTTTGTTTTCTGGAGCCCATCACTTCACAACACAGGCATCATCGATAGATGTCTCCATTTCCATAGTAACCGTCTCAAGTTTCAAGACTCCACATCAGTGCCAATTCCACACAGCTAAAAGTAGCGTAACACTTCGGAATCTGTTAGAAGTGAAGGCTCTCCTTTTGCCAAGCTTCTTCTTGAGTCAATTTACTGTACACTTTCGAAAGAAATCAATGGTTCATCCATGCAAACAAACGCCACAGCTTCGTCAGTTAAGATGTTGAGACTGCACACAAAGTCTTTTCATAAGAGACACAGCTTGTTTGCAGTAAGCTGGAAAAGTTATGCAACACAGATAGGATAAAGAAGGGCGATTTAAAAATATAGTCCATCCAACTAAAAGAGAGCTAAGCAGATTCACATTGCGTGTAAAGCACGTAAGACCTTGATCGAATGCGTGGAAAAAAGTCTCACAATGCAGCAATATTGGTCCTTGGAAAGGATCACGCACAGTAGATATCATAGATACAGGAAGATGTCCAGCATGGTGCTTAGCAGTATCTTGAATAGAGAAACAACACTCCTCAACTGTTCTTCAAGTGCAACAGCATGCATGGCATGCACAACATGAATGCAATATCCAATAAATACTGCTCAGGTTCGACTCAAATCAAATCCAACTTGTCAAGTATTTCAAGAGCTTTCTCTCACATCAAATGATTTAAAGACTGACTTACATCACCGCCTGTTTCAACGACACCGTTACTGCTGACATCACTGGGGTCACTTTCAAGTTCAACAACGTCGTGGTCACTATTATCTTCGGCCACCGCAGCCAATTTGTCATCATCCGAACTGGGTGAATCCATTTAAATTTTGAGTATTTTGGTCGCACTAATAGCCACACTGACATACTCCAAACTACTCCAGGAGCAACCTGTACATTCTAAAGAAACTTGATTAGGAAAGAGACCGTGCTTGTTGGAAATTTGAACTCCTGATCTCTGATTGATTACAAAAAAGATAAACTAGAGATGTGTGGAATTACCTATGCTAGACAATGAAGGGGGTCCAGAAGAACACCCGACCAAGTTAAAACTTTGTTCACAACACTTGTGTTTATTACCAATATAATGGGAGCCACAAAAGCTCGGCAGGTGGGCGTGCATTAGGGAGACCATTGGGAAAGTTCAAAGGTGCATTTACTCAGTGTAAAATGAGATGTCACTGTAATTTCCTTATCAGTTACATTTATTGTTGGGTATATTGAATACAATTTTACTGGCCAACCATGGTTGAATTTTTTGAGTTGTTAAACAAATTTATGTGTGACTTGCAAATACAGGTTTTTCTTATGAAAATCATTCCTACTATTGTGAGTTCTTAGCATTTATTTTCAAAAGAAGAAATATAAGGACAGTTATGGTGGTTACTCATTTCATCAATTAGCAAGACATACAAGTACAATAAATGAAAGTTTGAAAACCATGCTACATAAGCCAAGTATTTTATGAATCTCCTTGGTAACTGATTTCTTTCGTATCATAATAATGAATAATTATAATATTGGATGAGTAAGATTCTTGCATTATTTTAGAGTTTCATTCATATTACAGTGTCAAAAGAAACACGCTCATCAAAAGCTTGTCACAAGAGGGGGTAGTTCCATTTCAAGTAAACAGTACACGGGTCATTCTATATTATTAGGATCCAATAGGAAATACTGTCATTTTTGTTTAACTAAATAGGAAATGTGTTAAAGTTAATGAAACTTTATTTGTAACAAACTCCATCAAGTTGCATTGATAACACCTACAAATTTGATCACATTTAGTTCCTGTTTCAAAAATAAGCTGCAAATTCTCATATTTTTGGCTAAAAAGTTGGACAAAAAAAGTAGTCTACAAATATTAACATTTGTTTGCCTCCTTAAAAGTTTAAAGGTAAACTAGGCCTATGCCATTTTTTAGGTCAAAAACTTTTCCTTGGTATTTTAAAAATTCTGTCCATTAAATAAAAGGATAAGAAAACAAGACAGCAATGCCAAGAAACACAAAAAATATGACCATCTGTAATATTTCAAAATACTAAAAAAAAAAAACACCTCCAACTCCATACCTTTCTGTGGAGTGTGGAGGAATAGAAATATGTAGAAATGATGTATTTTTTTATTCCTCCATGGTTGAACCATGGTCCATGGAGCTATCCTTTTTAAAGCTACATAGTTGAACATAACTGAACTGAACTAAATTAAAGCCGGAGGCATTCCCTGTGCTTTACAACTACGCATGATAAGTAGTTGTTATTAATAAATTAATATAAAATATAATTTAAGAAGGCTTGACGCGATATATTGCAACCAAAAAAGGGGGGATGGGGAAACAAAACAAACAGGAAGTTCAGCAAAAATACACAAGTTTTTGGCAAGAACACTTTTCCAATTTTTTTTGTCAAATTAAAATTTATGTCAGTAAGACAGTATTGTCAATTTGTGCATATTCAAATCACTTCACAATCACACACTTGAAAGTTAACACTAAATAACACTTCCATTTTTATTGGCCAAACGCTGCTTGAAAAAAAAACTTGGAGTACAGGAATATAGGAAATATCACATGATTAAATAACATTCTAAATGATGTTTTAGTTGACATATGCCACACGGCTTACCAAAATCCGAATGTAAATTAGCTCGTCACTAAACGATCATCATGATCAGCATTATCAGCCTAGGCTACAATTCTGACAACCGTGTCATGTCCGTGCGGACTAGACTGCACCGTCCACTCGACCACTTCGTACCGTACACACTGTCCATTCACTTTTAAAATACTTCATTCCCTCGGGAAAGAATTAGCAGCTCAAAGTAAACAACAAGTCGCTAATACTCACGTTCAGTAAACAAGGTAAACAGGTCACAAAAAGAGCCGAAATGTCCACTTATTCAGCCCGGTCAAAGCGCTTAAATTCAAACCAATTTGCATTGTGTGTGTAATCAATGCATGAAAAGAACTCGTTCATTGGTCAATTTCCGTTTTTGGTTAAGACCCGACGGCTGTTTATAATAAAATTGTTATCACTTGAGGGCGCTGTTAATAAGTAACGATCGTCAATAAACAAAATGGCAGCCACCATGGATTCGTCCGAAAATAAAGAAACTGGAAGTAGAAATCAAGTGGTACTTCGAGTCAGTCAGGTACTAATATTTGATGGATTTTTGCATATTTTACATAGGGTCTTTTGCATGCTTGCAGTATTTGATGTAGTTTACTTGATAAATGAATGTCGTCAACTGCCAGTGCCAGTGGCAGTGCCATTGCATTGATTACTAGGCCTAATTGATTTTGTTCATTTTCATGTTTTGTTCAATCAACATGATCATTAGAAATTGTCGACATAATTGTTTTATACTTGATAGGCATCATTACATCATTTTCTTTTTGAAGTGTGATCAGTTAACAGAAACATATTTCTTTTGATTTCAGTTGGATTCAAGTCAGTTGGACAGTGAACTTCACCAACTTCTGAAATCCCAGTTCCAAAGGATCTTTCAGTTTTTCAAGGTGAAGTACAGATTTATTAAATGATTTTGGAATTTAATTAAAGATTATTTTGGGCTTCCCTCAGAAGTCAGAACCTTTTTTGGTGGTAATATGAAGTAAGTAATGTTTTTGCATGAGATGGCTAATCTTGTAAAATGTGTTTGAAATTAAAATTAAGCTCGTGAAGATTGAATATTAAAATCAAGTTTCTGTCCTTTGGGTTTTTTTCAGCCTGGTGTGCTTGCATATATTGAGCCGGAACTGAATGCTGCTTTGAGACTATTAACATGGCAGGTAATGACACAAAAATTATATCAACAAAGTTAATTTTATATAAACTGCCTGCTTGTGCCTTTGAAAATATCGAGTGACTGAAGATACTAATGTAACAATAAGATGGTAAGCATTGTTTAATATCAGGAATTACTTAATTTGCTATATTTCTGTATCACAGTTTTCAATCAACACAATTGGTGCTACACTAGGTCAGCGTATAATGAATCTGAAATACGGACGTGAGGCCTCAATGACCCCTGACCTAGGCCATCGACAACGATTACTGTATGCCTGCATCCTAATTGGTGCAAAGTGGCTGCAGGAAAGATCAGCTGACCTCTCCAGTTCGACCAATCACATTGAAGCTTTCAGAAAAGTAAGTACATGTACATGTATAAATTATTTAGTTGTTGATTTCAAGAGTAAGAGTACGGTTTTGTGAATAGATATAAATTTACTATCAAATGTCAAATCTTTTTGAAAGAAAAACAACGGCAAATAATTCAAATAAATAAGTGAAAAGAATTTCTATTTCATCTTTTTTTCCCCCAACAGATATGGAAGGCACTTTACTTCTTTGAAAAGCTATTAAGTGTGGCATCGCTAGTGAACTTCTTGGTGTTCTTACAAGATGGCCACTACCAGTTCCTTCACGAGCGACTTCTAGGGATTAGAGCTCAATTCGCTGAAAAACAGTCAGTTAGACAGGTACATGTATGATGCTTGCAATCCATAATTTCTATAATTTCACTGATTTTCAGTAATTCCTATGGCAGGATACTACAAAACTCAAACTTAAGTATTTTTATTTATTTATTTACCTTTTAGGTCAGTTTTGAGTTCATGACCAGGGAGCTCCTGTGGCACGGATTTGCAGAGTTCCTTTTCTTCCTTCTGCCCTTTGTCAACTTCAGACGCATCCGTAATTTCCTGCAACGGAAACTCTTCCGTCCGTCGCCCTCCCAAAGGGCCGAGCCCGGAGCGATAGTGAAAAGAGATCGGAGTTTGTATAAGGAATGTGCAGTTTGTGGTGAATGGCCGACCATACCAAGACATATAGGCTGTCATCATGTCTTCTGTTATTATTGTGTACAGGTGAGTTACATGTATTGCATATCAATATTATTCAACGTTGAATTATCAATATTGACACTATCAAGACTTAATAATTACTATTTTGGCTAAAAACAGAACAGAAGGAACGCTTGTATGAATAACAAAGAATGTTTTTATGAATGACAGCATGATTAAATTTACCACAAACCGTTTCCTTTTGTATTAATAATTATTTGTCGTCTAGGATAATTTTGATATTCAGGGGAATGTAAAATTAAAATGGAACATGCAACAATCTTAGTTTCATATTCCCATATTTTTTTTTTCTCCAGAGCAATTTTCTAGCAGATCCCTCTTACACCTGTCCACTCTGCTCCCATCCTGTGGATGATGTCACAAACATCCAACCAATCACATGTGATGTAGGATAACCCTATCCCAGAAGGCAATATCTGATTGGTCAGCTGCAAGTCCCTTGATAAGACTGAATTTTTGATATCATTAATACAAATAATTGTGCAAAAGAATATTTATCTCACGAAAAAGAAATGTACTTTATACTTGTTTGTTTAAATAAAATGTTAATTTTTTTACATAGAAAGAGGTATATATATGTGTTTAAGTTTTTGTGTATTCAAAAAATTAAATTTCTGAAATTGGCATCATAAGGCAGAGTCTGGCCTACTTGGGCCATGTTGGTCACTCCTCAAATTTATATTTGTTCCAGGTGGGACACCGTATTTGTATTCGTAAAGGGGTTGACAAATTTGTGAATAAACAAAATGGAACGAAATCAAAAACACACAGCTGTGTACCACAAATACAAGGCCTGATCGATTATCAATCAATAACTGATAACAATGAACAGCTAGGTGTAGCCTTTAGTCACAATTGTCTCAATTTATTTAAGTTTTTAGTCATCAGATATTACATTCCTTCTTTGTATTATTTTGCTGTCGGCTTAAGTCATGTCTTTCTGTCTTGTCTGTCCCGTCCTTGTCTCTCTGTAGTTGTTGGTATTTTTGGGTTTTTTTGGTCTGTACTGCCTGGTTTTTTTCACAAGCCTAGGCTTACCTAAACAGCCTCATGCTCTTTCTTTTCTCTTGTACATTGATCATAATTCTTGTTTTATGATTAGTTCCAATTAAGCGTGCATTTTGTTTAATATATGTTCGATATAAAGTGATTTTTATATTTTCTTCCAAGTTATGTACTTTCAGAGGCTAAAACAGCCAGTTTATGTACTAATTTGTTTTAATTATCGATGTATTTCCAAAAGGAGAATGGAATAAAAATGTGCTCCTGAAGTATTTACTTGTATAAAAAAAAAATCCGTGAATATAATGATTAAACTACATACAATGGCAGTAAAGTGTTCAATTGAACTGTCCATTTACAAAATGTATTTCTATTAAATTGCAGAAGCCATGCGATGTTCTAAACGCAGAAGTTGTGTTTTTCGTTAATGAGACATCGAACGATAACACAATCTGCCACGGTGACTGGAATGATTCCTTTACCAATTTCAAATTATTTTCGGCCCCACGATGATTCCGACGAATGGAGGTGCAGAAGCAACCCCAGAAAAAACTGTGTATTTCATGCGCTTGCAGACGCCAACAAGTTCTTTTTCTTTCTTGTTGAAATAAACGCAAAACTCGTTCGAAGAAAAAAGGAAAAAATCAGGAAAAGCAACTACATGTACTAATTTAAGCAATCGCTAAAAACAATCTATCAGTGTTATGATCCTGATACTAGTGTTTGCTGATAAGGTTTTAAGACAATATTTATTTCGATAAGAAATACGTAATTGAGATTTGCGCGCATTTAGGCGGCCTTTCTTCACTTTTTAAAAATCATTGGGCACCTTCTACGCCCCATAAATAATTCTCCAACAAATGAACCCAACCAAACTGACCACCGCCATAACAAGTCAATCTTCCATATCTACCGAAGTTGATAAATGCAACATCTTTGATGTCATTCACGTTTAATGATAGTGCCAAAACAATTATTTAAAACGTGAAGTACGTGTACATAAAATTAGAAATGGCACAATTATCTGTCCATTCATCCCACCCAAACATTCGATTGTGTGTATCATGCTACTGATGTTTTTAACGGTGCGCGATTTAATCGAGATATTCTTCCTTTTCCTTTCTGTGTGGTTGTGGCATGTTTAGCGATCCTTCCATGACGCACTGTTGTTCGGCGCCCTCATCTTCAGTCTTCAGTCTAGTGTACTCTTCTTTGGATGAGAACGAGACGGTCTTCACAGCGAAGCTCTCGGCGCTGTGCCAGTAGCCGTACAGGAAGTAGATGGCAATACCTGTTGGGTCGAAACAATGAAACAAATAATCATTTCGAAACAATGAAAACATCGTCGGAATCAGCTGGAGTCCAACCTTGAAATTATAAAAAGACTGAGCCTGGTATTAAAAGCTGGTCTCGATTGCATGGCTATTCACTGGAAGCCTTTACTTGTGTCTGGTTTAATTACATTGGCGTTACGGGGTGATCCTATGGGCTCCGTGCGCCAACAAAAGAGGGCGCGTTTTTATCACATTTGAGAGCCCCTTGCCCATAGACATAGTAAAACTTAGATAAGGCATTTGCTATTGCGCCTGTGAGAAAAATGCTACGCGTATTATAATGTCTATGGGCAAGGGGCTCTCAAAAGTGGTAAAAACGCCGAGGTTCACTGGGAAACGGACTTCGTCGTGACGCAAACGCGTTTTGCCTGAAATTTATGCCATTTCATAACGTCTTTATGTGACTATACATTGTTTATAATGTAATGTGAACCTTAATTAAGGCAATACTACAAACACCTGCATGTGTTTTAAGTATTTGTAGTATATCTGTGGAATTAGGCAGATTTTTGATAAATCTGACAGATTTTTGAAGTGCATTTAGCAGAATTTGGCCATGACCTTACGGTCACCATGAGGGGTACTTGTGCACCGCAGAGCCCATGCAATAGCTCACGAGTCAGTCAGTCAGTGAGATAGGCGTAAACTTGAAGAGGGCACTAGGCTGGCCCTCTGGGACCAGCAGAATTTACTTGCGTTCAAACATGAATCAAAAATAATGATATCACAGAAGTCAGTCGCGCTGTCAACATTTTGCCAGGGTTATCAGCAACACAGATGGCGTGTGTATCGTGACAGCTTGAGACCATGCCATGTTTTCAATTTTAATTTGTGTCAACAATGCTTAAAATTTAACAAGCGAAATTCTATATTCACATTGAATATGTGTTTTTCTCCGCAAGTGGATAAGTTGATACGCACCCATGACGATCCATATGGCGAAGCGAAGCCACGTTGCTGGGCTCAGTAACATGATGAGGATAATGTTACATAGAATACTCAACATGGGCGTCAAAGGAACGAATGGCGTCTGGCAACAAAACGAGAATATTAAAAAGGTTTAGCCCATTCAATCCTACCAAGTGATAGTGAAAGTGGGTGTACAGGGCGAGTCAAATATAAAAAGCAAAACCAAATAGTGCCCCTAGCTGTTTTTAAAAGAAATTCTGCATATAGCACTTTTCAGTCTAGGATATGAAAGCCCATTTGATAAGCTTTCTTTTAGTGAAAGGAATCATTCAAATCACTCTCGTACTTTTCCAGTTATGATATTTTGAACACAAAAACCGTTATAACCTTGTCCACGGATCACAATAAAGGCAAGTGATGTTTTAGCAAAATAAAAACTATTCACATATAAACACAAACCACATCAGAACACTCGCATAACCATGACAGTGTTCTCTGCCTTCAATGTTAAAATATCACGCTTTCACAATGTCAAGAGTTTATAGGCTTGCCCTGCCTTCTACTTGGCTACCCGGAGACTTATGGGATTATTCTGATATAATTTTCAGAATACCACATGGTTGAATGGTGTATCCTGGTCCATGCCCCCCTCCTCCAAAAAAACCCCAACGGACCCAATTCTTTTCTTTATAAGTGACGTCGCAATAAAGGCAGGCACTGCGTACACCACCATCTTTTCCTTAAAAAAAAATGGTTAAGTGGTCAGAAACTGCCTCAGATCGCACCACAGAGCATCTAGAATCCAAACATTTTTAGGGGCCCTTAAGCCAACCCCACGCCGTAATTTTTTTGGACCCACTTTTCGGGGGACTGCCAAAACATTTTTTCGCCCTCCCCCAAAATTGTGTTCTGGATCCGCCCTTAGAAAACTTTCAATGCATTGTGCACAACCTGAGTTCTGATATTATTGTTACTTTTGATAACCATTTTGTTCAACGGTCCTCAGTCGTAAAGATGAACTTTTGACAGCCTTTATTGTCAAATGCTTCTTTTCATCCTCTCCGAGTTTGTGAAACTACTAATGGAATCGATTTAATTCACCTACCTTAAAATTCGATTTGGTGTCCACCTGTTCGTGCAGAGGGATGGGTACAATCAATAGAATAGCCGAGCTGCCGAATACTAGGACGAGCAGAATAGCCCACCAGTCTCCAGATTGGATGTTGTCCATGAAGACGACGATCACAAAAATGGTTGCAAACTGGAGACAAGTTGTAGCGAAGAAGCAGATCATCGGGACCACGCCTGGCTCATAGCGCGCCATAACGGTCAGGAAGCGGAATTTCGGCTTCAGAGTACCCCCCTGGATTGGCTTATCCTCCCTAGGGTCTAAGAAACTGGATTTGTCCGAGATAGTGTCAGTGTCGTGGTCACTGTCGTCCTTTTGTGATGTCACTAAGGCTATCTTCTGGATCTGATGGGTAAGTTGCGACGGTTTATACCTTATGACAATGACAGAGGCCGCGACCAAAGTGAAGGCCGTAAGGGTACCGATGGATAGCACACTGGACAACGTTTTGATATCAATGAATACTGTCAAGAGTATAGCTATGATTCCGAAGAAAATAGTGGCTATTAGTGGCGTGTGGGTGGTAGGATTAACGCGACCGAAGACTTTGAAGAAGACACCATCTGTAGACATGGCGTAAGCCATTCTTGGCAGAGCAAAGATGGGGCATAGTATACATCCACTCATGGCGCAAAGAGCGCCCGCATCGACGACATTCTTAGCCCAAGACAAGCCGTGATATACGAATGGTGTGGCCAGGACCGCTCGCAGATCGATCTCAGAATATGGCACAGCCAGGGTTAAACTCACAGACACCAATGTGTAAACCAGTGTGACGACAGCGATCGAGGTTATCACAGCACGGGGGACTCCTTTTTGGCTATCAATGGCCTCCTCGGACGAAACGACGATGATGTCGAATCCTACAAAGCCAATAAAAACGATGGAAGCGCCTGAAAGCGTCGCCTGGAAACCATTCGGGAAGAAGCCGTGGTCGGACCAGTTCCTCCCGTCAGCGAACATAAAACAACCGATTGTTATCAGAGTAACAATGGTCAAATTGATAGCCACTAAGGCCTTGTTGAAATTGGCACTGATTTTGGCGCCGAGTGCTATAATCACAAAGAAGCAAAACATAAAAATCCCAGCGACTAGATCAGGATAGGACGCCACTACAGGCGTGTCCCACAGCTCTCCTCCCATGACCCACACCCGTGTGAAATTCTGTATTCGATTGTCAAGCATTGAATCCAGGTAGCCAGACCATCCTCGGGCGACGACGGAAGAACTCAACAAGTATTCCAGGATGATACTCCATCCGGCGATGAACGCAGGTAGCTCACCGATGGTGGAGTAAGTGAAGAGGTACGCCGAGCCAGTCCGGGTGAAGATGCTACCGAGCTCTGCGTAACACGTAGCGGCAAACATAGCGGCGATGCTGGCGATGAGGAAGGACAGCACGACCGATGGTCCAGCATCACTAGCGATTACACCTGTTAAGATGTATAAGGTCACACCCATCATTGATGCTATACCAAGTAGGGTCAGATCGAGAGTGCTCAGACATCGTCGAAGTGGCGCGTATTCCGGATTCAAATCAACCGTCTTAAGACGGACTAAAGACCTCAGGAAGCCCATCGTTGACGCATTAAAGAAACTCCCTACGAAGTTTCTATCCCTAAATCCGATGCAAACCACAAACTTATAAAGCAGTCAATAATTTTGTGCAAAGTGTTATTTTTTCCCTTCCAGACTGAGCAGTCCCATGACACGAGAAAGGCATTCTACCTAAGTGCAAAGATTGGAAAGAAAAAAAACGGAAGATGAATCTCAATATCCGTTACAAAAATTAAAGTAATTGTACTATAAGCATTGTAGCTAGTAAACCTCCCGAATCCTCCAAAACCCACCATTAGGCCAAAAAAAGTCTCCGGTTTCTGGTATGGAGCTTGCCCAAAAAGTGGTGCGGCGACGCGGCTTTTTTTTTTTTTAACCTGATTTTTTTGCTTCAAATGTCGGCTGATGACTGCAAATGGTGCCCGACTAAAGTTAGTGCAAATATATGGGAGTCCAGAGAGGCCACATGAAGCTTATTCTCGACCATAACCCAATCTAAATCTAGTTTGGCGGTTTTGAGACATCATCTTTCATTGAAAAAAAAACACTTTTTCATTTTGCCGACGCGCATGGCTACAGCGACGCGCGCGCATACCAGAAACCGGAGACTTTTTTGGGGGCCTTATACAGCGACTGCCTGCCCCGGCCGCATGCATTGATTTGGTCCCGAGCCTAATTTGGCACATGGAATTTGGCCCAGTAAATCATTTCATGAAGTACTATTGCAAGAATGCACCTACCAGTTAAGACATAACAGATTAAAGATTGTCTTTTATTGCATCATGCATCATGCAACACGTCTCTGTCTGTTTGCAATGACGGGCATCTTTACTATTGGCTAATTAACCAATGATTACGGCAGTGTCCAAAACATGGTCTCGAGCTGCTTAAGTTGACCCATTGTGCTAAAACAATAATTATTCAGTTAACCATATAACCTGATGTAAAAACCTGACATGCCATTGAAAAGAGGAGATTTATGACTTTAAGATGCTACTACTAGGCACACTGGTGTAACTTACACAATCGTAACAAAATTAGAAATCATCTGCACATTTGCAAAATCCGACCAAACCTCTCATTGGATTGTGATGGTCTGGGATTGTTAAGGTTAAAATGACAATACTTGACTCCGAAAATTAATCAACCTATTTGTGACAATCAAAATAAGATAATCCAACCTTGTAACGTAGAAAATGCCAATAACAAAGTAGAAGATTGCTGCAAATCTGTTCGGATTCGTGAATAATATATTGTCATCATAGGCCATCAGCCTGGGGGTTTGGCCAGTATCAAATCAGGGCATAAATTATTATAGTGCGCATGAGCAAGGTATACCGCCCCTAGAGTGGTAACAAGCATTTTGATGGACATTTCGAAGAAAAAAAGGTGATAACACCCAAAAAGCTGCCACCGCTGCAATATGCTATCTCACATATTTTCCAACTCTGGAGGTGTATACCTTGCCAAAAATCGCTATGACGATTATTCCCCTCATTATTTTGATACCGATGGCCAAAATTTTGGACAGAGGCTGATGGCCTATCATGGGCCTAATTCACAAGTTGGCCATTTTTGTCGAGCTCCCTGAACGCATTCATGACATTAAGTGAATAACAGGGATGGCCCAGACTATTTATGCAGGCACAATGCAGCCTTATTTTACTGCTTTTTTAAAACTAGCTCAATATGGCCGACTCGTGAATGAGGCCCATTGAGTCAACACACGCTGTATAACAATGATAAGCGAACATTCGGCAGTGTTGCTTATCAGACAGAACCGGAGAAGGGTAGGGCCTAGACAAAAGTGTAACAGACAAAAGGAACTTCCTGCCAGGCAGAGGCAGGGGCAGCCAGCGTGAAGTTGCACAAAACATCCTGTGTTTACGAGGTCTCAGTCCCAGTATACATGTAAATATCAGTGTTGTAGTCGAGTCCTCCTCATCCGAGTCCGAGTCCGAGTCCGAGTCCTTGAGCAAAGGACTCGAGTCCGAGTCCGAGTCCTCTCTCTTTTTGTCCGAGTCCGAGTCGAGTCGAGTCCTTGAAAAAAAAGGAAAGGTCGTCCGAGTCTGAGTCCTTATGTATCAAATCAAAGTCTAATACTATATATATATATATATATTTTCGTTTTCAAAATGTCACTAAATGTCAGGGTGATATAGAGGGTAATGGTTTTTGGGGTTTGCACTATTAACTTTTACCTTAGTATGCGTAAGAAGCCAGAGATTATTGACGCAGATACTACAGTAGTGTGACAACAATTAGCATAATAATCTTCAGTAATTATTCTTCACATTTGTGTTTTTCTTTATCATTGATCAATCGCAAGTTATTTTTGCGAGCGGCAGAACTCAGGAAATCGGTTCCACACAGCAAAAAAATCATAAGGAAGTGAAAGATATAATTGAAAAAAAAAACACCTAAAAAGAAATGTTTTTTGGACTCGAGCGAGCGAGCCGGACGAGTCCTCGAGTCTCCCGGGGTCGAGTCCGAGTCCGAGTCCGAGTCTGAGGAGCAAAGGGAAGTCCCAAGTCTCTAAAGTCCTGAAAAGGAAAAGAGTCCGAGTCGAGAGTCGAGTCCCGAGTCCGAGTCCTACAACACTGGTAAATATACCAAGAAAATCCATGAATTTTGTGTACAACCCTTTTATATTCAATATAAAAATAGTGACTGGTAATGACGTCATTAGTGCACGGCTCTGAAGTACAGACTTTTACGGATACAATTGGAAATGTGCAGTAAAGCAGGCATGTGGCATCGTGTGATAATTTGCTTTACAAATGAAATTTGTGTGGTACGAACAGTCCAGCGCACGATATAGGTCTCGATTCCATGCTTAACTTTACATTTGGCGGCCAGCACTTATTTTTTTCTGCAACCAGTTATCTGCATCTGTATAAAAATTATTATAGTCGGTAAAGCATCACAGGGGAAACATCACACCAACAAAGAGAGAAGACAATGAGAAGAAATTACAGTTTTAGAGATGGGAGGAAAAGCTCAGAAGAATATTCTGGGGAAAACCCACCGAATCAGGCAGGGACTGCAAACCCAATCCACATATTGGCCCAGGCGGGATTCGAACCCGGGTCACAGCGGTGGAAGGCGAGGACAGCACCGCTACGCTAACCTGACCAGGTTAAGTTAATGCGCAGTGCGCAAGTTGGTAACGAAATGGCTTTCGGACTTAACTTCCCTTTTTGACAAAAAAATATACTTCAGAGCCATGAATCGGGGTAATATAACCTCGGGTGAAACTTATTTCATCGATGAGTATACAGGACTTGATTAAACACAATTTAAGAACGAAAATTCACCCACGTGATGTGTTTCAAGCATGCGTATTAAGGAGAAGACCTTACTAGCCTGCAAGTCCTACAGATAAATTACAATTCTATTCGATCTCATACAGCGACAGCTGTTGGATTATTAATTACAAATTCAAAAGATTAAATTGGTGTCGGGTGATGTGAATTCAAATATCGGGTCGCCCTTCCGACTGACGTATTTATTCTCTCAATAACTCGACGGCACAACACTGAGTATGCTGTTTTCTATTTGAATAACGTCGTTACTGAAATTCAATAATCGGTCAGCATTAGTATTCAACAAATTATTCCATACATGATGCATGGCTAATTATTATTACAATTCCAACACGTGTTACGCAGGCGCGGTTCTAAGGGGGGGGGGTCAAAATTCAATTAAAATATATGCAATGAAAAACTTGTTGTTTGTGGACAAACACCTAGCTGTTTATGAATGCTGTTGCCATACAATTAGGACATGATATACAGGGAGTACAAAAACTAAAACCTAAATGTCGGGACTATTGTTTTTGTGAAGTTCTGCATGTAGCACTTTTAAAATCAAGGATATGAAAGCCCATATATAAGCTTTCTTTATAGTACAAGAATACTTCAAATCACTCAAGTACTTTTCAAGTAATTTCATTCATTTAAGAGTTATTCTATCCAAAATCATGTAGGGTATGTATTGAACACACCAAACATGTTTCTGACTAATGTGTCTGCTTGAGGTTGTACCGTATCTTTTCAATTAATGCAACGCAATGTTAAGTTAACGAGCCATGGGATACACACAGGGTGTCTCAATAAAAGCCGAAACCTTAAACCGCCCTCTTTTTCTCAGCTTTTAAAAGAAATACATCGCAAATATCGATACGCGTTATTATAAGCTTTTCAACACCGAAAAAAATCTTTCCAATCGGCTAACTATATTTATTGAATCATGGCCAACCGAATACACTGTTTCGTGTCGTCCACGGTGCGGCGGCTGATATTTTGACTGCCACAATAAGAACACGGTCCGAAACTTGCATTAAAAAAAAAAACTACCAATAAAGGCAGAGCCTGAGCAATACAATAAACATCTATAAGTGAAACAAACACTGCCGCTGGAACAAACTTTTGCCAGGGGGTGCTGGAATTTCTAAAGAACGGACAAAATTAATGCCAAAGCGGAGCGCAAAGCCCTTACACGTCGTGGCTTAATTTGGAATATGGATGCTCTGTGGTGCAATCTGAGGCGATTCCTGGCCACTTCATTGGACTTTTTTTAGCAAAAGGTTTTTTGAGATTATAAAAACGATTTATTTCATTATTTTGTTTAGAATATACTGTTGCTCTTAAAACGTTTAACTGTACTGAAAAGTGGAGAACCCTGTATTTTTATCTCCATTTTTGGTTCCATTTAATTCTGGAAAAAGAATTGTATCAGTATGCATGACATCGCATGTAAATATTATTGTTGCAAGGCTGCTTTCTTACATTTAGTAAATTCCTTCGTGTATGTTTTGTTTTATTTTCCGAGCCCTTACGGCGTAGGGGCCACAGGGCCAGGGACCCGCTTTAAGGCCCCGGAAAATGTTGGATTCTGGATGCACTGTGATGAAATATACTGAAGTATACTGAAACTTACAAAACCTGAAAGGATGTTTTTTGGTTCAAGTTAAAACAAATGGTTCCACTGGAAGCGGATGAATTTCTTTTCATAAAAATATTCACATAGTTCTAACTCACCAAACGATGTAGCTTTCGTTATATTTGCATTGTCATTTGTTTGTTACAGGGAATGGCAAATATAAAAGACTAAAAGTTTGGGGCTAGGCAAGGATTTATCGGTCTACTGAGTTTTTATGAGGGAAAACCTTGCAAAGGGTAAAACATGAATAGGCCTACATGTAGCTTTTTTTTTATTAAAACGAAACTACACTGGAATTGACTAGTTTCAATGAAAGCCGGCCCGTCCCACTCCTATTAGGTTGGGGATGTGTGGGAACCTTGCTATTTGTTAATGTTTGCGTACAGATTGCTAGCAGCGTCAAAGAAACTTTTAAATGAAAAGAAAAACCGTCAGGGGAAAGGTACGTACATTTGCCCCTATTGAAAGATCGAATGAAAAAAAAATCCTGGCAAGCATAAACAACTTTGCCACCATTATCATGGCCGAGGTTATTGCTTTCCGGTCAAAATTTCCAGCATGGGCTTTCATGGCGGAAATGTCATAGACATGTCATGACTTTAGATACCTTGAGAGAAATGTCGATTCTGCACTGTCTGAAGATTTAGAAAATACCTCCTCCTGATATTTTACAGTGTTTGTACTAGACTTTCGAAGCACCGCGCTTGGCCGCGGCAAAACTAGAAACGAACAAAACGAAGGAGATAGTTATAGAACAAGCATAATGTTTAGCGTAGCGGCGCAATTTCATCGTCGTAGAACACTGCTGGCTGGAACACATTTTTGCCCGGGAGTAAGGGGTGCTGAAGCATATTCCAGCACCCCAATCCAAAAATGTGGGGGTGCTGCAGCGCCCACAGCAGCCCCCGTTCCCGCGGGTTTGTAAACAAACAGTCCTGTCAGGACTTCCGTTACTTCCAAAAGGATAATAGGTCTAATGATCATTGTTTAAAAAGTAACAAAATAAAAAGAACAAAATAAAAGAAATAAAGATTAAAACAATGAAGACAGCAAAACTACCCTCACCCCACATCCCTGACAAATGACAATTCAGATTGTCATCAGGTTTACTTGGACAGATTGACAAATCGGCACTCGTTTACCGGCACTTACATTGAATTGGTCATAACTCAATAAATGTTGAAATATAGGCCTACTCTCTAAATGTGTATCGATACTTGCAAAGGTATAAGCTGTGAAAAAGAGGAGGATTTGAAGGGTCGGTTTTTGTGAGATACCATGCGTTTCCTCAAAAGTCTCAAAACTGAGTTACGAAGTTTTTGCACTGACGTGACGAATTACACTTCTTACTTGTCCGGCTGAATTTAGTTGGTGTACAAGAAACATGAATTAAGTACCACCACCAATTACAGTACTAAACTAAACCCTAAAACTGTTGGTTCCTACCTTCATCATGGCTCCACCGGTGAGCAAGGTGAACCACCATTAGTCAATTCTCTGCAATATCCCGACTACTGAGCCAATCCTATACGAGTTGCCACGTAGTCCATTATTAGTGCAGCATGCCTAACGATCACCCACTGTATCGTGCACAGAATTTACCTATGAATACCCGTGACCAAAGTACACTGCATTAGAAATGCGGCCTCCTGGAAAAACCATCACACATTCAGTTATTGCCCGCTTTGAACAGCCGACCTTCAAGTTAGCCTATTGTATCTCCCCGCCTATCTGATGCAGCTATCATGTGAGAAATTCAATCAAACGGGTGTTGTTGAACAAGCTGGTAGGTCGTGTACCCCGCAAATCAACGGGAGTGCAGTGACTGACTGGGTTTAGAAGTCCGAGTGTCGGTTAATTAACTGTGCCCGTTATTTAAAAAGGGTTGCGTAAGCTAGTTTTGGATGACTGACTTCTATGACAGACTGCGAGGAAGGTTTATTTGACCCACATCACAAATTACCATTACGTCAATGAGGAGAGCGCAGAAATCAAAATTCTCAATGGATTGTGATACGGTTGGATAAGTTACGCTGGCATTGTGTGTGGAAATACAGGTTTGCATGGATCCTTGGGTAAAAGTGAACTGCTAGCTGTACAGAGCTCGAAGCTATGTATTATATAGCTCTAGTGGCGTAGCCACGAAGGGGCGGGGCCGACAGCCCCCCCCCCCCATGAAACCTTGTCGCCCCCAGTCGCCCCCCCCCCCACTAAGATTTTGAGTTTCTAAAAAAATTATCTTTGATCTACATGTACATGACGCCCCCCAGCGGCCCCCCCCCCCCACTGAAAAATTCCTGGCTACGCCACTGCATAGCTCCATGTACAGAGGCACTGAAGCCGTGACCTCCCACTGTCTGTTGAGAGAATAAAGAAAAAGGTCCAGCCTTTTATCAAGCCAGTCACCGTTAGATCGTGCGTGCCACTGGATGAAGGTGTATCAGTCATTGTCGTAAGCGACCCAGAATGCACTGCGTTTCTTTCATAATAGATTGCTACAGAGATTCGCTATGGCCCTTTTTTATAGTGTGTATGCAAACGAAGTTATTACCATTTAAGAGATATGGAGAGAGTTAAAGTATTGTCGGCCAAGAGGGCCAAAATTAAACACAATAATGCCAAAAGGACAAACAACAATAAAAACAATGGGTTTGCCTTTTTTGTTTTGATTGTTGTTTGTCCTTTTAGCATTTATTTAATTTTGGCGCTTTTGGCCGCCCATAGAAAAGCCTAGTACGTCATATCACACAAAAGGCTCAAAGACCGTTTCACAGATACCGCCATCTGTGATCACGTGGTAATCTTTGGGGCTTTTCAGTGAAAATAATGTCCCATGATCATGCTGAAGGCACAGTGGTATGATAGGACCGCAATTCAATTTCAATGGAATGCCTCCAAGTGTATTTTTTGGTAGCATACATCGTATTTTAACCAATCACATCACTCACCCTAACATCAATATTTATCACGCTGTGTGGATGGAAGACACTTAGGTTCTCGTTGTGTTTTTCCTGCAATGAAACTTATCCCAACCCCCCAAAAATGTTCCATGAAAATGGACATGGTTCGAACCTTGCGATCCATATTCCAGGCCACAGTGGCAGCTCGACGAAAGCCGTTCTTTGAAATGCATTAGGGTAGTACATGCATGACTGAGTGATAGCAATGGTGTGACGTCAATGCTATTTTTGTTAAGAATTATTGCTGAATATAAATCATGGTACATTGACGATGCGTGCTGCAGATAAAAACACCGCTGCCTGCTAAGATTACCACTTGATCACAACCACCCCGGTCCCCCCCCCAAAAAAAAATGAACAGAAATACGAATACGAAACGAAAAGTTATCTAAACAAACAAACATTTTCTACATATTCTGTTTAATGACATTTAAATACATATGTGCATATTTTTGCCTAAACGTTTCGGTAAACATATATAAATTATAATATTCCTGTATTGCTTTTACGACCTCCACAAAAATAAATTTGGAAATATAAGTATCGGTATCGTGTAATCCAATCTACGACACTGGTGTTATGCTGTATACGTATTTTTCCTGCCAGCTGTTGTTTAGCGATGCATGCACTCTACCGTGTCATCTTACAAATTGGGAATTGTAAACAATTTCCAGAAGTTATTCACATGGCTGGGTTGGCGTTCGGGAAACTGTCAGTGGGCAAACTGCAATGACTTTACTGATCGGTTTATCAAAGTTGGAAAACAAAAAAAAAGTTTAATATTTTTTTATTTCTCTTGCATGGATTAACCGTCGCGCGCTGTATAGTCTTAGTTCAAGACTGGATTTTTTTTATTCCCCTTATACAGGCGAAGTCGCTATCAACAAGATGAATCAGATCCAGTCTTGGCAATATTGGCAGCGCTATCCAGGAAATTCCAAGCATACTCACGCACACTGTATTATTCAAGCAAATGCACGTGCGTGAGGTATGTTCAGAATTTCCTGGGTATCGCTGCCATTATTGCCAAAACATGATTGGATTAATCTTGTTGAGAGGCCTCCACCACCGCTGCAACTTAACCACGTTTGTCTGACATGGGACTGGTTGCAAATAGGGCAATGATAAATGAGAACCCAGTCTCGGGCAAAGACTATGAGATCTACAATAATGGCCACTGCATTGCAACAAAAGCAGATCGGGGGAAAATGAGGCCAGGCCAACCCCAACCCCTCCCCCACCACCAACAAAAATGACGCTGGATCCCCCCTTGTCTTGCGACTGCTGAATTATACGTGACCAGCGTCAACCTAATCCATCATATGGCCATCCTTGAAGGGCAACCACAATTTTGCCCGACTGTTTTTCCCACAACTAGTTTATCCACCTGTTGTTATCATAATGCAGATGCACCAGTGATCACTAATATTGTAATAATAAAGAGATATGTTCAACAATTGTTATCTGTGAAGATATTCTATTGTACAGAACAATGGGGCATTTTTGATGTAGATCCAAGTAAAAGACACCATTGTCCACTGAAAACCCCAAAAATAACAAACTTGTTTTGAGAATAAATGAAGGTTGTTTGTTATCTAAATCGATGACGACGTGACAGGGCAAGCAGCCGATGTCACCAACTGTTTGTGTGAAAAGGGAACAAGAAGATAATACATTTGAAGATCGTGATCAACTCTTCAGTTCTCATGCTCAGCAGACACTGCTTGCTGCCCTGCACATGCACATGGACACTGTTCATTTTGCTCCTGGAGAAAATCTATAGTGCATCTTCAAGTTGGAAGTTTTAACCCAGATTTGCTGAGGAAACATTATTTGTTCTGAAAACGTCGATTTCAAGCACAGAAGAAATGACGTTTGACAAAACACCGAGGAAAGATGTTACAAACAACGACTGGTTGAGGGAACCAGAAGTATCCGAACTTCTTGATTAGCTATAGTGTCTTGCTTTATCTTGACAGTGACATAAGCACTACTCGATAAAGATGAAGTTGGTGTTAAGTCTCATTTTATACACCTTGCTGAACGGTAACTCTGTCGTCTTGGCACAGTCTGTGTCTGTGGACTTGAGACTGATTACACCGGCTACTGATGTGAGGAGAGGAGGTGACGCCAAACTACGATGTAGCTTCATTGGCGTCGGTCTCGGCCAAAACCCCATAGTTGAATGGAGAACACCAAACAAGACACTGGTATGGCATGGAGTACCTTACGTCAATAATATCGGGGTGAGCCCTCTGGCTCTTGATCAAACCTCTGGTGTCATCACACAGCATTTGGATATCTCTCGTCTCAAACTCAGCGATGCTGGGACTTATATCTGCAACGTTCGATCTCTCAAAGATGGTGGAGGAAGTCGCATTGAAGCCACAGACAGCGTCTACTTAAATGTTACGGAGACTTACTTTCCCGCCAGCACTCCGGTATGTGCACCGAGCGGCGCGCAGACTGTTTCCCTCGGTGACGTGATTCCAGTGAGTTGCACGAGCGAGCCAGGACGGCCGCCAGTAAGGATAACTTTACAACGCAACACCAGGGATGTTACTGAGATGTTTGTTGCCAAGGAAACCAACGGCAATCTCGTCAGGTCTTTGGATTTGACGATGAGACTCGTAGATGACAGAGTGTCCTACAAGTGTTCTATTACATCACCGCGCTACTTCCCAGAGTTACAGAAAACGTGTACGATCGGCCCTTTCACCGTCTTGGACACCACGAAAACATCAATTGCACCTTCACAAACTCCACCAAGAACAAAATCATCTTCAGAAGTGACAACTGCAGGCAGTCTAGTCTCTGAATCTACGCAGAATTCCCAGACCACTATCGTGACTGCCCTGGCTATCTCCCTTGGTGCACTCATCGTCCTTTTCATGATCGCTTGTGTCATGTTGTTCACCCCTGCTGGCTTGTTTCAATCCAAGAAAGTGAACAAGCCATCCCGAGTTCCCGCCATTGCGCGCGTTCATCCCGAACCCAACGCGTACGACGGGCGCGCGATGAGCTTGGAGGTATTCACGACACAAGAGGGCGTCACGGACTACGCGTACGCGATCACTGATGACGAGAATAAATCCGACTCGGACGCATGCAGTATCCCAATGTACAGTGTGGTAATGGGTTCGAGGCAATCACAGGACCGTGGTACCACGGATCAGGAATCGTCTGCGATCGTCTCCAATCAGGAAAGACCTGTGATGGTTAATAAAAAGGAAAGACACAAGATCGTCACAGACGTGGAAATGCATATGCCTACGGTGGTCGCAGAGCAGGAGATATCTTCGAGTTTCTCCGATCCGGACTCAGGCTTTCCTACGATGTCTTCCGATGAGGAGATACATGTACCAGTGAGCGTCTCAAGTGTACCCCGGGGACAGGCCTCTCATTCTCCAGTTTCACCACCTCTGCCTCCACCACCACCACCGCCGCCTCCATACCCTCATCATAATTAAAAGCATCAACAGCTTTTACCAAACAATTACAATATGGAATTTTTGTCGCAGTGGTGAATCCAGATTTTAGGTTCAGGGAAGGTTTGAATCTTACTTTTGGAATAAAAAATTGCTCAGGTATTTAGGGTTAAAAAGAAAATTTGAAGCAGGATGTCACAAATGGTGCAAATTGCCGCGGTTCCTTCCCATCGCCTCCGAGTAATGTTGGGATGTTCCTGTAGAATACAATTATTGTTTTGTTCTTTAAATGGACCTCATAACGAAACAGGAGTGGAACTATTAGATACGACTCGGCCTCGCCATGATTCCCATATAACAGTAATGGGATCGCAGGGGTGTTAACTGTCGTGCCACTTTTTCTTTACGGCTCTCAATGAACAGCATTGGAGTATTCATATTTGACACTATTTGAGGCCCGAAAATGAGAGTGTGTTACCATAATTTAGGAATATTTTTTTCGCAAGAATGCTTCGCAGGATTTGTCACTCCATTGTCTGTCAGCTCAGTGTATCATTCTCCTCAAACTCTCGCGATTGGTCTGAATAGTTTTATTTCAAGGTATATCGAAAGCTCATATTTTGTTTCTTTTAAGATTTATCGTGAAAGGCGAGACCCATTCTCGTCCAAATTCAACATTTACTTGTCTGACCCCGATAAGGTAAAGTACAATTATTTTGACCCCACCCTCGCACATTGCAAATGCATACCATCGCTCATGCAAAAAAACATTTCTGTTGACGCCACGCCCTGTCATGCCCAACCTAAAAATAAAATGCAGTGTGTCATAATTTCCTGAGAATGGCAATATTCGAGGGTTTTAAAACACATTTCGCATACAGGGCAATGCAACATAAAAAACTTAAACGAGGAGACCGCCAGACTGATCTAGACGACAAGAAATGCACCTCAATTTTAACATGTGTGTGTTTCTGCAAAAAAAATTAGTTTGTTTGTTACCGCAAACCTTTTACAATTTATTTAGATCAGTACGTTGAACTTCAGAAATATAATATTTTGTTCAGTATATTCTGTTATAAACATGTACAGTTTAATAGTTATTGAGTTTTCAGTAATAATTAAAACGGTTCCTTATTTGTGGAAATTGTATTTAACAGAGCATGTTGCCTTCATTAATGTTCTTCAGTGTATCGTTTTTGCCCAAGAATGATAAGGAAGAACCTCCAATGATTAGTATCACCAAATAGTTGGATATAGCTACACGTATTAAGTGGTGATCAATCATGTGGCGCACTTCAACCTTTCCCCCGACTTCCCTCTAGCAGTGTTGCCAAACCTCTTTGTTGACAACCCTCAAACTCATTCAGTTCAATTCCGATGCTTTTACTTCAATAAGGCGTGCGGTTGAACCTTTGTGAACAATTTCAGTGTCATGAAATTTAGCCCGAAATTCAATGGCGCAAAGCGCACCACGTTAGGAACCGTGCCTAGGCAGGAATCATCATCAATAATATCGACCTCTATGATCTCAGTTGTCTGTCATGTTCACCTTAACCTGTTTTCAATTCACACCCCAGAAATAATGAAATAGATTCAATCATTCATTCAGCAACATACGAGCAAAGATCACACACTTAGAATACGTTCTCTTCATAAATACTGCAAAATTTAAATGATTTTATTATAAATTTCATAGACATGACGTCATCGATCTAAAATTGGATCGCAAACATGGTGCCCTGGCTCAGTCTATTAATTTTACATAATGAAATGGTATGATTCTGGTGCAATGCGTTGGGTTACCATTCACACTACAGTCGGGTTTTACTTGTACTTTTTGGCCTTCGGTGGTCTGATTTCAATTGGAATGCGGAACAAAACGTGGTGCCTTCATTGCAGAAGTTCATTGCTGTATATGAAAGCTGGTCACGAAAATATGACAAAAAGGATAGAATCGAAAGTGACTATGTTGCAAAGTACAAAGGCGTGCTAGTGTACACGTAAACCACGCTCTACATATATTGCACATGTAAAATATGAGCATAGGCTGATGTATACACGAGATTACTGACAAATATTGGATTAGATTTGAGCAAAGCCAGTGCCCAAAACATCAAAAATGGATCTTCGCTTCACGGTGTATCTGTCTGTGCTGTGTTCTTGGAGTTTATTTGGTGGGATCGGGATGAGTGTCAGTGCAGAACCCACAGTGACTGCGTGGATCATAACACCGGAGACTAATCGTAGGGAGGGCGGGCGAGTTGAGATGAGGTGTGTGGCTACAAACCTGCAGACAAATCACACCGTGGGGTGGGGCATAGGGGATCAACCACTGAGAAGGGGTAACGGTACTGTAGCAGGAACTGATCCGCGATTTATGTTTGAGACAAAGCAGACTGGTAACAGGGAAATTACTCAAGACTTCAACATCACTGATCTACAACTGAGTGACAATGATGAATATTCATGCCAAATTTGGGGACCCACATTAGGCCTAAATGAATCATACACAACTGCGTCCACATCCAACATCACACTGAGAGTGTACTCGTCCAGTGAGTCCTTCCCTATCTGCTCCCCCGATGGACCCATTACAGTAGACACTGGAACACAGTTGAATATGACATGTTCAGCCGATACAGGTACGCCGGTAATCACGGTCTCTCCAATCCCCCCAAACGATTACAACTGGATACCATCAGTCATCAATGGTACATCATCCATGTCATTGGATTTGACACTCAATGCTTCTCTTGACAATCTGACATTCGAATGCAGCATCTCATCTGTGACTTACACTGGCCTAATACATTCATGTATCGTTGGGCCAATAAGTGTATCAGGTACGCCGATGAATGCGAGTCACTCACTAACAGAACTAACTGAAACAATGAATGCGAGTTACTCACCAACAGAACTAACTGAAACAATGAATGCGAATCACTCACCAACGGAACTAACAATGAAATCAGCAACGGACCCCGTGAAAGGAACCACATCAACGTCCAACACCGCTCTGATAGCAGGTGTATCTGCAGGTGCAGCAGCAGTAATTTTCCTCATCCTGATTCTGATTCTGTTTTTCAAATATGCCTCATCATCATCAAACACGAATTCGGACAATATTTCACAACTTGAATTGACGCAATTCTCACGCGATTCTACCGCGATAGGTCAATTGAATTAAAACTTAAGAGGCACAGGTCTCTTACTCGACTGCAAACCAGGAAGCGCGGACTCAAACAACGCCTCGGTGATGTCCGCACATCCACACAAGTCACACGCCAAAACTGACGATGAGGACATCCCTTTGGTGTACGCACAACCACACAGGCAACAATCCAGAGCAGACAAACATAATGCAAAGTTCACTCTGGATCCAGAATAGAGGCACATCAATTCTGCCTTGGAGTCTACCAGCGTATACAGCGTGTCCCCCCAAAAAATGTCCCTCTCATAGACCACAGAATAATTACTAAAATCAAGTTTTATACTCAATTAAGTTTACATATTTAGAAAGCCCACTTAATTTTGTAGTTGAGTTTGGAATTAATTAAGCAGTCTATCAGAGGGACATTTTTTTTGGGACACGCTGTACAGCCTTTAAGACACGTGGTGGCCCTCAAACCCACATGACGTCACCGGGGAGCGAACGGTTCTATACGCCTTTATAATTCGACCAAGCCACCGCCCCCAATCACCCCTGATGACAACACCTATGCCACCGTTACCCCCACCCACTGCGTCTGCAATGTGCCGAGGTATCTGTGTCTGAAGATGAACCTTATCTTGTACAATACCCTGAAGTTTGCGCAGTTCGCGCCGTCTATCGACCAATATGATCCGGTGATTGTTGTAAATATGCCTTGCAGATATCATCAATTTGTAAACGAAGCGTTCAAACTGAAATAAGTTGCGAGTAGGTTTGATTTCATTCTGGGAATGATTGTTTTTATTTTACATTGTAAGATTTTTTTACGTCGCAAGAGTTCACGGTAGTGTTCATGAAGTATAAGTTTGAAACAGTAACTATCAAACGTATATTTTTACATTAATGTATAAAAGAACAAACCGATAACTTGTAAAGAGGTTTGATCGAAATGAAGAGGATTTTTGCATTTTTAAGACATTTTTCGCCACAAAATACTCAGTGCAAATGGAAAATAAACAAAGATTTTAACATAAATTGACACCATAGCAAGCACTTATACTATCCAACATTGCTAATATATAGGAAATGTTAAAAGTAAGGAAAGCTGAGAGAATCAGTTTAAAAATCATTAGAATTATTGCTCGTGTTCATTTCGAAAAAGTTTTCTAGCTAAATAACGTTTATTTGAAGACATAATGTTGATATGATTTAGTATTGTTCGGTGACAGTGGTTGAGGATTCCATGATTTCTCACACACAAAACCACAGTCCATGTCTCGTTACATGCTTTCAATATGTAAAAGAGGTTCTGCATACCAAGAGCAAAATTCCCAAATCTCAGTTTCTCCTCATGTTTCTTTGTTTTGCTGTCCTTTTAGAACAACATTCCTGTTATGAAGAGGTAATTTGGACAGTCCCATTGACCTTGTTATAACGAGAAGCGACTGTAAATGCTATCATATACACCAAAACGTGGCAAAAAAGGAAGACTTCCAAAAACCTCAATTTTACAAAATTGCCAAAGTTCACATAGTTCACTTTGAAATGATTTACTGTTTGAGGTGAATTCGTAAAAGAAGACTTTATAATGTGTTTTTTAACATGATGTTTGTGTACAGTACAAAGTCATTATTGGGGATGTGTGGACCAATGGCTGTAAATAAACCTTGCTGATGTCATCAATGTGTAAACGAAGCGTGGAAAGTTACATAAGTGGCAAAGAGATTTGATATAATTCTAGAGACAGTAGTTTTAATTTTGGCATTTTAAGATATAAATGTCGCAGGAGTACATAATTGTATTTGAAGCACACCACAAGTTTGAAAGCGATCGTTACTATTCAACGGATAACGTTACGCAGAATTAATAAGAAATGTATACAATCATTCAAAGATAAGTTGTTAAGAGGTTTAATTGAAATATAGCGTTAATTTGTAGGACATCTTGATCAGAAGGTACACAGATTGAAACGGAATGTTAACAAAAGTTCGAAAGAAATTGACACCATTGTAGCAAGCGTACATAATATCTAAAAATGTAAATGTATTGGAAATGTTTAAGTACCGAAAGCTGAAAAAGCTGACATGAAGTGAAACTGACCAATGGATGAGACAAAATTGAAAATTGTATCCACCTTTATTTACTACTATTTTTTATACTCAGTGCTCTAAGAAGTATATTTGGCACCCTATACACGTTATGTGCGGTGCTGTAAAATTACTTACTCTATATGGAATAAAATATAGCCTTTCCGGTCAAACAATCTTCTATCGTTTCTGTTCTGATAAAATAGGCCAACCTAACCTGTAAGTTATTAGATGAGTGACGCCAGGAATTTCCCTAGAAAGCAGGGGGGGGGAGGGGGCAGCTGGACATGAGTTGACGCTCTGTGTGCTTTTCGAAAACTTTTTCCTTTTTTTTCGTTGCTTTAAATTATGTCATTCTTGTTTGTTTTTACTAATAACATAAACCTATTTCGTTGGTTTTTTTTTTACTTGACATTCAATTCCAATTAAATTAAAGTAAGAGCAGCTTTGGTTTCCTTCTTTTTTCCTTTACGGTTATTCTGCAAGTGAATTTACTGATTTTTTTGTGCGCTAATGACGAAAAAGAAGTCATGATCGATGTTTTCTTCAATACAAAAATAGGCGGGGAATCCTACGGCCCATCCGCCCGACCCAAAGTGACAAATTTCATGGGTTGGAGGGCCCATTTCCAGGATTCACAATCTTACTTGCCCGAATAGAGTGTGTATTTCGATCGAAAATGTCTACTTGGGGCATTATCCATACTCATTTATGCATCGGGCCACTATATTTGTACTGGCGATAAAGTAAGGTATCGAAATCCTTCGGTTTGACTTTAACAATCACGGAGTTGGAATGCATGTTCGGTAGGCCAACACTGATCTCATGTCATGGCCATTGGAGCTGAAAGAATTTATAGTGTTCAAATCTGGTGCCTGGATTGATTGAATGCGTGACATGACTGACCCTATTTAGAATAAGAATCATGAACCAAAATAGACACCAGCTAACCTGTTGGTACCTGGAATTTATTGCTAGAGTTTATATGATGGGGGCATATACAAGCATCAGTTGCACCCTGAAGTATGATTGACATTAAAATATGTCTGACACATACACGGGGATAAAGCGAAGTAAACAATAAATACAAATGTTTCTCATCCCCGCCCGCTTCTTTTTGGAGGCCGCCTGGATTTTTTTTTTATTTTTTATTTTTGAAAAATGCAGTAAAAAACACCGACAAAGTCCACAAATTCATCGGAAAATGAATACCAATACCAATACAACTCTAAATGACACTGTAAATATGTTCAGTTCTCTTGTCCAACTTGTCTTTCATTTTTAAATGTGTCTTTGAACAGTGGAAACACCAACGGTTGCAGGAAAATTTAAAATGGCAGCCATCTTGAAAAAAATAAAAAATAAAAAATACAAAGCCCCTCTTCCTCCTTTGTTTCAAAAACCCGGAAAAGAAACATGTTTTTTAATTCGGCCTTAATTAATTTCTGATATGTAGAGCACCCAACAAAATAACGGTTTTGTGTCGTGACTATACATTAAAGAGGGAACAGTATTTTAATTCGATGAGAACTGTTAGGAGCCTTTTCCAAATGTATGCCATCAGAATGCACTCAAGTCACAACTTGAGAGCAACGTCGGGTGAATCCCAGAGTCCTCAGTCAGAGAAACCATCCCAGTGCGACCTCGCGCGTACAGCAATGCCATCAAAAATGAGAACGAGTACACAGAGAGACAGGGAGGTAGTTCTTCCAGGGATAGGTCATACGAGGATGTGGCAATACCTGCTCAAGAACAGGATTGAGAACGATTGGGAATTCAGGATTTGCCATGGTAAAACTCGCACATTGTGAGATGTTTGCTGAAATCCCGCGTAAAGTGACTATTCTAGAAAGAGAAGTGTGAAACTGAAGGGAATTAGGAGATTATGAAGTTTTATTGTCTGCTGAGAACCGAAAGGTATCGAGCGGGGCTTAATTGAAGTGATTATGGCGGTGGTGGAATGTTAAAATGTGAAATTTTGTGCTAGTACCAGAAATCCAGAATGCTCACTAATTAATCTGTCCGAGTCTGATTTAAAACATGGCATGGACTTTGCCAGGATTGGGCAAGGGGAGGGGCGCTTCCACCCCCCGGTCCCTTACTGGAAAAGCAAAAAATAATAATAATTAAATAAACAAAAGGAAAAAAAAAGTAAAGGAAAAGAGATGTGAAATCATATTTGTTATTAATTTAATACACATTTAACCAAATGAGCGTCTGCAGGGGTGTCAGTGGGAGTGAGTGGGTAAATGTCCCGGCCCATCTCGAAAAAAAATGATAAATTTAAAATATGATAGAGATAGTTCAAGGATTGTTGGGGAAAATGTGCTTTGGCCCGCCCCCCCCCCCGAAAAAAAAACCTGGCGACGTCCATGTTTACCGTTCACAAAACAGTTAGATTTTTCTTTGACCTGTTCGAATGAACTCGGTGGCCTGATTTCAATGGGGATACAGAACCAAACACGATTCCTTCATTGTGTGAAGCTCATTGGTGTATGAAACCTGCACGCGGAAATATGACGGGGAAAAAATAATACCTAAAGTGACTATACACGGTGTTGTACAGTACATGGGTGTGTACACGTACGCCACGCTCTGCTTGGTGCACATACATACATGCACATAGGCATATTTATATACATGATTAATGACAAATACTGGATTAGACTTGAGCAAAGTCAGTGCCCAAAACATTCGAAATGGATCGGCTCTTCACGATGTCTCTGTTTTTGCTGTGTTCTTGGAGTTTATTTAGTGGGTTCGGAGTGGTTGTCAACGCAGAGCCTGCAGTGACAGCGTGGATCATTACACCGGAGAGGGATTGGCAGCTCGGCGGGCAAGTTGAGATGAGGTGTGTGGCCACAAACCTTGAGGCTAATCACACCGTGGAGTGGAGGTTTAAGGATAAATCACTGAGATGGGGTAACGCTACTGTATCAGGACCCGATCCGCGATTTATGTTTAAGACGAAGCAGACTGGTGAAATGGAACTTACGCAAGAATTCAATATCACTGATCTACAATGGATGGACAATGGTGAATATGATTGCAATGTCTGGGAGTCCATACCAACTGGAGGAAACATAATTGAAGCCGGCGCCAGGATCACACTGAGAGTGTACCCGTCTAGTGAGTCCTTCCCTATCTGCTCCCCTGATGGACCCATCACAGTAGACACCGGAACACAGTTGAATATGCGCTGTTCGGCTGATACAGGTACGCCGACAATCACGGTCATTCCAGTCCCTGCAATGCCCAACACTTACCCGTGGATCACATCAGCCGTCAATGGTAAATCATTCAGGTCATTAGATTTGACACTTGATGCTTCCCATGACAATCTAACATTCAAATGCAGCATCCAATCTGTGACTTACAATGGCGTAAGACATTCATGTGTCGTTGGGCCAATAAGTGTAAGAGACATGCCCGTGGGCGTTACTGAGTCACGGACAGAAATAACAGAAACAACGAAACTGGAAACAAAACAAACAAATACAATGCAACCGACAACAAAACAAACGGAGATAACAAAACTAGCTACAGAACTTCCGACAGAACCTGCCCAATCAATGTCCAGCACCGCTCTGATAGCAGGTGCATCTGCAGGTGGAGTAGCAGCAATTATCCTCATCCTGATTCTGATTCTGTTTTGTCGAAGGCGAATCCCCTGCGGCAACAACCACACCTCTAAATCAAACACGGATTTGAACTCCAATGCAACACATATCGAGCATGCAACTAGTAGCCCGCGTGGTTCCGAAAACTCAGGACTTGAACATGACACCTACCATGAACCGAGTCAAGTCATAATGAGTGCAAGACCTGAACAAGAGGCACGGGCCTCGTACTCGGCTGCAAACCAGGAAGCAGCGGTTACAAACAACGCCTCAGTGATGTACGCACAACCACACAAGTCACAAGCCAAAATTGAAAAGGAGGACGCTGTGGTGTACGCACAACCACATAAGCCACAATCCAGAACAGACAAACATAATGCAAAATTAGCCCAGGAGCCAGAACAGAGGCACAGCAATCATGTCTTGGAGTCTACCAACCCATACAGCCTCCCTGATCCACTTGGAAGTAGACCCACCGTGGTTCTAAAACCTACAGCCAAGGTTCCACCAACAACGAGAGTTCCCAAGAAACCAGAGCCCTATAAACCAAAAGCACAGCGGGCAAGCGTCCCACGTGACGTCACCACTTACCATCGGGAACCAGGGGAGTCAAGACGCCCTAACTCGACCCCATCACAGTCCCCAATCACCCCTGATGGCAACACCTACGCCACTGTTACACCACCCAGCGAGTCGACAATGTATGCCCAGGTCTCCGTACCACAAGTTGAGGTTTCTGCTGGTCCTAACCCACCGCCACCATCACCAGACCATCTCGTTTATGCTGACTTGGACTTGCATCCTGATTCGTCTGTAGATGTCACTCAGCCAGTGTCAACCACTCAACCACCGGCAGTGTACGCGCAAGTGATGAAGAACCGCCCAAAAACTGAAGACACGATGTGAGTTTCTTGAGGACTTGTGTATGGAAAGGACACAAACCAAGCTATTTGGACACGCATTATTAACAATCAGTACAATTAACAACGATACTATTATTCCTGCGAGCCAATAGACCATTATCATGTTGCGGCTATGCGGATTTTCCCATTCAAGTCAACGTAACCAGAGCGAGGCTGGAAGGAAATAGCCTGGTTACTTTTTGCACAAAAACATTATCATTCAGTACTGTTATTGGATACGGGGAACATGACTGAAATAGTGGCAGCATGAAAAAGGTCTAATCTTTTCGATCCTAGATAGATGCGATTTGAAGACATGATGTTAATATCATTTAGTTTTGACAATGTGGTTGGTGAGATAGGTTGAAGAATTCCATTGTTTCTAGCAACGAAATCATGGTTCATGTCTTGTTACATGCCTTCAGGAGATGCTTTACGGTTTGTGAAATAAGACATTACGGGTTGCTTTCCCGCTCTCTATCGACCAAATGATGCAGTAATGGTTGTAAATACAAGTCAATATTCTAACATCTTAAATCTGTAAATTAAGCGTTTAAAATGAATTAATTGGTGACGTGGTTTGTTTGATACATCAGAATGAGTGATTTTGCTTTTTGATTATAAGGTATCGTCACAACTGCAGTGTACATTATTTTTTAAAGTATAGGACCTGATGGTTATAGAACGCTCTCAGGTCCCGCCCTCTATCGACCAGTTCGATGCTGTTATGGCTGTAAATAAGGCAAGTAAGATATCTTTACCCGTAAATTTAAGAAGTGGTAATGAGGTTGAAGATATTACCGTCACAAGAGTACACAGTAATGAACATGAAGTACACGGAAGTTTTAAAGAAGTCGCTACTATTCAACGGATATATTATCCACAATGAATAAGAAATGTATAAAAGCACCATAAGATAATTCGTCAAGAGGTTTGATCGAAACCGAGCGTTAATTGTAAGATATTCGCCACAAAGTACACAGAATAAATTGAAAGTAAACACAATGTCGATAGACAATAATAGTTACTGCACCAAGCTTATGTAAAATCCAAAATTGTAAATCTATAGGAAATGTTAAAAATAATGAAAGCTTAGAAAGCTGGCATGAAGTAAAATTGACTAATGAATGAGGCTGAATGAACATTGTATCCACCTTTACTACGTGCATCCAAAAGCTATAGTCAGTCAGAAACGAAGTTTTTAACATCCTAAACAAATTATGTGTGTTGCTGCAAAGTTAATCGATGTACATGTACGAGGGGTGATTGATAAGTTCGTGGCCTCAGTAGAAGGAGATGAGCTATACATGTTTGACTGATATTGTGTGTAGTTCAACTCGAATGATTACAAAGACAGTTTGAATTATTAATTTTCTTGGTTTGCTGTTACAGATAATCACACCTTGACAGTCACCAGTTCTTGAGAATTAAAGCTTGACAATGGAAAAGTAATTGAATAATCATCCCTCGAGTCACAATGTCCAAGGTGTCAGCTCGTTGGGTCATGAAGCTCCTTGGATTTCATCAGAAACGGACCCGCACAACATGCATGACATTTTGAGTTTTCTTGTTCGATTTTTGTTTGACTAAAGTTTTCATTTCCCCCAAATTTCTCCCCCCCCCCATTTTCAAGGTTAAATTCTCAAATAAAACGGTTTATGGTTTGTGGAACAGTTTTTCATGTTCCTAAAACAGGGCAAAAGGCTCCCAGTTTTCTCTCCATTAACAATCCCAAGCAAAGTGTTTGACCTTGTCCATCGGACCCCACTATACAGTGGTGTTAATGTAAGGTATCAAAACATTGCGATTTGACTTCAACAATCGCGGAGTTGGAATGCATGTTCGGTAGGACCGCACGAATCTCATGTCATGGCCATTGGAGCCGAAAGAAGTTTATTTTGATCAAATCTGGTGCCTGGATTGATTGAATGCGTGACATGACTGACCCTATTTAGAATAAGAATCATGAACCAAAATAGACACCAGGTAACCTGTTGTTACCAGGAATTGCTAGAGTGTAGGGGCCTATGGGGACGAGTTGCACCCTGTAATTCGATTGAAAATATTGCCTGTCAGACACATTCACGGACAGCTAAAGTCATTTCTCTATTATGTAAAAGCACCCAACAAAATAATGGTTTTATGCCCTGACTACACTGTAAAGGGAAAAAAAAAAGTATTGTACTTCGATGAGAACTGTTAGTAGCCTCTTCCAAATGTCAGCCATGCAGCAGAATGTACTCAAGTCACATTTTGAGAGCAACGTTCGGAAAATCCCCCAATCCTCAGTCAGAGAAACCATCCCAGTGCGACCTCACGCGTACATCAATGCCATCAAGAATGAGAACGAGTGCACAGGGAGGTAGTACTACCCGGGATTGGTCATACAAGGAAGTGGAAGTACCTGCTCAAGAATAGGCTTGAGAACAATTGAGAATTCAGGATTTGTCATGGTAAAACTCGCACATTGTGAGATGTTTGCTCAAATCCTATGTGAAGTGAATATAACCCGAGAAAGAGAAGTGTGAAACTGAAAGGAACTCAAAATGTAAAAGGTCTATTTTAATAGCAGATATCCCGAAACTAAGGACAAACCGAACGTTATCGAGCGGGGCTTAATTGAAGTAATTATGGCGGTGGGAGAATTACAAAGAATGATACAAATTGCGACGAATTATTGGTGAACAACACATTTGGAATGCTCGGATATTGGTTCATTAAAATCACTTAATGTACATAAATTTGCCCGAGTCTGATTTAACAGTTTACACAACAGTCTGAATTTTTTTTACCTGTCTGAATGAACTCGGAGGCCTAATTTCAATGGGGATACAGAACCAAACACGATGCCTTCATTGTGTGAAGTTCATTGGTGTATGAAACCTGACACGGAAATATGAAGAAAAAATAATCTTAAGCGACTGTAGTGTTTAACAGAACATGGGCGAGTATAGTGTACACGTAAGTCACGCTGTGTGTATGGTGCACATTTAACATGCACATCAGCATAATATACACGATTAATGACAAATAGCGGATTTGATTTGTGCAAAGTCAGTGCCCAAGATATTCGAATTGGATCGGCTCTTCACGATGTATCTGTTTTTGCTGTGTTCTTGGAGTTTATTTAGTGGGTTCGGAGTGGTTGTCAACGCAGAGCCTGCAGTGACAGCGTGGATCATTACACCGGAGAGAGATAGGAAGCTCGGTGGGCGAGTTGAGATGAGGTGTGTGGCTACAAACCTGGAGGCTGATCACATCGTGGAGTGGAGGACTATTTCAATACCACTGAGATGGGGTGACGCTACTCTAGCAGGAACTGATCCGCGATTTATGTTTGAGACGAAGCAGACTGGTAACAGGGAACTTACTCAAGAATTCAATATCACTGATCTACGTTGGAGTGACACTGATGAATATGATTGCAATGTCAGGGATCCCATACCAACTGGAGGAAGCGATATTGTAGCAGGCGCCAGGATCACACTGAGAGTGTACTCGTCCAGTGAGTCCTTCCCTATCTGCTTCCCTGATGGACCCATTACAGTAGACAGTGGAACACAGTTGAATATGCGCTGCTCAGCTGATACAGGTACGCCGACAATCACGGTCACTCCAATTCCCGCAATGCCCAACACTTACCCATGGATCACATCAGTCGTCAATGGTAAATCATTCAGGTCATTAGATTTGACACTCGATGCTTCCCATGACAATCTGACATTCGAATGCAGCATCCCATCTGTGACTTACAATGACCTAAGACATTCATGTGTCGTTGGACCCATCAGTGTGATAGAACCTCCGAATGGTAGGTCAACGCCAAATGCATCTTACACAGGTGAAATACAGTCAACATTAAGTGGGGAGGAACCGGGCCTTTCTACATCGGATGGTATAAACCCAAGCCAATCTGACTTCAACATAGCTCTGGTCGCAGGTGCATCTGCAGGTGGAGTCGCCGCACTTGTCCTCATCTTGATATTGATTCTGATTTGTCGACGGAAAGGCCTCTGTGTCACCAAACCGAACTCTCAGAGACACAACAGCGATTTGAACACCAACCTGACAAATATAACCGGCGAGTTAATTACACACGATGGTTCGGGACGGGTTCGCTCAGATAATCGTGGAACTGATGAACTCAACAATCGAGAAGTTGCAAAGGACGTCATCATGTACGCAAATCTAGGAGCACATCCCGATATAACAAACTACGAACATGTAAGCGATCCCACAGAACTAAAGATAAAGCAATCACGAACAGACATCGCCAACTCGGAGTTCACGGAACCAGAGGCAAGACCAATACAGCACACGTACTTCAAGACACGTGAAGAGAATGAACGGACAGAGGATGGATACGACAATAAAACTGAATACGAAGTAGTTGAAGCTTCACACAAGTCAAACCTAACATCACCTGTGCCAAAAGATTGCGCTGCCTACATGGATCTGCAACCAACAGACACCACTAACACAGAGTACACAGAACTTCAGGGTAGAGGATCTACAACAGCACACCACACGTACTGTACCACACTTGAAGAAGCAGAGGATGGCTATGAGAGACCAGACGACGAAACTGAATATGAAGTAACTGGTGTTCGTATTTAGGCCGAGTGCATGCATGTGCATGCATGGAGAAACAAAGGATGACTACGAGAGACAAAACGACAAAAATGAATACGAAGCTCGTATTTAGTTGCAGTAAATAAGCATGCTTGTCAAATAAAATCAAAGTTTGCGCCTGCTAATTAAAAACATCTCCTTGTTTCTTACTATTAAGACGTTAGTAAAGCAGATTATTTAAATGAAGTAATAGACACACTAAAAAATATTTGATGGGCGTGGCCTTCCAAAACATTGTCACGTCCTTCTTGAACTAGTCTTTCGCGAAGTCCATGGTCTTTTAACTTGCCGGCATTAGACAAAGTGGCGAAGCTTTCAGCACTCTACTTATTGCTTTAAAAATATGAATAATTCAACAAAATCAAGTTAGAAAGGCCTCGTGGCTTCGCCACCCGTGCGCGCTGAATTAGTATTCGCTCCGGTCGCTTGCATTTCCGAAGCTCTAGACCACGACTGCCTTGGCGAAAGGCAATTCTTGAACCTGAAATACTATCATTCCCCAAATCGTTTCTTAAGATCATATCGCTATTTCAAAACGATAGAGGAAGTGGATGCGTCTGGTACATTTTGTGAAAGGATATACTGTTTATTAGCCTCCATCCAGACACTTTTGCTTTATGTATATAAACGCCGTCCGTTTTATCGGAAACGATTTTTGCCTCTCAATTGCTTGCATATTGCAGCTGCTTCTTTGTGAATAAAGCTGGCGTAAACAATATCAGAAACACATTGTGAATGGTAAAATCAACATTTTAAAATGGGAATATTAGCATTGAGAAACAAGATACCGGTTGTAAATTAAATGGATATGCTGACTACCAAACTCGAAAGCGACACTGTTTAGAATACGTCAACAAATTATGATAAACAAACAACAATGCTGATGGTTAATTAATATAATGGTCAATTAGGCTAGCAAATTGCTGTCTGAAAATCAATCTCGTATAACAAAGAGATGATTTGAAAAAGACAATTATATTCAAAGCTGTAAAATAATGGTATATTGCTTTGTGGTAAATAACGTATGCTTTCGCTATAAAATGTTCAGGTTTATTTGCACTTTTTTTACACAGAGTTCACAAGTCACCAAAATGAATGTGTTATTCAAAAGTAAATGTTGCCTGGAGACGTAGATGTTGTGAAATAATGGAAGTCTTAAATGTGTTTTATTGCATTGCAATGAAGAGATAGATTATTCAACCAAGTTCAGTGACAAGGATATAAAGTATTAGTTGTCAATACACAGAATTAGAGAAAAAAATGATTTTGAATACACGGACTATACATACATAGTTATCATGATCAATCCAAGAGAATTCTTTTTGACATTCGCATTGCATCATGGGTATGGATGGCAAACAAGCACTGCAGTTTATGTGCAAACCTGTTCCTATGGCGGTAGAAACCAGTCAAGCTTTACAGTGTTTTTTTCTTCATTATTTTTCAAAGATTATTGATAATCGGTTCACCTATAAATGCATTGAATTTAAGAAATGTAGTTTGTGAATACACTTAATTCTTTTTAAATTTAGATATAAAAATAAGAAATATTTTAAAAATTTATTTCAGGATACAATATTAGGCCCATTGGACCATTTGTGATTGGTCAGTAATGAAGATGTGAGCTTGACGTTTTGGTTCTGATGGGACAATATTAGCAGGGCCATGATATAAAGATTCCCCCAAACTGTCTTCATTTTAATAGGCGTTAAAAATGATTTTAAAAATGATTATATTCCAAATTACTGTACATATCACCGTGCTTAACATTATTTTCATTCCAAAACTTGCATGGAAACATATTCATAGCAGTTCCTTGTGACTGTGTTTGTCATCCAGACCCAGGATGTATTGCGAATATCGACAAGGTGTGAATTCTCTTTTGCAGATTTGAGTATCGAGAGATCAAGTATATTTCTGCAATCCGGCACCCTGCATTTTGTTGTTGTTCTACATTATTTTGTCATATTACTGTCGATTTGTTTGAGCTAGCAACAACAATTCGCTCACGGCTAACTGCATCAGATTTCAAAAAAGAAAACAGAAATAGGTTTAATCTTTGTTGACGGCCTTTATACCCGGAGGATGTATACTGTACACAGACATTTTGTTCATTCGATTTATAAAGAATGATATTGATATTGATATTAATTAACGTTTCGAGTTACGTTTTACACAATTTCTTTTTAACAATAAAGAGCTTACTACTGAAAGATCACGAAGGATTTCGAGTGCGAGTTATTGAATATGCGACCACGTTTTGACTTTCAATAACGACCATAATTTAAGCAAACACACATATGATCAATTTCTCAACATATTTAAGAGATGAAAGCAGTTATTTTCCAATTCCTTTTGCAAGTTTTACAAGCAATATTATCTACTGCTTTATAGCTGTGTTTGCAAGTGATGAAAGGACCACATTTTGTTAGACTACAGTCGGCTATTTATAGATCAGCACCTGCATTTGCTCACGGCTGATCCTGGTTAGAATATGAATGGAATACGTAAAGTTCACTGGGTGCATGTGACTAGCATAAGAATGCAAATAAAATGTTGGAATCAATTTATAAATGGCTAACATAATTGTTATGGAAGAGGTTGTTTGAACATTATCTTAACTGTAAAAAAAGTTGGGAAATGGGGAAACGAAGAGAGCATAATAGTCATACACGTTCTCATTGTTTGATTATTTTTAATGGACATTTCCCTTAATTCATATCTTCCCAAGGTGGCGTCATCAAGGTTTTTGTTTCTTCTGGATTATGTAGAAGAGCAAGAAAACGTATTCCTTGCCTGTTAATATGTGCACAGGCAAATCACAGGCGTTTTGTAAAGATTTCAAGCACAAGGAAGTAAGCAAAAAATATATGTTTATTGAGGTGCATTTTTTGCATGCTCTGTGTTACTTAGGCTACAAGATCGAAGCCTGGTTTTGCCTGAACTGTGACATTGCTGACCCTTTTACAAAGTAATACAATTGAAAGTTGGTCTGCCATTGTTGAAGTTTACTATTGTGAAATGCGAAAAAATTCTACGTCTTACTCACGGAACTAAAAATAAGAGATTCGTTCATACATTGTCGATTGTGAGCAGGCAGACATTGATCACATCTCATCGTGTAGCAGCTTAAGTACACGACACGAAGGAAGAAATTGGCTTGCATTTTGCGCTTCAAATTTTGCACGAGCTATCAGATGAAACGTTTCATGCTTAATTAATTTTCAATCAAGATTGATTCATCAGAAAACTAGACGAGAAAAAAAAAGTTTTTTATTTGTCTTGCTAAAGCATGTGCTGCAACAAAGCTAACCCTACTTAGAACATGAATAAACAAAAGCACACGGTATACAAATAATGAGTGGATCAGCGTGGAATGAGAGGAATATTATCGCAAGGTAAAATCTGGACTTTTCCTGGAAAAGTCCAGATTTTACCGAGCGATAATATTTCCCCCTTTCACAATTTAAAGCCACTCAATATTTGTTTTATATAACTGACATATAGATCCTTGTCATTTGATATATTGGAACTTTTTTTCAATACGAAACTGGAGGAAAATGTATTTTCCTCTTCCAAACCACCCCTTCACGAAAATGTTTGAACCCAACGCTGTAGCGCTGGCTCTTTGGAACAATACGCGCTACGCGCAACGCTGAACGCGCACACCAGCATGCATTTGCACACACATACCGCGTCATGATCCTAACTGTTGAATAGTATTTCCCATTCCCCATGGGCGGATAGTACTTTTTGAGCCGCGGCGTGAATGGGAGCAATAACGAATGTCACGTGATGTGAGTTCCACCAATCAAATGACTAGGATCTGTATGTCAGTTATATAAAAGTAAATTATAAGTCCTTCCCTATCTGCTCTCCTGATGGACCCATTACAGTAGACACTGGAACACAGTTGAATATGCCGATACAGGTACGCCGGTTATCACGGTCTCTCCAGTATACAAATATTGAATGCTTCGAGTAAAACTAGCCTCCCGAGGTGATCCATGGACATTCTATTTTCCCGAGGCGAAGCCACGAGATAAAGCATTCAATATTTGTTTTATAACACTTCACCGACAGATTCTGCTTGATTTTAATATTTTAAATTATTTAATTCTGAACACAGCTGAAATAAACTTCAATTTCAATACAAATTGGTGGAAAATGTATTTCTCTCTTAAAAACTACCCCTTCACGAAATGTTTGAACCCGCGTCTGCGGCGCGCTCTCTTTGGATTAATACGCGCTACGCACAACGCGCAACGCACACACCAGCATGCATTTGCACAAAAAATACCTCGCCGTGGAGTACTTTGGTTGCTATGCGCATAGTACTTTTGGCCGTGCACAGAAAGATAGCAAAATTAGAAAGTAACATGTGACTCGCTCTCGGCCAATCAAGACACAGAATCTGTGGGTGAGGTGTTATAATTCCATTTATGACCAACAGTTACTTGTGGATAACATCAGTCATCAATGGTAAATCATCCAGGTCATTGGATTTGACACTTGATGCTTCCCATGATAATCTGACATTCGAATGTAGCATCCCATCTCTGATTTACATTGGCCTAACACATTCATGTTTCGTTGGGCCCTTGAGCATTAGAAGTATGCCCATTAGTGTGACAGAAGTTACAGAAGTTGATATTGGTGACATTATTTCATTCACCACGACATTTTTTGACAATTTTTGTCACTTCAAATCTCCAGAAAACTTTCCAATGCAAGATTGACCAGTCATCTTCTTGTGTCTCGTGGATTGCTACCTCTGGGATTGTCATCCTCCTCCTTGTACTATCTTTCATTATGAACATCGTCGTCATTTGCCAAAATCTGAAACTCAAGAGTCACATCAGTGTCATTGAGAAGACAACCTTTCAAGCCGATCCGTACATGGAGCTACAGCCAACGGATGGCAGTCATAGAGTCTACACAGAACCTGAGACTAGAGGATCTACCACAGCACAGCACACGTACTGCCAGACATTAGGAGAAGAGAAGAAACACACAGACGACTACGAGGGACCAGATGACGAAACTGATTACGAAGGACCTGCCGATGTAACGGTAGACTATAGACACCTAAATTTCATTGTACTTACAATTATAGGACTGGTATCAAATGCCAAGTGAAAGAAATCCGCCTGAAAATAATGGCATTACTCCGACCCAAACAATGATTGTAGGCAGTTTAAGAAAACGTGCCCGGCCGCTGGCGCAACCTCTACGTTCCTTAGCAACGGAATCCACTTACGAGACAAAAACAATTGTGCATGTTTTCTCTGCTCTCTCTAATTAATGCACTAGCCACTATATAGCACTGAGTTAAAACTTCAACGGATTAGTTTTTATCCACCGTGGAAATTTAGAGCAATTTTGTTGCTTTAAATAAAAAATATACAGAGTATAATGATCCGTTGCACAATTTTTAAACATTGTGGCGGCCTCATATATTCATTCTTACTCTAAAATGTTAATCTCTTTCATACCTGCTTTTATGAATGAATTGCAACACATCCTCAATTCTGTTTTGGGTGTGGCTTCTCAAGGATCCTCATAATCTTCTTGAACACGACCAAGGGCATGTACAGGTATCTTTGGGTCATATTTTAATATCAAAATCATTGAAACTATTCCTTTATGAGTACGTTTTGTGTACTATCAACAATCAGCAAAACTTGGAACTGGATGAAACTCATATTTCTGTAAAGAAAATAGTGTATTATGTCTTTATTTGGATGCCTTTGCTCTAGTTATACAAACGCCAAACGCTTTGTCTTACAAAAATTATTGCACATATTTACAACCGAGGTTTTTGCGTTTGGATAGCTTGTTAATTGCAGCTGCTTGCTCGCATGTATGAATTAATTTGACTACACAGAATTAGTATTATCACATTGTGAATATTCAAATAAAAATGCGAAATCTGAAACAATAGCTTTGAAAGACAAGATTGAATTGAGATGTCAGCGACATCATCCAGATATAAATTGACAAAATATGATCTTCAACAATAGTGCATGTAATTAATGCTATATGATATAATCTCTTACAAAAACACTTGATTTGTAAGGAATGACTTTTTTGATGTCTTCACGTTTTCTCGGTTGAAGTGGGTTTTAATGAGGTATATTTATGTTTTAATAAAATGGCTTTCTGCTGCAAAAATCATGCAAGTGAGAGTTGTTGACCATTAATGATTGGTGACCAAATGTTGAACTTCAAGAACATCTATAATGAAAACACACAGAATATATGTTCAATTTCTCGACTTATCTGTGAGATGAAAGCAGCTATTTTCCAATTCTCTTAGCAAGTTCTATAAGTACATTTAGGTACAATTCCTAAATCGGTGTACATGTTGCTTTATGGGGTGCACCCAAGTGATGACAGAACCACAGTTTGTTAGAGTAAAGTCGGCTTTTTACAGATCATCACCTGCATTTGCTCACGTGACGGCTGACCCTGGTTAGAATGTGAATGGTATCAGTGAAGTTCGTTGGTGCATGAGACTTACACAAAGAAATCATTTACCTAAAAATCAAGTCCATAAATAATCCGAGTAGTGTACATAACACGGGGCGCTATCACACAGAGCTACTGCATGTCATGGGTTTATCCTATCCAGATATTCATGTTACGATTGTTTATACCCCATGGCATGATCAAACTGTGGAAGAAAGGAGGGGCGGATCCAGGATATATTGCAGGGGGGGGGTCAGGCAAGTCAGATTTTGTTATGTCCGATTGTTGCGGACAGGCGGACAGGAGGACATATATAGGTAATTAATTATTACTATAATTGACCCAACCCTTCTGGATTCGTTTCTTTTTGAAACTCAAACGTCTTATTAACAATCTTACCGAGAAACTCAGTGCACAGGTGCCCCAAGCTGGTCCGTACATGGAGCTGCAACCAACGGATGACAGTCACACAGCATACACGGACCCGACTACTGCAGGATCAACCAGTAAACAGCACACATACACTGCAATACACTGGACATTGAGAATGAAAAGACAGATGACTAACAACCAGAGAACCAATACAAAGTAGCAAGGGTGTCGCGAGGGGGTGCTTCCCCTCTGGAAAAATAAAGGTGGGGGAACGAAAAAGAGGGGGAAAGTCAAATTTCTGTTTATTTAAAGGGTGGGGGGGGGGGGGGGCAAATGTCCCTGCCCACCCTCGAAAAATGATCAATCGAGAATATGCTGGAAAAGTGTCGGTGGGATATGTGCTTTGCCTCCTGTAGAAAAACATCCTGGCGACGCCCATGCGAAGCAGTGGGCGTGTCGTCAAATATGGATGAAAACAAGCTGTACATGTGAATCATCAGACACTGAACGATTTCTGTTCACTCTTGAATACAAACATTATGATACAGACTCACACTGAAGACTACGGTGGCCGTAGAAGACTGCACAAACTATAAGGGTTGAGGCACTTTTGGAGTTTACATGGCTTGTCAAAAAGGGCGTTGCATTCTTGACAATTTCTTGCGACTGACACTGTCAATATCCTGATCCTGATATTCCCAAATTAAAAGCCGCGGATGAAGACCATTGTAAACAATGTATTGCGGGTTTTTGTTGTTGATTAATTTCGAAATATCAAACTTTTTGTTATGTATAAACATTTCACATAATGTGCTTTTTGGGGCTTCTTTTGGGGCTTTTTGGCACACAATGAATTGCATTATAACATCATCTCAGACGGTATTCTGATGAACGAAATATTTAACAATACTGCATCAATGGCACATGTATGTGGATAGCGCCCTCTATTATTTAATCAGACAGAACCTAAATAGTAGCAATCAGATATTGTGTCCCTCCCTCAGTGCTGAAAGTAATCGTGCAAACCATATGGTGCATATGTAACATTTGGATGTAAAGAATATCTGCCCAGAGGACAATTTACAGTTCTCGTTTGTATTTACATATTTCGAGAATATCAAAAGTAATACAGTCATTAAAACAATTATTACGAAGATATTAGCCAAAAGATCAAGTAAGCTGGTATTTCGCTCTCAAAATTCAAAGTTGAGCTACGAAATGTTTCAAACTAAACTGTTTTTTTCAATCAAGATTGATTGATAAGATATGAAAGAGGAAAAAAGGTTTTAAAGCAGCTGGGTGTCGCAACCGAGCTGACCCTACTAAGAATATCAATAATCCAAATAAACCCAGAATATTTGGGCTGTCATTGTTGAAGTTCAATGGTGTGTGAGGCTTAGCTTGCACACGGAAGTACTTATACAAAACCAGCAGGCCTCATATATAAATCTACGAGTAGTACAGATGGGACGATGGGCATTCCATCAACTTCCTGCTACTAGCTGTCGGTGCAACTGATTTTTAGTCTGCTGAAGTCAAAGATTGATTAGTTTCAGATAGGACCTAGCTTCCAAAAATCTCGGAAATTTCGACTTGATGGCTCGAAAATTATTTCTTTTTGTGTATGTGACGTGTGCGTGGTGTTTCCTAAGTGGATTTACCACGATGGTTGTCAGTGCAGAGCCCACAGTGACTGCGTGGGTCGTAACACCGGAGAGGGATCAGAAGATAGGCGGGAGCGTTCATATGAGATGCGTGGCCAATAACCTGGAAGCAGATCACATCGTGGAATGGAGGACTGAGGACCCAATCAACTCACTGAGATGGGGTAATATGACTAATGCAGGACATGATACACGATTTCAATTCGAGACGAAGCAAACAGGTGATAGGGAAATCACCCAAGAATTCAACATCACTAACCTACAATGGAAAGATAATAATGAAGAATATTTCTGTAATGTCAATGACCCCCAATCAGGTGGTGGGAGCGAAATTGTGGCTAACGCCAAGTTCACACTGAGAGTGTACTCGTCCAGTGAGTCCTTCCCTATCTGCTCCCCCGATGGACCCATTACAGTAGACACTGGAACACAGTTGAGTATGACATGTTCAGCTGATACAGGTAACCCGACAATCACGGTCATTCCAATCCCCGCAATGCCCAACACTTACCCATGGATACCATCAGTCATCCATGGTACATCATCCATGTCATTGGATTTGACACTTGATGCTTCTCATGACAATCTGACATTCGAATGCAGCATCCCATCTGTGACTTACCCATCTGTGAAGCAGCTCTGTTTCATCGGACCTGTAATTGTGAAAGAAACAGTGACTGAGAGCTTGGACCCTTCTACAACATCGGATGGAATAAACCCAAGTCAATCTGACTTCAACATAGCTCTGGTCGCAGGTGCATCTGCAGGTGGAGTAGCTGCACTTGTCCTCATCCTGATCCTAATTCTGATTTGTCGCAGGAAAGGCCTCTGTGCCACCAAACCAAAGCCTCCGAGACGCAACAGCGATTTGAATACCAACCTGACAAATGTTGATCTCAGAACTGATGAGGTAAATGCATACGATGATCCTGGACTGGTGAGCCTAGGTAATCTTGGAGCTGATGACGTCAACATTACTCAACATGCAAGTGACATCCCCATGTACGCAAATCCAAGAAAACCTACCAACACATCTCATTCTACCAATGCACCTATACCAGCAACAGGACAAGACGAGAACACGGCTACACCTGTGTACGCTAAACCACACCAGACGCAGCCTCCAGGACTAGATGGACTAAGAAATCATGGAGCTGATTACCTCAACATTCGTGAAGATGCCAATGACGTCCCCATGTACGCAAACTCAAGAGCAGATCCCGACGTCTCTCAGTCTGTTACGACACCTGCATCGGCAACAGGACAAGAGGAAATCACGACTGCATTATATGCTAAACCCCACAAAACACTAACACCGAAGCAAAGTGATCACGGAGTTGACATCTCAGCCCCAACCCAGTCAGAGCAGAGGTACAGCACCCCTACCTTTGATTCTACCGACCCAGAGAGCACCACTGACAACACACCTCGTAAACCGACCGCCAAGGTCCTACCGATGATGAAAGTCGCCAAGAAACCACCTGCTTACAAACCCAAACCACAGCGTACAAGCAACCCTTGTGACATCTCCCCACACCATCCATCTGTTGTCCAAGGAGCTACCGTAGAGAGTGGCCAAGTTGGTGGGAGTGATGAGGCACCACCACCGCCCAGTAACGTGGTTTTGTACGCTCAGATCTCAACCCCAGGGAACCAGAGCGGAGCCCAGCCCAGTCAAGACCTATTGCCTGGGCAGTCAGGCAAAGATCACATCGTCTATGCTGATTTAGACCTGCAGTCTGCTCCGCCTGCTGATGGGGGTCGACAAAGTGAGCCTGTGTTGTATGCAGAGGTCATGAAGAAATGAGGGGTAGGCACTCCTGTTTTTAACCAAATACTGTCAATTTTGTTCAAAAACATGCACGGCCACAGACATTCACTAAACTATTTGTCACAGCGGTAATACGAACAAAACAGCAATGTGCAAAGTCCTTCGCATAACAAACTTGTATTCAGCTCATGATAACGAACTAAGATATTGATTGATGTATATTTATAGAGGGAAAGAAGGTTTTACGAATAGTTCATCAGCTGACACCAATAATGTGTGTTCATGATTGTGGCTGTGCCATACAGAATGACAGTTACAGAACATTGTATATTGCTCTTTTTATTATCCAATAATTTGAACTCAATCGCTGTGACTTCAACTCAACATGAAACATGGGGCTAAAGTGTCTGTCCTGTGTACACATCTATATTGTGCCATGATTTGCACTTATTTCTGTAAATAACACATTAACAGCATCATTAAGAACCGAAAATATACCAGCACAATGTTGATCATTCAAACACTTATCGGCATTTGAGCACCGTACATTTTGTTCTGTATATTTGACACTTCATCAAAGGAGATAATTGAACTAAATCATGTATTCCAAGCGTAGAAAAGGTTGCAAGCAAACTTTAAATTCGTTGACTAAAGCATGAGTTCCTCTACTTCTTTCTAAATAAAGTCTCTGACGTAGAGGCCATACAATAATCTGAGTGAGATTACAATACAATGGTCTGACCTGAAAGGTCAGGAACGTGATAGTCTGCGCAATAAATAAATCCTTCAGTAAAAGTTAAGATCACTTTGTATAGATCGATGCATTATTGCCATGAAGCAATGATAGTTTGTTTGATGATGTAAATGTAATTATAAGTAATCTGCTGTATATACTTTCAGTTCATCATGCCATTTCACATGCTTAAAGGCTTATGGTCTGAATTGTAGATATTTTTTTCTTCAAATGCACAAGAAAGAATTTAAGCGCAAGGTTGAAATATGATTACAGATGGACTGAACGTTTTGAGGTTTGAGATTGTTTGGTTTGCAGTGGACGCGCCGGTCTCATTTTGTTTTGTTACGTCGTACTCTGAGCATGGGCCGAGTATAAACACTGTTATCGCATGATTATCAGCAACAGAAGTAAAGAACGTGTTTATTTGCTGGGATAGTGTAAATATAAAAGTATGACTTAAAAAATTATGCATTTATATATAAAACAGAAAGCTTGAAATAAGATTGACTGCTGCGCAGCCGAGTGCATATTGTAATTATGGATTAAAAAAAAGCTTTTTTAGGACTTGATTATTAAAATCTTCGTATGCAAGGAGGATGTCTTGAAAAAAATGCAGAGCATTCGGTGTCAAAATTGTCAATTTAAAAAAAAAGTGTGAAATATTCCTAAAAGCAAATGTATCATGCAATGTTTAAACATTGCAACGATTTTAACTATATCTGTCATTCAACAGATATTCGTAGTAAGAAGGAAGTAATATTGTTTTTATTGTGATATTTTGACAAAGGTTTATAAATACTTACGGTATTAATGCTCTGCATTGATGTCTGTTTATACATTAGTTAAGCACGAAGGGGGAATTGGGAGGCGAAGGCTTATCACAATTGTGGAAATATTATGTATTTACAATCAGTTAACGAATAATTGTGAGACTTCATGGCCAAACTAGAAATGTTTTGCTAAAAGTTGTTGATCTTTTTGGCCTGTTAACATACATGAATGACAGGGGAACATTGCATGGGGAAAACCTGATGTTGGCATGGATTGGGCATGGGTGCCAGGAATACGATATTTAGCACAAAGACAGAAACATTTCCTTCAGTAGATGTTAAGATCAGTATGGAATGAACAAGGTATAATTGCAATGAATCAATTCAAGATTATTTGATGGTGTAAATGTAATAAGTAAGTAGCTGTACTATACTTTTATACCTTTATACTTTATACAGTTTATTTTGCCATGTCACATGCTTATGGTCTGATTTGCAGATTAAGCAAAGAAAATTAAGTATATTTTAAAAACATGATTACAAATTGATTGAAAGTTTTGCGACTTGATTTGTTTTTGTTTCAGTGGACGTGAACATATCGCATGATTTGAGGATGCGTTTATTTGCTAGTAGAGTGTATATAACAATAAGACTTAAAATATTACGGTTATGCAATGTATATAAGTAAGAGAAAAGTTAAGATTGATTGGTGCGCAGCTGAATGTTCATTATTATTGTTAAGTGAATAATGCAAGATTGTTTAGCTGTTTGATAATTAAAATCTTTGTATGCAAGCAATATTTCCTGAGAAAGAATGCAGAACATTTGGTGGAAATTTTTGCTTAAGTGTTGAATATTCTAAGCAAATTTTTATTCCATTTTTTTTTTATTGCAATGATTTTAACTGTCATTCAACAAATATTCATCGCAAGAAGGAAGTAACAATTTTTGTGTGTGATATTTTGACAAGGGTATATGAATACAAAGTTTAGCTCCGACATTTAAGCGTGAGTGGGAAAACAGGATGCGACGGTCTTGTCAAAATATTGCAAACTATCACTAATAAAGCAAGAAAGATGCATGGTCAAAAAAAAGTTTGATGGTACAAGTGTAATATTAGTAATCAGCTGTATATACTTTCAGTTCATCATGCTATTTCACATGCTTAGGGCTTTGGTCTGAATTGCAAATATTTTTGTCCTTCAAATGAACAAGAAAGAATTCAAGCGCAATAATCATGATTACAAATTGATTGAACGTTTCCAGACTTGAAACTGTTTGGTTGTAGTGGGCGCGCCGGACGGGTGTCATTTTAAATTTTTGTTACGTGGTACTCTGAGTATGCGCAGTTTATTAATGTCATATCATTACTGTTATCGCATGATTATCCGAAACATATGTGATAGTCGAGTGTATATAGCAATAAGACTTAAAATATTAAGATTATGCAATGTATAAAGAAAGATACAGCTTAAAGATACCGCTTAAAGATACAGCTTAAACACTCGGCTGCTGCGCAGCCGAGTGTTTATTATAATTACGAAGTCAACATTGCAACATTCTTGAGCACTTGATTATTATCATCTCCGTTTGCAAGCAGGATTTCTTGAGAAAAATGCAGAGCTATTGGTGGCAATTGAAAATGGGTAAAAATTTTCCGATCAGCAGAATTATACTCCAGCTTTTAAAGATGCGCCGACTTTAACTTAATTTGTCATTCAATATTCATTGAAAGAAGGAAGTACAAAGTGTAATTTTCTTTTTTACTGTGATATTTTAATAATTTTTAATAATGAATACTAAGGGTAGTCAGTTTTTAATTTTAAAGTTGGTGTATACGTGCTTTTTGGGTGCGGCACGAAAAAAATCGACCCATGACAAGTAATCAATTAATTAATTTCAATTTTTGAATGTTCGATCTAAATGGTGTGCGCAATTCTGAACTAGAGCGCGCCATTTAAAACCAATTTTTTAAACTGTTTAAAGGGATGCAAAAACAAACAAGCAAGGACATTATATTCCTCTCAATTTTGTTCGGAAAAGAAAATCGAAATTTTGGGGGAAAAAAACACGTATAAACCAACTTTAATCGTTAATGGGAAACCAGGATGTGACGGTCTAGTCAAAATAGAACAAATATTTGGCTGTTATTAAAAAAGTACCAATTATTGTAAAGCTTGTGTTGTTAGGACTTTAGTAGAGAACAACAACCACAAATAACATGCTAAAAAGTTGTCAACTTAATTCAATAATTTTGTTATTAACAACATGCAATTACGTGCCCATGCAAATGTACATACATCGCTGTATTATGTCACTTTTATAATGGGATATTATTTTGGTATTGTATATTACAAACGCAATTTAGGTTGTGGTAACAATGTCTTTGGATATTTAAACAAAAACAGTATAGATGTATATTCCATATTCAGTAGTTCTTTACTTTTTAGGTAGGCCTATACATAATGCCATTTTTTGCCTAACGATAATTTGTGAAGGGCGAGTCACTTTTGTCGAACAATAGAACCATTAAGACAATAAATCTGGTGTTTTTGCAGCTGCTGTAAAGAAATATAATTGTAGTTTGACATCTGCTTTCGATGAAATAATTACTATATTTCCCTTCCATTGTTTTTGAAGGGCGCTATTCCCATATAAGCAATGTATAGACCAATCAGGGAAAGCAATCAATTTAATCACGAAGGCCCCCTTCAATGGCGAAAGCATTGTTCTAGCTATTGTCCAGATTATCCGCCATGGGGCAGTGGCTTGGCGGAATAGCCTGCGCAATGGATTCGCCATTGAAGGGGGCCTCGCGTGTGACGATGTGCCCGGTTTCGTGGAGTGAAATATAAATGGTTGGATGTGGTGAATGAGTTGAAATATTTTGGGTGATTAGGGTAGGGTATGGATGGGTTGGGGAAAGGCACGGGTGGGGTGGGAACTTGGGATAGAGTGGAGCGGGGTACGGATATCTGTGGGCATAACTTTATCTCTGCTTACTGTAGCAAAAAGAAATTTCGCGCTTATACGGTAAGTTTATTTCACTAGCACAGATTTGTCTGCTAGCGTGGTTGGCACAAAATGGTGATCGTAAGCGCGGAATTGTGTGGTTAGCAGAGCCAGGAAATTGGGCCCAGATTGCAGAAAGGGTGGGGTGGATGGGTGGGGTAAGGTGTGGTCAGTTGTACTTACTGGTTGGATGTTGCACGTGGTGAGGGTAAGGTAAATGTGTCCGGGATAATATGGCTGGGGCGGACATGAAGTCGGTTTGGTGAGGGTAAAAGATACCGTCTGGTAAAGGTGAAGAGTGAGTAGGATAGGATAAATGTTTTTGTGAGAGGCGGGAGGATCCAGGTTTGGCACAAGAGGGGAGCTTAACTTAAAGGGGCGGTTGTTGTCAATGGGTTATAGCAGACATGTGCTATTTAGCTGTTGTTTTGCTTTCTGAGGCCCAAGGAGGATAGTTAAACCCCCTATCCTACCTGTAGGTCCGCAATGGAGACTGGGCATAAGCGGTAAGGTGTGGGTGACAAGGGTGGGTGGCCCTGCAGTAAAGGGTCTTAAAAATATCGGTATGAGAATTTTATAAAAATCCCTCTAACCCCATTATACACTGCTATTTCGGTTGTGTACTATTATGAACCTAGCAATCAGTTGTGTAAAAAAAAAATGAACAACTTGTGTAATATTCTACACAATGTGTAAACAACAGTTTACACAACAGGTTGCTAGGTTCATATAGTACACAACCGTTTGATTTTTACACAACCGAATTAACAGTAGCAGTAGCTTATCGGAAAAGCCTGCGCGATGGATTCGCCATTGAAGGGGGCCTCGCGTGTGACGATGTGCCCAGTTTCGTCATCTGTGGATTGAAATATATATGGTTGGATGTGGTGTATGAGTTGAAGATTTTTGGGTGATTAGGGTAGGGTATGGATGGGTTTGGGTAAGGTACGGGTGGGGTGGGAACTTGGGATAGAGTGGAGCGGGGTACGGATATCTGTGGGCACAAACTGGTTATCGTAAGCGCAGAATTGTGTGGTTAGCAGAGCCATGAGATTGCAGAAAGGGTGGTGTGGATGGGTGGGGTAGGGTATGGGTGTGGTCAGTTGTACTTACTGGTTGGATCTTGCACGTGGTGAGGGTAGGGGTGTCTAGGATGATATGGCTTGGGCGGACATGGGTTGGGTGAGGGTAAAAGATACGGTCGGGTAAAGGTGAAGAGTGAGTAGGATAGGATAAATGTTTTTTGTGAGACGCGGGAGGATCCAGGTTTGGCACAAGAGGGGAGCTTAACTTAAAATGGCGGTTGTTGTCAACGGGTTATAGCCGACACGTGCTATTTTCTGTTGCTATAGAATATATTTCTGTTGCTATAGAGAATAGTTAAACCCCTTACCCCTAACCGTAGATCCGCCACTGACAATGTGCATAAGTGATAAGGTGTGGGTGACACAGGTCGATGGCTAGAACAGGGGCTTAAAATAAAGGAATGAGAATTTAGTAGAACTCCCTCTAACCCTACTTTATATCTGCAGCCGTCGATCAAACTGCCCGGATCAAAAATGAAAAGCACCCCTTGTATTAAAGTTACCAACCCCACGGAAAAGTGGTCTTGCCCTAGAGAAAAAGGCACAAAAGGGTGTGAAAGTGCAACAATACCTCTTTTTTTAACACCCCGAACTAACCATTATATCAGCCGGATCCGGCATGCGTGTACCGACACGCATGGAGGGGAAACTGAATACTGTATTTTCAGAAATAAGTACCAGGTGAATTCCATGCGTTAGAATTTGCATAACTTTGGAAGCAGTGTGCTATTTATCATATGGGGAAACCCCTCTTTCTCCAGACGAATTGTGTCGATAAAATTACACAATGCGAGGTCACACGTACAGAAAAAGAAATCTGCAACTTTTTGGGGTTAAATTTGATGGAAAACCCTTAACAGTGTAAATAAAGGTTCCCTGTTTACATCGGTGCAAAAAAACCCAACATATTTCATACCATCGTGGCATGTTTGGACGGATGGCTTGAGGCTAGAATTGGGTTTTATTTAAGGACAAATTATAATGACATTGAACACAAAGATTTCGTAAACAATTAGATCGCTTAATGCAGTAAACATCATGCACAAAATACGGCAAAGTTAATGACTAGTCGACACTGACGGATGTGTGATTTCTCATACGACTCAGCTTCAACTTCACAGTTAAGTTTTAACTTCACAGATAATTGTTGATGAGTAACTGCAATTAACCATCCCTCCTGATGAATCACGGCGAAATCAAATGAAAACTTACATGCTAAATTATTTGTCAATAAAGGCTGATCACTAAAAAAATATGAAAGGAGAAAAACCAAATGTTTTTTTAAATTGTCTTGCCTGAGCAATTGTCACAACATAACTGACTTAGAATATGAATAATCAAAATATACCCAGAATTGTGTGGTGTCATTGTTGACGTTCATTGGTGTATGAGACTTACACACACGGCAGTAAATATAACAAACCCACAAGACCTCGTATATGAATCTACGAGTATTACAGACGGCGCGATTGGCATTCTGCCAACATCAGGCTACTAGCTGTCGGTACGATTGAATTTTATTTGCTGAATTTAAAATTGATTAGTTTCGTAACGGATCTATTGTCCTCAAGAAAGCTGAGAGATTTCGACATAATGGCTATACAAGTCTGTGTGTTTCTGTGTGTGACGTGTGCTTGGTGTTTCCTAATGGGATTTACCATGATGGTTGTCAGTGCAGAACCCACAGTGACTGCGTGGATCGTAACACCGGAGAGGGATCAAAAGATAGGCGGGAGCGTTCATATGAGATGCGTGGCCAATAACCTGGAAGCAGATCACATCGTGGAGTGGAGAGGACTGAGGACCCAATCAGCTCACTGAGATGGGGTAATATTACTAATACAGGAGGAAGTGACTCGAGATTAAAATTCGAGACTAAGCAAACAGGTGATCGAGAAATAACTCAAGAATTCAACATCACTCGGTTAAAACAGAGTGACACTGATGAATACATTTGCAATGTCCACCAAACCCTTTCGGCCGGAGGAGCCTTTATTGTGGCAAATTCATCTTTCACGCTGAGGGTATACTTCCCCAATGAATCCTTCCCTATCTGCTCCCCAACGGACCTATTGCTATCGACCCCTTAACAGACTTAAATATGCGATGTTCAGCCGATACAGGTAACCCGCGAGTATGGGTTACTCAAGTTCCTCCAACGCCAAACACGTACTTGTGGATATCATCGGTCATCAATGGTACATTATTTAGGATGTTAGATTTGACACTTGATATCACTGATGACAATCTGACGTTCGAATGCATCATCTTCTCAATGTCTTATGCTAGTCTGTCACATTCTTGTTTTGTTGGGCCCATTCATGTAAGAGTTGGGACATTACCTCCAACTGGACTCACAACAGAAATCATGAAGTCAGAAACGCAGCCTGCGACAATACAAACAACAATAAGTGGAGAAGAAACAATGACCACGGCATCTTTCCCAGTCACTTGGATTGCTGCCTTTATTGTTGCTATCATCCTCCTTGTACTGTCCAGCATCATCATCATCCTTCTCATTCTTTATGTTGTGAAACTCAAGCGTCTCATTCACAATCTTACTGAGAAACCGAGTGCACAGGTGCCTCAAGCTGGTCCGTACCTGGAGCTCCAACTAACGGATGACAGTCACAGAGCATACACAGACCTAACTACTACAGGATCAACCAGTAAACAGCACGCATACTGCAATACACTGAACATTGAGAATTAATAGACACCAGATGACTACGAGCAACCACAGGACACATACGAGGCAGTGGGCGTGCCAAAGAAGGATTAGAACAAACTTTAGATCATAAAACACTGTGGACGATTTTATACTGTTAATAATAATGATAAATACAGACTTATTGTTGCGACCAGTGATGTAGTGCCTTGATGCTGGGCCTTGGCCTTAAGGTTGCCTTAAGGCTGGATTTGAGGGCCTTGGCCTTGGCCTCGAGGCTTGATGGCAAAAGCCTTGGCCTTGGCCTTGGCTTTGAGGGTTCAGGGCCTTGCAATTTTGAGTCAAGGCTCTTCAAGGCCCATAGATTTTTGCATTTTCCAGATAAATCTGTTCGAAATTTTGCTGTTACCATTTTAATCGTATTACCATGGAGGAGGGAAGCACCCTATAGATTTGTGTGTTGGGCACACTTCCACTTTTGTAGCATCACATTTTGTTACCATTGTAGTAGATTTGCTGCAACAATATTCCGTACACTTGTGGGGCTAATGCTAATGAGATGATCACTTTAATTGCATATAACTATGGAACAGATCTGATGGGTTGTATATGTCTCCCTGATAAGCGCTAAAGATTTGCATGTATCTGTTTTAGATAATGCTGATATTTCTGACCATGTTGGGCCAGCAAATAAAAATTTCCCAAATCAGTTTCTTGGATCCCCCTTTTGTTACACTTGGGAGGATTGTGTGTCAATATAGAAGTAAATCATTATTTTGTTCAGTTAAACCATATTGAAGACCTGAACTTATACTTTAATAGATACAGTGCAGTCATAAAACGGTGTAGGCCTATGCGAGCATGTTGATTGCAATTAAAGAAATGTTGTTCTTCGTAACGAGCAATTCGTGATGATAAGGGCGGATCCAGGGGGGGGCCAAAAGGGGCCATGCCCCCCCCCAAAGGAAACCATTTGTTTTTATGTGACGTCGTAATAAAGGCAGACAATGAGTACACCACCATCTTGTCCTAAAAAACATCCGTTAAAATGGTCAGAAATTGCCTCAAATCGCACCACAGAGCATCTCGAATCCAAACATTTTCGGGGCCCTTAAGCGGGCCCCGAAGGTCTTTTCGAACTTCTATTGGGACTGACACTGTAAATATCTCTATCCTGTAGATGACATATTTTCTTATTGAGATCTGCGAATGTACCACTGTAAATAAATGATTCGCAGTGTTTAAAATGAATTTAACAACATCGCACTTTACAGCATGTACAAAGACTACATATTGCGCCTTTAGGCATTTGCCGCATAAATTGAATTGTTTCACCTTGCTAAGTCTTTATGCGAAATGAAAGCTGTCGCATTTCTGTATCAATTGCTCTAGTTCTGTAAATAGTGCCCTCTATTGTCCAATCAGACAGAAAACCTTTTGATAACAGTTAATGGGTGCCTCTCACCGCTCTTAGTTATAAACCATGCAAATAGAAATTCAAAATAAAGAAATATCGATCAGATGACAATTTTCCGGTCTTTTCTGCTTAAACATATCATTGACTTGAGTATGAAGATCTTTGATAAAACATCCAGCTAGCTGGTTCATGCGCTGAAAAGTCAAAGTGGAGCAACTAAATCAAATGAAATCTTTCATGCTAAATTATTTGTCAATAAAGATTGATCAAAACAAAACAAAAACGAAAGGAGAAAAGACAACGATTTTAAATTTGTCTTGCTAAGCATTTGTCGCAACATAAGTGACCCTACGCAAAAATTCCATTTAAGTGACCCTACTTAGAATATCAATAATGAAATGAACCCATCATAGTGGGTCTCATTGTTGACGTTCATTGGTGGTTGATGTTTGCACACACGGAAGTAAATATAACAAACCCAGAAGTCCTCGTATATAAATCTACGAGTATTACAGACGGTGCGATTGGCATTCTGTCAACATCGGGCTACTAGCTGTCGGTACGATTGAATTTTATTTGCTGAAATTGAAATTGATTAGTTTCATAAAGGATCTATTTTCCTCAAGAAAACTTAAAGGATTTAGAGATAATGGCTGCACAAGTCTGTGTGTTACTGTGGTTTACGTGTGCGTGGTGTTTCCTCGGTGGATTTACCATGACGGCTGTCAGTGCAGAGCCCACAGTGACTGTGTGGATCGTTACACCGGAGAGGGATCATAAGATAGGCGGGAGCGTTCATATGAGGTGCGTGGCCGATAACCTGGAAGCAGATCACATCGTGGAGTGGAGGACAGAGGACCCAATCAGCTCACTGAGATGGGGTAATGTAACTAATGCAGGAGGAAATGACCGACGATTACAATTCGAGACGAAGCAGACAGGCCTGAGGGAAACTACCCAGGAATTCAACATCACTAACTTGCAACTGAGTGATGATGATGAGTATGTGTGCAATGTCCATCACCAATTATCAACTGGAGGAAACGTCATTGTGGCCACAGCCAGGATCAGACTGAGAGTGTACCCGTCTAGTGAGTCCTTTCCTATCTGCTCCCCTGATGGACCCATTACAGCAGACAATGGAACACAGTTGAATATGCGATGTTCAGCTGATACAGGCACGCCGGTAATCACGATCACTCCAGTTTCATTCATGGGCAACAGTTTCATGTGGGTATCATCCGTCATCAATGGTAAATCATCTATGTCATTAGATTTGACAATTGATGCTTCCCATGAAAATCTGACATTCGAATGCAGCATCCAACCTGTGATTTACAATGACCTGAGACATTCCTGTTCCATTGGACCCATCAGTGTGATAGAACCTCCGAATGGTAGGTCAACGCCACATGCATCTTACACAGGTGTAATACAGTCTACATTAAGTGGAGAAGAACCGGGCCTTCCTACAACATCGGATGGAATAGACCCTAGTCGATCCGACTTCAACATAGCTCTGGTCGCAGGTGCATCTGCAGGTGGAGTAGCTGCACTTGTCCTCATCCTGATCTTAATTCTGATTTGTCGAAGGAAATGCCTCTGTGCCAGCAAACCAGTGCCTCTGAAACACAACAGCGATTTGAACACCAACTTGACAAATATGGATCTCAGAACTGATGAGTTTCTACACGCATACGATGACCCTGGACAGGTCGGCCGTGCAAATCATGGAGCTGATGCCAACATTTGTGAAGATGTAAGTGACGTTCCCATGTTCGCACATCCAAGAGAACCCCCCAACACATCTCCATCTACCACTACACCCATACCAGCAACAGAACAAGACGAGAACACGGCTACACCCATGTACGCTAAACCACACCAGACGCAGCCTCCAGGACTTGTTGGTCTAAGGAATCATGGAGTTCATGATGTCAACATTCGTAAAGATGCAAATGACGTCCCCATGTACGCAAATCCAAGAGCAGATCCCGACATCTCTCAGCCTGTTACGACACCTGCATCTGCAACAGGACAAGACGACAGCACGACTGCATTATACGCTAAACCCCACAAGACACACACACAGAAGCAAGGTGATGACGGAGTTGACATCCCAGCCCTAACCCAGTCAGAGCAGAGGTACAGCAGCCCTACCTTTAATTCTACCGACCCAGAGAGCACCACTGACAACACGCCTCGTAAGCCGACCGCCAAGGTCCCACCGATGATGAAAGTCGCCAAGAAACCACCTGCTTACAAACCCAAACCACAGCGTACAAGCAACCGCCATGACGGCTCCCGTCACCAGCCACCTGTTACCCCAGGAGCTACCGTGGAGAGTGGCCAAGTTGGTGGGAGCGATGAGACACAACCACCGCCGAGTGAGGAGGTTTCGTACGCTCAAATCCCAGGTAACCAGAGCATCGCCCAGCCCAGTCAAGACCTAATAGTCCCTGGGATAGGGCCATTTAATCGCAAAATTTTATGATTAATCTTAATATTATTTTCTGTTGTAGGGTACCTTGGGACATCTGAAAATGGTGCTCTTAAGTTGCACAGCCGGTATTTTTGCCTTCCAGCTCCAAAAAACTGATATTTTGGGGGCTTATTTTTTGAGAAACGGCTAAAATCATATTTTGGGCCTCTGCTCTCTCCAAAATTGTCCCGTCGTGACCTGTTTGCACTTTTTACCATCCTGATAGGATGGGTAAACAAGAAAAAATATGGTTGGTCACAAGTTTATCCGTTTTCGTGTTCCCAGGGCATATATTGCTTTGCGGACACCCCCCAAATCCTGTGACTTTGGCCTGTTTGGGGACAGAAATGAGTTTGAAACTTACACTTATTCCAAAGATACACACTTTCTTTATAATTTAAAAACTGCCTGAGGCCACAAGCTTTAATTTAAGTGGTAGATAAGCTTTCTATCTTGAAAATTGGGCTCGCCATGGCCATTTTTGCTTCCCCTACCCCTAAATCACTCAAAACGGCTGTATAGTGGTTGGCATAGCAAACCTATTGTGCATTTTATGATAACAGTGCCAAATTTGGTACAGAGATACAACAATATCATATCAACAAATGTGGATGCTGGAGCATCGCAGATCTGGCCCTTGATGGCCGTGGGAGCCATCATTTTAAAAGTGCTGAGTCATGCTGAGTCAGCACTATTTTGTAATGCGTTTTCTCGTGCAATATGGAGGCTAACAGGTTTTTCTGCCTTTTTTCTACACGCTTGGATGGGTAACAGGCATAAACAATGGATTTTCTTTCAATACCTTATTGAAAATAACTAAATAATGCCTGCCAGGTGATGTCAGGCCTGGCTACACCTGCAAGAATTGTACTGCACTGTAATGTAGAATACAGACGTATATGTTGTCCTACACAAAGTTAGTTGGGAATTCAAGTTCTGACTCGCCAAAAATGACGTCCTGACAATGTTTAAGACCATTCACTATCATAGCAGGAATGGGTCTGGCAAAAACCTTGCCCCACAAATAAAAATCAACTGATTTTAGTCACAAAAAATGCCGAATCAGCATTTTTTAAATGTAATTATGTTTCAAGCTTACATGTAAGTGAAAAAAAAAGATTGCTAGGTCATTTTCATAAAGTTAACCATAGTATCCGTTTACAGACATGCTTGTTAAATGCAGCGATGGTGATTTATGGGGTGTCGAAGGAAAACGTGGTTAAAGGTTGAAGGGGGTGGGGGCAGGGGGGGGGGGTTTGGACTATCAACAATATCTATGCATATCGAATTCCTAGTACATGTGCACTTGTGGTCTAGTATGTGCAAATGGGTGTAAATATGTCATGGGAACACCATTTAGGGAAAACTTACACAGCACATTTAGTTATACCGGTACAATGTACATTTGCTAAAAGAATGGGCCTATAATCTATATATATATACGCACAGGGATAAGTTTTTTCAGGGGGGGGGGGCGAACATGAACCCACCTCCCCCCACGATCCTCCCTCCCCTGGGGCAATGCCCCACATTCCCGATCGTGTCCAATCTGTCCATAGAAAAATGGATTTGTTTGTACATGTATTTAATTAATTACACGTTTTTTAATGCAGCCCGGGTATGCATGGTAAACGGGTCCAACTTAACGAAGTCTTATATAGCTATAGAAACTTTTTGAAATTGCTTCCACACAACAAAATAAGCAAAATGATACCAATAAATTAGAGATATGACATTTCTGTTGGTTTGGGGAAAAAACGGATGACAAAAAGTGGCATAGTGGGGGTGAAGCCCCACAAACTGACCTCCCCCAACGGCGGATTAAAGGGGGAGGGCAGGGGGGGATGGGGCCACGCCCCTCTTTCTTTTTAGTAACGTCGCTAAAAAGGCAGCTATTGCATACATCACACACAAAACTCAACAAAAACAATAAATGTGCACCTCCTCCCCATGTTTTTCTATTAAATTTGGGGAAGAAATTTTTGGACACATTTTTTTCTTCAACTAGATTCCCCCCCTCCAAAAAAAATTGTGTTTAATATGGAAAACAAGGGGAGTGGGTACAGATTTATTGTTTTTGTTGAGTTTTGTGGGCGGTGTACGCAATAGCCTTTTTGAGCGACGTAACTAAAAACAAAGGGGGGCGTGGCCCCGTTTCTCCCCCCTCCCACCCTCCCCCTTTAATCCACCGTTGGGGGAGGTCAGTTTGCAGGGGGTCCCTACTATGCCACATTTTGTCATCCGTTTTTCCCAAACCAACTAAAATATCATAATCCATTGGTTGTATTCGTTTTGCTTATTTCGTTGTGTGGAAGCAATTTCAAAAAGTTTCTGTAGCTGTAAGACTTCGTTAAGTTGGACCTGTCACTGACCAACATGCCCGGGCTGCACTAAAAACGTGTAATTAATGAAATACATTATACAAACCAATCCGAGAAATTTGGACATGGCCCCGGGGGAGGGAGGATCGTGGGGGGAGGCGGGATCATGTTCTGCCCCCCCCCCCGTAACAATTATCCCAGCCAGTGCATGGTCGCAGACCAGTAAATCGGTCCGAAACTGCCTACCCCGGCCAAATCACGATTTGCATGTCCTCAAAATCTTCAGTATTTGAGCATGCTGTGGGCCATGAACTTGAGGGTTTGTAAAAAATATGGGCGGGAGCCGTGCACAGGACTGTGAGTTTGTAGTTCCGTTCAATTTGGATAAATTGGGGCAAAGCGCTCTATTTTGCAATGGAGTGTAGGCATCGTTTTTCATAATGGCGATGGGCTTCAGGACTATTTTCAGGGGTGATCATCTTCGGATGGAAATTTCTCCTAAAAGTCATCGGTTGACCCCCCAAAAAAATTGAAAAGAAAATGAAAGATAATGAAATAAGCTGAGTATTTTTCCCGAATTTCTGAAGTGGGAGCATTCACCATTGGGGTCTATGGAAGTTTATTTACTGGTCTGCAACCATACAGACCTTTTCTTTAAGCAAATATATATTGTTATAATTGTGCTCCGTAAGTTTTCCCCAAATGGTGTTCCCATGACATATTTTCACTTATTTGTACATAATAGACAACAAATGCAACATATTAGGAACATGCATAGATATTGTTGACAGCCCAAACCCCGCCCCCACCCCCTCCAACGTTTAGTCAGCTTGTCCCTCGACACCCCATAAATAACAAAGAATCACCATCGCTGCATTTTACGAGCAAGTCTGTTTACGGAAACTAAGGTTAACGGTGATAAAAATGACCTAGACATTTTTTTTTCACCGGAGCTTGAAACAGAATTGCATTTAAAAAAAATGCTGATTCAGCATTTTTTGTGGCTAAAATCAGTTGATTTTTATTTGTGTGGCAAGGTTTTTGCCAGACCCATTCCTGCTATGATAGTGAATGGTCTTAAACATTGTCGGGACGTCATTTTTGGCGAGTCAGAACTTGAATTCCCAACTAACTTTGTGTAGGACAACATATACGTCTGTATTCTACATTACAGTGCAGTACAATTCTTGCAGGTGTAGCCAGGCCTGACATCACCTGGCAGGCATTATTTAGTTATTTTCAATAAGGTATTGAAAGAAAATCCATTGTTTATGCCTGTTACCCATCCAAGCGTGTAGAAAAAAGGCAGAAAAACCTGTTAGCCTCCATATTGCACGAGAAAACGCATTACAAAAAAGTGCTGACTCAGCATGACTCAGCACTTTTAAAATGATGGCTCCCACGGCCATCAAGGGCCAGATCTGCGATGCTTTAATATCCACATTTGTTGATATGATATTGGTCTATCTCTGTACCAAATTTGGCATTGTTATCATAAATGCACAATAGGTTTGCTATGCCAACCACTATACAGCCGTTTTGAGTGATTTAGGGGTAGGGGAAGCAAAAATGGCCATGGCGAGCCCAATTTTCAAGACAGAAAGCTTATCTACCACTTAAATTAAAGCTTGTGGCCTCAGGCAGTTTTTAAATTACAAAGAAAAAGTGTATCTTTGGAATAAGTGTGAGTTTCAATCTCATTTCTGTCCCCAAACAGGGCAAAGTAGAAGGATTTGGGGGGTGTCCGCAAAGCAATATATGCCTTGGGAACACGAAAACGGATAAACTTGTGACCAACCATATTTTTTCTTGTTTACCCATCCTATCAGGATGGTAAAAAGTGCAAACAGGTTACGACGGGACCATTTTGGAGAGAGCAGAGGCCCAATATATGATTTTAGCCGTTTCTCAAAAAATAAGCCCCCAAAAAATCAGTTTTTTGGAGCTGGAAGGCAAAAATACCGGCTGTGCAACTTAAGAGCACCATTTTCAGATGTCCCAAGGTACCCTACAACGGAAAATATTATTAAGATTAATCATAACATTTTGCGATTAAATGGCCCTATCCCAGGGACTATAACCCCAGACCAGTCTACCAATGATCACATCGTCTATGCTGATTTAGACCTGCAGTCTGCTCCGCCTGCTGATGGGGGTCGACAAAGTGAGCCTGTGTTGTACGCAGAGGTCATGAAGAAATGAGGGGTAGGCACTCCTGTTTTTTTAACCAAATACTGTCAAGAAACTAAAAATATGCACACCCACAATCATTCACTATATTATTTGTCACGTCATTAGTGTAAACTAAAGAGCCATGTTCAAAAATCCTTCGCATAGCATAAAAACTTGTATTCAGCTCATGACAATGAACTAAGTGATTGATTGATGAATTATTTAGTGGGAAAAAAAAGGTTTTACAACTAGTTCATCAGCTGACACCATGTGTTCATGATTGTGGCTGTGCCATACAGAATGACAGTTACAGAACATTGAATATTGCTCTTTTTATTATCCAATAATTTTATCTCAATCGCTGTGACTTTAACTCGACATGAAACTGGTGCTGAAGTGTCTGTCCTGTGTAAACATCTATATTGTGCCATAATTTGCACTTTTTGCTGTAAATAACACATTGAGCACATCATTAAGAACCGAATACCAGCACAACGTTGACCATTATCGGCATTTGAGCACCGTACATTTTGTACTGTATATTTGACACTTCATCAAAGGAGATAATTAAACTGAATCATGTATTCCAAGCGCAAAAAAGGTTGCAAGCAAACTTTAAATTCGTTGACTAAAGCATGAGTTCCTCTACTTCTTTCTAAATAAAGTCTCTGACGTAGAGGCCATACAATAATCTGGGTGGATTCCAATACAATGGTCTGACCTGAAAGGTCAGGAACGTGATAGTCTGCGCAACAAATAAATCCTTCAGTAAAAGTTAAGATCTCTTTGTATAGATCGATGCATTACTGCAATGAAGCAATGATAGTTTGTTTGATGATGTAAATATAATTATAAGTAATCTGCTGTACATACTTTCACTAAATCATGCCATTTCACATGCTAAAAGGCTTATGGTCTGAATTGTAGATATTTTTGTTCTTCACATGCACAAGAAAGAATTTAAGCGCAATGTTGAATTACAATAGGATTGAAAGTTTTCAGGTTTAAAAATTGTTTGGTTTGCAGTGGACGCGCCGGTCTCATTTCGTTTTTGTTGCGTCGTACTCTGAGCATGCGCAGAGTATAAACACTGTTATCGAAATTTTAAAAAGTGTAAAATATTCCGATAACAAATATAATCCATTTTTTATATTAAAGATTGCAACGATTTCAACTGCATTTGTCATTTAACAGATATTCATAGTAAGAAGGAAGTAATATTGTTTTCATTGTGATATTCTGACAAAGTTTTATAAATACTTAGGGTATTAATGCTCTGCATTTATACATTAGTTAAGCGCGATTGGGCAAACGGGATGTGAAGGTCTGTCACAATAGTGGAAATATTTTGTATTTACAATCACTTAACGAATTATTGTGAGACTTCATGTCCAAACTAGATTTTTCCGGCTAAAAGTTGTTGGTTTTGTTTGGCCTTTTAACAATCATCAATGCCAAGAAAACGTTGAATGGGAAAAACCTGATGTTTGCATGGGTTGGGCATGAGGTGCCATGAGGAATACGATATTTAGCACAAAGACCAAAACATTTCCTTCAGTAGATGTTAAGATCAGTTTCGAATGATCAAGGTATAATTGCAATGAATCAGTAAAAGATTCTTTGGTGTTGTAAATGTAATAAGTAATCAGCTGTATGATTCTGCTAGTTTATTTTGTCACGTCACATGTTTATGATCTGATTTGTAGAAAGAAGCTAAGCGTAACTTGTTTATATGATTACAAGTTATTTGAAAGTTTGCCCGACTTGATTTGTTTTTATTTCAGTGGACGTACAAGAGTCATTTTCATATTATATTGTTTTATTGATTCCCATTGAAAACGAATGTAGTGCAGATGCTAATGAGTTAATGTTAAATAATTATGCTATTGCATCATTGTCCGAACATATCGCATGATTATCCGAAAAAAAGAATGCGTTTATTTGCTAGTAGAGTGTATTTAGCAATACGACTTAAAATATTACGATAATGCAATGTATATAAGAAAGAGAAAACTCTTTGGTGCGCAGCTTAAGATCGATTGTTGCGCAGCTGAGTGTTCATTACAATTATGAAGTAAAAAATGCAAGATTGTTGAGCTACTTCATTATTATAGTCTTCGTTTGCAGGCAGGATTTCCTGAGAAAGAATGCACGTTGTGGCAATTAATTAAAAAGGGTAAAATATTCCGATAAGTAAATTTGTATTCCATTTGTTTTAAACATTGCAATAATTTTAACTTTATTTGTAATTCAACAAATATTCCTCGGAAGAAGGAAGTAACACCTTTTTTATTGTCAGTTAGCTCCGACATTTAAGCGTTATAGGGAAAACAGGATGCGACGGTCTTGTCAAAATATTGCGAATATTTTGGTTTCACTTTCATGTTACTAATTATTGCAAGACCTCATGTCAAGAACTAGCAATTTCCTGCTAATATTCATTTGTGTAGTTTGGCCCTTTTTGTAGAGAATGACACATATAAATGATAGGGAAAACAATTGAATGAGTAAAACCTGATTCTGGCACATGATAGCCGTGGGGTGCCATGATATTTTGCATGCACAAAGAAAGAACTGTTTCCTTTAGTAGATGTTCAGATCAGCTTGTAAAGATCGATGCATTATTACAATGAACAAAAATCAAACAAAATTGTTTGATGATGCACATGTAATATACGGAATCAGATATGGGCCTATAATACTTTCAGTTACTAGATGTTAAAATCAGTTTGTAAAGTTCGATGCATTAATACAATAAAGCATTGAGAAATAAAATTACAAGTTGAAAGTTAAGTAATCAGCTGTATACACGTTTAGTTCACCATGCCATGTCACATGCTTAGGGATTTGGTCTGAATTGCAGATATTTTCTTCAAATGCTTAGGAAATAATTAAAGCACAATAATGAAATATGATTACAAAATCATATGAACATGTTTGGGTTACAGTGGACGCGCTGGTGACATTTTTAAACTTGTTACGGCGTACTATGAGTATGCGCAGATTATTAATGTCATATAATTACTGTTATCGCATGATTATCCAAAAATTTGCTAGACTAGTCCAGTGTTTATAACATGAAGACTTAAAATATTAAGCTTATGCAATGTATAAAAGAAAGATAAAGCTTACGATCGACTGCTGTGCAGCCGAGTGTTTATTTTATTTACGAAGTCAACATTGCAAGTGCAACATAGCACTTGACTATTAGTATCTCCGTATGCAAGCAGGATTTCTTGAGAAAAATTCAGAGCTTTTGGCGGCAATTAAAATGGGCCAAATATTCCGATCAGCAGAATCATGTGCATTTTTTTTTAGGAATTTGTATGAACATTTTTGGGGGACACAGCTTGGGGGCGTTGACCCCCCTGGATCTGCGCCTGTGTTGGCCTCAAGGAAGCGGCAGGCTCGTGACGTTTGGACTGCAAACTGTGTGGGTTCAACAAACTGAAGACAGTGGGTGGGCAAATAACAAGTGACGTCACATGCGAACGATGCCCCCCCCCCCCTCAAAACAAAAGCCGGGGCATTTGTACGGTATACAGTAATATAGTGTACATGATTGTAGGATTCTATCAGCGCTACCCGTTGAAAATATGGCACGAGCCCCTCCCACCCCCCATCCCCTCCCCTCACCCCCTTCCCACACTTAATGAGCAGTAGTGCTGTGATTGTGCCCTTTTCAAATCTGTAAGAAACAAAAATCGACTTGGGTCGACAAGCGACTCATGTAGCTTGATCGCATCTAGACTATGTTCCCTTTAAGGACGATTGCCGCCTAAATCCCAAACAATTGTTAATCTTTTTACATTGTATCTTTTGTGACAGCTCAAGTTACACGATCATTTCAGATGGTAGTTTTGCTATACACATGCCTCGCCACTCGTATGTGTTCCCGGTTCATCCACTGCGTATTTTGAATGATGCAAAGTTAGCTAGGAGATCATCGCAAGTTAAATTGAACGTATGCGTGCGCCGACGTTGCCTGACGTTCATGCGAAGACGCCGCGGCTAATAGCCTTTTCACATTCTCGAAGTGGTGTGGAACTTTGCGCACGAACCAGTACAGTACAGTACGCACATCCTGTGTCCCGTCCATTGATCTCCATACGGAGATCAATGGTCCCGTACGTCAATGGGGCTCTCAAAAGTGGTAAAACGCGCCCTCTTGGTGGGAGCACTTAGCCCATACGGAGGCCAAGTGTCCGGAGAAAAGAACTTGTCCACATTTCGGCGCGGATGTGCGAGTGCGGTTACCACCCCACACACACACACACCGACATCAAAAGCTGGATACGCCACTAGCCTAGGCCCACTTGGAAGTAGAGCGTCTCCAAACCAGAGCAAATCCCTACCTCCCAAATTCAAAAATTTGGGAGGTGGGGACTCATCATAGTAAAGGCACTTATTAAACTTTAATTAATTTGCAACATTTCCACCTTTTCCCAATACTGATACATTATTGGTTGATTTTTGATACATTATCGGTTGATACAGTATCCGTTCGGTGGTGATACATTATCGGATACAGTTATTTTGTAGTTACATTATCCGTCGACACGTGATACATTATCGGATACAAATTTTACTACACTATCAGTCAATTTTTGCTACATTATCGGATACAAATTTTACTACACTATCAGTCAATTTTTTTGCTACATTATCGGTTAGTGATACAATATCGGTCAATTTGTGATACATGATCGGTTGGTGACACGTTATCCGTTGGTTACTACATTATCAGTTGTAACACAGGGGCTTAAAAATAAAGAAATGAGAATTCAGTAGAACTCCCTCCTACCCTACTTTATATCGGCAGTCGTCGACCAAAACACCCGGAACAAAACTGAAAATCACCACTCGTGATAAAGTTTTATTTAAGGACTAATTTATAATGACGGTAAAAACAAAGACTTCGTAAACAAATATATCGCTTTAATGCAGTAAACATCATGCACAAAATACAGCAAAGATAGCAGCCCAGTCGGCACTGTCAGATGTGTTATTTCTCACACGAGTAAGCTTCAGCTTCACAGTTAAGTTTTAACTTCACACAGTTAATTGTTGATGAGAAACTGCAATGAACCATCCCTCCTGATGGTCACTGCGAAAACAAATGATATCTTACACGCTAAATTATTTTTTCAATAAAAGATTGATCAATACAAAAAAAATGAAAGGAGAAAAACCAAACGTTTTTCAAATTGTCTTGCCTAAGCATTTGTCACAACATAACTGACCCAACTTAGAATGTGAATAATCAAAATGAACCCAGAATTGTGGGTCTCATTGTTGATGTTCATTGGTGTACGAGGCCCACACACGGAAGTAAATATAACAAACCCAGCAGACATCATATATCAATCTACGAGTATTACAGACGGTGCGATTGACATTCTGTCAATGTCGGACTACTAGCTGTCGGTACGATTGAATTTTATTTGCTGAATCTAAATTTGATTAGTTTCATAAAGGATATATTTTTCTCACAAAATCTAAGGTATTTCGACATAATGGCTATACAAATAAGTGTGTTTCTGTGTGTGACGTGTGCGTGGTGTTTCCTAAGTGGATTTACCATGATGGTTGTCAGTGCGCAACCCACAGTGACTGCGTGGATCGTAACACCGGAGAGTGATCGAAAGATAGGCGGGAGCGTTCATATGAAATGCGTGGCCAATAACCTGGAAGCAGATCACATCGTGGAGTGGGCGACTGAGGACCCAAGCACATCGCTGAGATGGGGTAATATGACTAATGCAGGAGGAAATGACCAACGATTACAATTCGAGACATGGCAAACGGGAGATAGGGAGATTACTCAAAAATTCAACATCACTGACTTGCGACTGGGTGACACTAGTACATATGTTTGTCATGTCAATGACCCCTATACTACTGGAGGAAGCACGATTGTGGCCACAGCCAGATTCATATTGAGAGTATACTCGACCAGTGAGTCCTTCCCTATCTGCTCCCCTGATGGACCAGTTACAGTAAATACCGGGTCAGAGTTATATATGAAATGTTCATCTACGGGCGACTCGCCAATCGTGGTATCTCAACTCACCTCAATACCCAACATTTACTCGTGGCTAACAGTCGTCAATGGTACATTGTTCTGGTCACTATATTTGACACTTGATATCAATGATGACAATCTATCGTTCGACTGCATCACCTTCTCAATGGCTTATGCTGGTGTGTCACATTCTTGTTTTGTTGGGCCCATTCATGTAAGACCTGTGACATTATCTCCAACTGCACTCACAACAGAAATCCTGGAGTCAGGAACGCGGCCTGCGACAATACAAACAACAATAACTGGAGAAGAAACAATGACCAAGACATCTTCCCCAGTCCCTTGGATTGCAGCCTTTGTTGTTGCTATCATCCTCCTTGTGCTGTCTTGCATCATCATCATCCTTCTCATTCTTTATGTTGTGAAACTCAAACGTCTCATTCACAATCTTACCGAGAAACTGAGTGCACAGGTGCCTCAAGCTGGTCCGTACATGGAGCTCCAACCAACGGATGACAGTCTCACACCTTACACGGACCTGACAACTACAGGATCAACCAGTAAACAGCACACATACTGCAATACACTGGACATTGAGACACTAGAGGACTACGAGCAGCCACAAGACAAATATGAGGCAGTGGGCGTGCCAAAGAAGGATTAGAACAAGTTTCGATCATCAAACACTGTGGACGATTTTGAACTGTTTACAATAATGATAAATACAGACTCATTGTTGCGACATCAGACATCTTGAAAATTGGCATTGCTTGTGTCAAGGGCGCTGTCTTTTTGAACTTCTCTTGGGACTGACACTGTCAATATTTTCTTATTGAGATCTGCGAATGTACCACTGTAAATAAATGATTCGCGGTGTTTAAAATGAATTTAACAACATCGAACTTTATAGCTTGTACAAAGTGTACATATTGCGCTTTTAGGCATTTGCCGCATGAAGAATTGAATTGTTACACCTTTCCAAGTTCTTATGCGAAATGAAAGCTGTCGCAATTCAGCATCAATGGCTCTAGTTCTGTAAATAGCGCCCTCTATTGTCCAATCAGACAGAAAACCTTTGAAAACAGTTATTGGGAGCCTCTCACCGCTCTAAGTTATAAACCATGCAAATAGAAATTCAAAGTAAAGAAATATCGATCAGATGACAATTTCTCGGTCTTGTCTGCATGCTTAAACATTTCACTGACTTGAGTACGAGGATGTAATTAATGATATATGATATAATCTATATAAAAAACAAACACAACATTTGATTTATAAGGAATGATTTTTTTTATCTCTTAACATTTTCCATGTTTTTTTGCATGTTTCAATAAATAGCTTTTTGCTGCAAAAATCATGCAAGTTAGAGTTAAGTTGTTGACCATTAATGATAGGTGACCAAATGTTGAACTTCAAGAACATCCACAATGCAAACACACAGAAAATATGTTCAATTTCTGGACTTATCTGTGAGATGAAAACAGCTATTTTCCAATTCTCTTAGCAAGTTTTATGAGTAAATTTAGGTACAATTCCTAAATCGGTGCACATGTTGCTTTATGGGATGCACCCAAGTGATGACAGGACCATTATTACTATAATTGACTCAACCCTTCTGGATTTGTTTTGTTTTGAAACTCAAACGTCTTATTAACAATCTTACCGAGAAACTGAGTGCACATATGCCTCAAGCTGGTCCGTACATGGAGCTCCAACCAACGGATAACAGTCACACAGCATACACGGACCCGACTACTGCAGGATCAACCAGTAAACAGCACACATACTGCAATACACAGGACATTGAGAAAGAAAAGACAGATGACTAACAACCAGAGGACAAATACAAAGTAGCAAGGGCGTCGCGGGGGGTGGGGGGGGCAAGGGCGGGGGCGCTTCCCCCTCTGGAAAACCAAAAAAAGGGGGGGGGGAACGAAGAAGAGGGGAAAAGTCAAATTTCTGTTAATTTAAAGGGTTGGGGGGCAAATGTCCCTGCCCACCCTCGAAAAATGATCAATCGAGAATATGCTGGAAAAGTGTCGGTGGGATATGTGCTTTGGCTCCTGTAGAAAAACATCCTGGCGACGCCCATGCGAAGCAGTGGGCGTGTCGTCAAATAAGGATGAAAACAAGCTGTACGTGTAGATCATCAAACACTAAACGATGTTTGTTTGTTCTTACAACTGTGATGATAGAGACTCACACTGAAGACTACGGTGGCCGTAGAAGACGGCACAAACTAATATAGCTGAGGCACATTTGGAGTTTGCATATCTTGTCAAAAAGGGCGTTGCATTCTTGACAATTTCTAGCGACTGACACTGTCAATATCCTGATCCTGATATTCCCAAATTAAAAGCCGCGGATGAAGACCATTGTAAACAATATACCGCGGGGTTTTGTTTTTTTGATGAATTTCGAAATATCAAACTTTATGTAATGTATAAACATTTTTGTTTGTTTGATGAATTTCGAAATATCAAACTTTATGTTATGTATAAACATTTTACATAATGTGCTTTTGGGGCTTTTTGGCACACAATGAATTGCATTATAACATCATCTCAGATTGCATTCTGATAAACGAAAAACTTAACAATACTGCATCAATGGCACATGTATGTGGATAGCGCCCTCTATTATTTAATCAGACAGAACCTAAATAGTAGCAATCATATATTGTGTCCCTTCCTCATTGCTGTAAGTAATCGTGCACACCATATGGTGCAATTCTAACATTTGGATGTAAAGAATATCGGCCCACAGGGCAATTTACAGTTCTCGTTTGTATTTACATATTTCAAGAATATCAAAAGTAATACAGTCATTAAACAAATTATTACGAAGATATTAGCCAAAAGATCCAGTAAGCTGGTATTTCGCTCTCAAAAGTCAAAGTTGAGCTACGAAATGTTTCATGCTAAATTGTTTTTCAATCAAGATTGATTGATAAGATACGAAAGAGGAAAAGAAGGTTTTAAAGCAACTAGGTGTCGCAACCGAGCTGACCCTACTTAGAATATCAATAATCAAAATGAAACTAGAATATTTGGGGCGTCATTGTTGAAGTTCAATGGTGTCTGAGGCTTAGCTTGCACACGGAAGTACATATACTAACAGCAGGCCTCATTGTATAAATCTACGAGTAGTACAGATGGGGCGATGGGAATTCCATCAACGTCCGCTACTAGCTGTCGGTACAACATGATTTTAAGTCTGCTGAAGTCAAAGATTGTTTAGTTTCAGATAGGACCTAGCTTCCAAAAATCTCGGAAATTTCGACGTGATGGCTCGAAAATCATTTCTTTTTCCGTATTTGACGTGTGTGTGGTGTTTCCTAAGTGGATTTACCATGATGGCTGTCAGTGCAGAACCTACAGTGACTGCGCGGATCGTCACACCGGACAGCAATCAGAAGATAGGCGGGAGCGTTCATATGAGATGCGTGGCCAATAACCTGGAAGCAGATCACATCATCGAGTGGGAGACTGAGAACCCAACCATCTCACTGAGATGGGGTAATGTAACTAATGCAGGAGGAAATGATCCACGATTACAATTCGAGACGAAGCAGACAGGCCTGAGGGAAATTACTCAAGAATTCAATATCACTAACTTGCAACTGAGTGACAGTGATGAATATGTTTGTAATGTCTATGGCCTCATATCAGGTGGAGGACACAGAACTCTGGCCACAGCCAGGATCACACTGAGAGTGTACCTGTCCAGTGAGTCCTTCCCTATCTGCTCCCCTGATGGACCCATTTCAGCAGACACCGGGTCAGAGTTGAATATGCGATGTTCAGCTGATACAGGTACGCCGGCAATCACGGTCACTCCTGTTCCATACATGGGCAACAGTTTCATGTGGGTATCAGCCGTCATCAATGGTAAATCATCTATGTCATTAGATTTGACACTTGATGCTTCCCATGACAATCTGACATTCCAATGCAGCATCCCATCTGTGACTTACAATGACCTGAGACATTCCTGTTTCGCTGGGCCCATCAGTGTAATAAGTATCCCTTTGAGTGTGACAGAAGTGGCAGAGATCGACACAAGTGACGTTATTCCATTCACCACGACATCTCCAATGACTGTCTCTTCAATTCTCCCGACACCTCTCCAATGTCCAAATGGCCAGTCATCTTTCCCAGTCACATGGGTAGCTACCTCCGCGGCTGCTATCATCCTCCTTGTCATGTCTTGCATCATCAACATCTTCCTCATCTGCAAAAATCTGAAACTCAAACGTCACATTATTGTCACTGAGAAGACAACCTCAGTGCCTCAAGCCGATCCGTACATGGAGCTACAGCCAACGGATGAAAGTCACAGAGTCTACACAGAACCTGAGACTAGAGGATCTACAACGGCGCAGCACACGTACTGCCAGACACTTGGAGAAGAGAAGAAACACACAAATGATGACTACGAGAGACCAGACGGCGAAGCTGATTACGAAGTCACTAGTGTTCGTATTTAGGCCGAGTGACATAGCATGCATGCCAAATACAATTGAAATTGTACCTGTCCAAAAATATACCAACTTGTTATCTTGATTTCTGACTCTTACAAGTTAATATCTATCAAAGCTGACTGTGTGAATGAATGAAGACATCTCCCCAATTCTGTGATGGGCGTGTCCTCTCAAGAAACCCCCTCATAATCGTCTTGAGCACCAAGTACAATCATGCGCTGATTGCATATTTACATAATATTGTAATTCAAAGCCATTGCAGCCATACCTTTATGACGTAATTTTTATGTACCATCACCACCAGCTAAAATTGGAAGTTGATGCGTATAAATGTTTTTGTTTTGTTTTTAAAGCAAACAGTCTGCAATGTATATTCGCGTATTATGCCTTTGCTCTAGAAACGCCAAACGCTTTGTCCTATATAATTCTTTGTGTAAATTGCAACAGAGCTTTGTTTCATTTCCATAGCTTGTAAAATACATCCGCATGCTCGTATATTTTGTTTTAATAAAATCAGTCACACTTTGTGAATAGTCAAATCCAAATGCAAAAATAACACTTACGATACCTTACAATATCTTTGAAACGCAAGATAGGATTTGAGATGCACACCAATGACCGACACATTTTAAGCGTCATCATCAAGAATAAAATGACAAATGTTGATCTTGGATCAACAACAGTACATGTAAATACTGCTGGGAAACTATTTGTTTTGAAAATCAATCTTATTTGTCAAACAATTTATAAACATTTTGGTTTATAGGGAATGATTTATTTTTTAGCTTTTTATGTTTTGTCGGTTGAAATGGATTTTACGGAGGTAGCTCATTCTGAATTAAAAAATATTCTGCTGTCAAATATATCAAGTATCCCTAAAGAGAGAGAGAGAGTTATGTATATCTTTTTATCATTATGTCTAACCTTTTAATAACAATCATACAGCAAACACACAACACATGTTCAAATCCCCGACTTATCTAAGAGATGAAAGCAGTTATTTTACTATTCCCTTTGCAAGAATAATAAGCAAATTGAGGTACAGTTCCTAAATCGGTGTACATGTTGCTTTATGGGGTGCACCAAGTGATGACACGACCATAGTTTGTTAGACTACAGTCGGCTATTTATAGATCATCACGTGCATTTGCTCACGTGACGGCTGACCTGGTTAGAATATGAATGGAATAGTTGTGAGCTTTGTGCATGAGACTTGCACAAAGAAATAATTTACGTACAAATTCAAGTTCGAAAGTAACTCCAGCAGTAGTGTACATAACACGGGGCGCCATCACACATAGCTTTAATATGCATGCCGTAGTTTTCTTCTATCCAAATATTTATGTGACAGTTTGTGACAGTCAATGGTCAAGAATGATTTGCTCAAGGTATCAAAAGCTGAACCAAATCACGGAGTTATTGTTTTTAACAATTGGATTATTGCCTGAAACAACATCGAATCTGAGCCTTGAGGCGCTCATTCTTGGAATTTTGATTCTTACAACCGATTAGTTATGGATGGGAGACTTGCATTAGAGTTCACATGGGGGGGGGGTTGAAATCAAGAGATGTAGAAACAGTTATGCACGCAAAAAGTTGCTGTATGTAACAATGAACCAAAATTCACACCCTGGAAAATTTAAGATTTAACATTACTGCTTCTAAAGTCCAAAAGCCGCAGAATGCGGGTTTCATATAATTGCATGGACAATGTTCATGACAGTTCCATGTATCTACAACTGAGCCAACAACTTACAGCTCCAATATCAGTCAACAACCTGCGTTTAGCGCCCTCCATCGTCAGAGAGCAAAGTATTGGCAATTTGTTATCAGGCTCTTGTCATTCAAATAAGAAAATAAAATCATTCAAGACAGGAATTTTGAACAATTACTCATTGCCCCGGAAAACAGGCCTCCGTTTATATATTCAAATTGCTGATCAACTAGCACCACTCATCAAAAATAATGCTGACAAATTGCAAAGAAATGGGAGCTAAAAGCATGAAACCTGACACGAAACTGACATGAAAACTAAAAATTCGACCTTAAACTTCAAGTTCTTTCTATCAAATCCCCCCAAAATGAATTATGTATGTTTAATGTGAAAAATATATTCTACAACTGGTTGATGAAAACTTGATGAAGCTCCCGAATGTGTTCAAATCTATTGAACTTAGTGTCAAGTTGACCCTATTTTGAATATAAATGAAAAAGGTGTGAACCCCGAAATGAGTATCGTCATTGTTAAAGTTCATTGGTGCGTGAGGCTACGTGGCGGAAATAAATCTGAAAAATTAAAGCCACCATATCTGTGAATTTTACACACGCAATGCTAGGCTGTGCATTCGTATTTCATGTACGAATTGAGCTCTATAAGCTTTCGACTCTTGCTGTTATAATCTGTTTAGATAAAAGACCGATTTAATTCAGTTATGAATTAAACTTGATGCTGTTGAGGAGATTTCGACATAATGGCACGACAGGTGTTGCTGGTTCTGTCTGTGATATGGGCGTGGTGTTTCATTGGATTTGATCTGTTGGTTAGTGCAGAGCCCACAGTGACTGCGTGGATCATAACACCGGAAAGAGATTGGAAGATAGGCGGGCGAGTTGAGATGAGATGTGTGGCTACAAACCTAGAGGCTGATCAGTTTGTGGAGTGGAGGACTGAAGATCCAACAATGACTCTAAGATTTGGTACAACCACAGTATCTTCGGTCGACAGATATACGTTCGAGACCACAGATTCCGACAATGGACATAGTATTGTTCAAGATTTCAGCATCAACGATCTGCAGATAAACGACACTGATGAATACATCTGCCAAGTTCGGGAAGGAAGTTTGACTTTGGCTTCAGCTAAAGTGAACCTGTTTGTGTTGAACTTCCCCAGTGAGTCTTTCCCTATCTGCTCTCCTGATGGACCCGTAACAGAAGACTCAGAGACAGAGTTGAATATGCAATGCTCATTTAAAGGAAACAGTTCAGCCTTCACAATGGAAGTCTTCCAATTCCCAAGACAGACAGACTTCACCCCATGGAGAGAATCGAGCGTCAATGGTACAATCTTCAGGTCATTTAATTTGACACCTATTCGCAACGATACAGCGTTTGCATGCCTCATCTCACCAAGGCCTTCCCCCGGCGTAGTCAGCCGATCTTGCATCATCGGACCCATCAGTGTAAGAGGATTACAAGAACCTATGACATCGACAATCAACTTGACCCCTGAACTTGACACAGTCACAGACATATATATGTCTGTGGACACAGTAGCCTTGCAAACAGCGCCCTCGACGACGGACATGTCACTTCCTATTCCATGGATCGCTGCCTGTGCAGCTTCAATCTTCCTTCTCGTTGCGTCTTGCATCGCACTCATCTTCCTGACTCGCAGAAACTCTAAACAGAAGCGTCACATCCAAAGACTGTCCTCCATGAAGTCACAGATGGAGAGCGACTTGGGGGAAATCTTCGACTCCCCAGTCAGAGAAACCATCCTAGTACGACTTCACACGTACATGAATGCCATCAAGAATGAGAACGAGTACGCAGAGAGGCAGGGAAGTAGTACTTCCAGGGATGGGTCATACGAGGATGTGGCAATACCTGCTCAAGAACAGGATTGAGAACGCTTGAGAATCAGAACAATTTGAGAGACGTTTGCGGACACACCGTGTGAACGACTAACAAGTGACTGAAGAAACGAGTGTATGGTTCCAAGGAGAAATAATCTCACGTCTCTGGTCCTTCAGAACAGACAATCTACTTTTTAGAATGAGTCGCGTCACGTCACGTCATGTTTGAGTAATCTTTTTCCAAGTTGAGGTTACTTGTTCAATCTTGAATACGTGGAATATGTCTAAGATCAGAAGCTTTGGTAAGTGATATAATTTTCCCCGAGGTGTTTAAATACGTAAATGTGCTTACAATTAGAAGTAATTGATGTGGTATTGGCATGTACATATTTTTTTTTTTATCTCGGTAATCTTCTTTAGGCATATAAAAATTTTGTGATAATGTTTAAATATATTATTTTTCTCTGTCAGAGTCTTATCTTATGAAACGTTTTAGATCATGTTGTCTTACATATTTATATATCTATACATAATGTACTTGTTTTTTTATATGTATTAACTTAGCTTTTTTTAATTTTTTTTTATAGCTTGCTTTATCGGTGCAGCAGGTCCTCGGACCACAGTAATTGTATTTTTGCTTTTAAGCTTTTGCCTTTCTTTGTTATGTTGTAAGATTGGCTAAATAAACAATGATAATAATAACAATAATACAGACAGGTTGAATGAAGCAAATCTTTTGTTGGAAAACATCAGAAACCGAATACAATATATCTTTTTTGAAAGGCTGCATGGCAAAAGAATCTTATGTAAATATGGTAATGTGTATACCCATATATCTATTTTGCAATTGGATTTGAAAATCGTTTATATATAATCTTATTATATATCGTCTAAAAGTTATTAAATTAAGTTTTGTTTTCATTTCATGTATACATGTATATTGCAGTTGGAATGGGTACATTAATGGTGCGCTTGTTAATAAGAATGCAAATAAAATGTTGAAACCATTTTATGAATGGCTAAAATAATTGTTATGGAAGAGGTTGTTTGAGGATCATATTAAGTGTAAAAAAAGTGGGAACCAAATGGGAAACGAAGAGAGTTTCTTGTATGATAGTCATACACGTCATATACTTGTTTGATCATTTTAATATGCATTTCTTTCCATTCATTATACCCCCAAAGGTGACATTATCAGGGGTTTTGTTTCAACTAGACTGTAGAAGAAACAAAAACAAGAAAATGGTGTATTGGGCAAATCAAAGGCGTTTTGTAAAGATTTCAAGCACAAGGAAGTAAGCCAAAATATATGTTTGTGTTGCTTTTTTTCATGCTCTGGGTTTATGAATATTCATGCTACAAGATCGATGTCTGGTTTTGCCTGAACTGTGCCATTGCTGGCCTTCTTTTTCAAAATATACACAAAAATGCAATTGAAAGTTGGTCTACCATTGTTGAGGTGTACTGTTGCGGAGTGCTAATACCAGCTATGGCATGCTCACGGAACTAAATAACAGATTAGTTCATACATTGTCGATTGCGAGAACGCAGAAATTGGTCACATTTCATCGTGTAGCAGTTGAAGTGCGTCACGGTTCTCATTTCAACTGAATCTGTTGATCCATTGGTGCCATTTTCCGCAACTTGTAGTTAACTAACTTTGATCAGTTGCTTTGAAGGAGAAATGGATCGTCGTACCTGGTTGAATCTGTTAGTGTTGGGCGCGGCGTTGCTTTCGTTTAATGCAGGTGGAGTACTGATGGTTGTCAGTGCGCAACCCGAAGTAACTGCGTGGATCGTAACACCGGAGAGGGATCAGAAGATAGGCGGGAGCGTTCATATGAGATGCGTGACCAATAACCTGGAAGCAGATCACATCGTGGAGTGGGCGACTGAGGATCCAACCAAGTCACTGAGATGGGGTAATATAACTAATGTAGGAGGAAATGACCCACGATTTCAATTCGAGACGAAGCAGACAGGCCTGAGGGAGATTACTCAAGAATTCAACATCACTAATTTGCAAGCGAGTGACACTGATGAATATGTTTGTAATGTCAGGGATCCCGTACCAACTGGAGGAAGCGATATTGTAGCCGGCGCCAGGATCACACTGAGAGTGTACCCGTCTAATGAGTCCTTCCCTATCTGCTCCCCTGATGGACCGATTACAGTAGACAATGGAGCACAGTTGAATATGCGATGTTCAGCTGATACGGTTAATCCGACAAGTATGGCTCCTCAAATTCCCATCAGTAGGCCTATATCCAACCCAAACGCATGGTCCATATGTAGCATACCGTTCCGGTCCTTAGACATGACAATTGATGCTTCCCATGTCAATCTGACGTTCGCTTGATGCATCATCCCATCTGTGAGGTATCCTGGCGTAACACATGCCTGTTTTGTTGGACCAATAACTATCAGAGAAACGTCAGGACTTGATATAAGCACAATTAGTGTCAGAGGTACGACTGGTGTCGTCACAAGTCGCACGACGACAATGACCACGACATCTGCATTTACTGCCACCACCAACACTGAGGTATCTACTGAAGTGAACGACCAGTCTTCATGCCCGATCCAGTGGATTTCTGAATTCGTGGTAGCCATCATCCTCCTTGTAATGTCTTTCATCCTCATCATCCTTCTCATTCTTTATGTTGTGAAACTGAAACGTCTCAATAACAGTCTTACTGAGAAACTGAATGCACAGGTACATCGAGCTGGTCCGTACCTGGAGCTCCACCCAACGGATGACAGTCACAGAGCACATACGGACCCGACTACTACAGGACCAACCAGTACACGACACACATACTGCAATACACTACACACTGTGAATGAAAATACACCTGATGACTACGAGCGTCCAGAGGACAACATTTACGAGGCAGTGGGCGTGCCAAAGAAGAAATGAGAACAAGATCGAGATCATCTAACACTGGAATATGTCTGTTTTCTCATTAGAAAATTATTTAATTCCGACTGCCACTAAAGACTGATAACAGAGACTAATAGTTGAACCGTCTTGGCAGACTGACAATGAAGACATGCGTATGGTTGAGCCTGAGCCGTGTTTTGGCGGACTACATTTGGATTGGGTATAACTCTGCCTTGTTTCTAATCATTATTATATACTAAATTATCAACTTTACAGCTGCGACATTTATAATACCTCTGTAAATATCTGCATGACATGTTGAGGGTTTGGTGAAGCATCGAATCAGGATTCGTGGTTTGGCATTGACTTTATCAAGGAATAATGGCTGTATATAATTTTGCCGTTTTCATTGCCAAGGTAGTTTGGAGCTTTGATGACTGAAATGATACGAACAACGATAAGATGTTTTATACTCAGAGCAATATGAAATCAGAACTTCGGGTAAGGCTTAACCTTTTCGTCAAGGATTAAGTTTGTTAACATTTTGACGTTCTCGATGTTTGGCTTGGAACTTTGATTCACACTATTGTTAAGTTCTGAAGTGAGGACTGGCACTACAACTCCTTGTCCGAGTCTCTTTCTCTTACTTGTATATGTATAAAATATTTTCGTAATTGAGTTAATAATCTGGAATTATATATAGAACAACTAGCATCTTTTACCTTAAAAACTGCGTCATTAACAATGCACCAATGTACACAGCTGGAACAATGACCATGACAGCCATCAAGCACAATGTGTCTGCAAAAAAACAATTATGGTTTGATTTTCTCAATTTTTTTTCTGGAAAATAGTTGTCGCGGCTCTATCTCAGCAACCAACCTGCGTCTAGCGCCCTCTATCGTGCACTATCAAATGGGAAATAATTATTGCCAACACCAAACGCTCCGGGCTTTATTTAATTCATGAGTTGGCCATTTTTGTCGAGTTTCCTGAATGTATTTCATGGATTGTTAATTGCTTAATGGGATGAGCGGCAGACTATTTATGCAGGCACAATGCAGCCTTATTTTTTTTTTAATATGGCTTTAAACATTGGGGAATGTTTCATTACCAATTTTACATTATTCATTGAAGCAGACTGGAATTTCTTATAAATGAACTTGCTTTCACTTCTCTTCGCAAGTTCAAAAAATTAAGATTTTACCTCACTGTCAATTCAATATGGCCGACTCGTGGTGAATAAGGCCCCTTGCCTCTCAAGTATGAAATCATGCATCACTCAAATCGGGACTTAGCTTAGATATACAGAATAATATTTTGCCCAGAAACAAGCCAATAAATGCTGTGTAAATTAATGACCAATACTAATCGTCAAGGCACTGCTGACAACAAGTAATTGCAAACTCTTCAATGAAACATATGAACTCTTCAATGAAACATAAAATGCAAATTCTCGCGTAAAAAAGTGGTGCCGATAAAAATGTGAAATACATTCTACAATTCTGTTGTATATAGTTGAAGAAAAAAGATTCACTTTTAAACACGCCCGTTGGACACTATCGAACCTCGCGGCAAACCATTGCTGACCCTACTTAGAATATCAATGATAAAATGCATAAACCCACAATTTCGTGTCGTCATTCTTTGAAGTTCACTGGTGTGTGAGGCTAGCACGCGGAAATAAATCTGAAAAATAAAAGCCACCAGAATTTACATCTACGACTTTAACATACACACGGAACGCTGTACTTTTACTTCGCATGTATGAATTGAGTTACTGGAAGCCTTCGACAATATTCGCTTTAATCTGTTGAGATAAAATATAAATTTATTTCAGTTAGGAAATATACTTTGTGCCGTTGAAGGGATTGGGACACAATGGCTCAAAAGGTCTTGCTGGTTCTGTCTGTGATGTGTGCCTGGTGTTTCCTCAGTGGATTTTCCGTTATGGTTGTCAATGCGCAACCCACAGCGACTGCGTGGATCGTAACACCGGAGAGATATCAAAAGATAGGCGGGCGAGTCGAGATGAGGTGTGTGGCCACAAACCTCAGCTCAAGTCACGTGGTGGAATGGAGGATTGATAATCCATGGACGACTCTAAGATGGGGCACACGTACAGTGACAGACAATACAAGGTTTATGTTTATGACAACTGAAATGGATAATGGGACAACTTTCCAAGATTTCACAATCACTGAGTTGCAGAGTAGTGACATGAATGAATACACGTGCCGTGTGAACGACCCATCAAAGGACATCGGAAAGGGGAGAATTGTGGCTGAAAATAACGTCACATTGAGAGTGTACTCGTCCAGTGAGTCCTTCCCTATCTGCTCCCCTGATGGACCCATTGCAGTAGACACCGGAACACATTTGAATATGAACTGTTCGGCTGATACAGGTATGCCGGTAATCACGGTCATTCCAATCTTCGCAATGTCCAACACTTACCCATGGATCACATCAGTCATCAATGGTAAATTATTCAGGTCATTAGATTTGACACTTGATGCTTCCCATGACAATCTGACATTCGAATGCAGCATCGCATCTGTGTTTTACAATAACCTGAGTCGTTCCTGTTTCGTTGGGCCCATAAGTGTAACAAGTATCCTTGTGAGTGTGACAGAAGAGACACAAATTGATACAAGTGACACTATTGCAAACACCACGACTTCTCCGATGACTGTCACTCCAAATCTCCCGACACCTCTCCAATGTCCAAATGGCCAGTCATCTCCGTCAGTCACATGGATTGCTGCCTTCCTGGTTGCTATCATCTTCCTTGTACTGTCTTGCATCGTCATCATCCTTCTCATTCTTTACGTTTTGAAACTCAAACGTCAAATCAGTGTCACTGAGAAGACAACTGACGCGCCTCAAGCCGATCCGTACATGGAGCTACAGCCAACGGATGACAGTCACAGAGTCTACACAGAACCTGAGACTAGAGGATCTACAACAGCACAGCACACGTACTGCCAGACACTTGGAGGAGAGAAGAAACACACAGAGGATGACTACGAGAGACCAGACGACGGAACTGATTACGAAGTAACTGGTGTTCGTATTAAGGCCGAGTGAAAGAGCATGCATATAACATCAAATCGGCAGTTTGTGCTTGTTAATTAGAAACATTCTTTGTTTCTTACTCTCAGATGGGAGTAAAACAGATTATGTTAATGGGTAAGACGCACTAAATAAATTACATTTGATGGGCGTGGCCTTCCCAAAACCTTGTCACGTTCTTCTCGAAACTGAAGCACCATCATGCCCCAAATCGAATCTTTGGATTACATCGTTATTTCAAAACTTTTGGAAGTGGATGCATCCAGTACATCTTATGCAAACTTATTTCATTTTGCCCCTATCCAGACATTTAAGTTTATATAAAAGCCGACCGTATTTATTGCAATATCGTATTTTTTTCGCACTGCAATTGCTTGTAAACTTTAGCTGCTTCTTCGTGTAAATTAAGCTGACGTAAACAATATCAGAAGCACATGACAATGAATAGTAAAATCTATAATTTACAAATAGAACATTAGCTGTGTGAAACAAGATACCGGTTGGAATTGAAATGTATTTACGCTGACTACCAAACTCTTGAACGACACCATTTAGAACACGTCAACAAATTATGATCAAAAAGTAACAATGCTGATTGTTAATTAAAATTATCAAAAGGCTATACGCTAGCAACTTGCTGCCGTAAAATCAATCATGTTTTAAAGAGGGGAGATTTTAAACAGATATAATAACATTAAAATCTACAAAAGTACAATGGCACATTACTATGTGGTAAATATGCTTTGCTTTAAACACTATTTTTTTTTCAGGTTTGTTTATATCTAATTTACACAGAAAGTTTACTATTCAACAAAAATGGATATATTATTCGAAAGCAAATGGTTTCAAGGGACGTAAATGCTATGAAAATCATGGAAGTCTTTCATGCGTTTTCTTACATTTCATGTAGAGATAGATTATTCAACCAAGTTCAGCAGCATGTTAAAAGAATATTTTTTCAATACACAGAATTTTGAGTTAAAAAAAGTACAAAATACACAGACTAGATACATTCTATGCATGAGCAATCCAAAAGAGAAACCGAGATGTATATCTTAATCGTGAATTGGCTTTTGCAGATTTATTATCGAGAGATCAGTTGTATTTCTGCAATTGGGCACCTAGCATTTTGCTGTTGCTCTGCAGTATATTGTCACATTACTGTCAGTTTGTTAGAGTTAGCATATAACAAAAATCCCATATCTTTAGTAATATATTTCATCTTTGTTAACAGCCTTTTCATATCAATAAAGAACTGTCTTTGCATAACAATAGATAAATAAATAAACAAATATTGTAGACGGACATTTTTATAGGTTCAATCGATTTATAATGGATGATATTGATATAGATATTCATTAATGTTCCGAGTTACATTTTACACAGTTGCTGATTTTTTAAACAGTAAAAAAAATCACTTCTGAAAGATCACGAAAATATTTCGAGTAAGAGTTTTATGATTACGTTTAGACTTTAAATAACAATCATATCAAGCAAACACACAGCACACGTTTGAGTTCCAAATTTATCTGAGAGATAAAATTTGTTATAATATGTCAATTATTTTCAGGCTTAAAAGCCGGCTCTCTGTGTAAACAGGGGCAAAAATCCTCGGGAGATGGGGGTATATATCCCCCACCCCACATTTTGACCAGGGGGATGGGCTACTGAATCATCTCCCTCCCCCCCCCCCCAGTTTTTCGTGATGAGAAAAAAATGCGGATTTCGAGGTAGTTTTCTAGCATCCCAACAACAAAAAGTTTTCAATAGCACTGAAAAGTGGAGAAACAAAGTACAAAAGCCTTAAAATGCGCCGTTTTGATGTAAGCGCGAGCATACATATTGACACACATCTTTATCCTGTAGATTGCCCCCTAGTGAAATGTGGTGTCCGCCCCCCTCCCTTCTTTCGAATTTCGACGGCCGGGTATTTCTTGCATGTTGGTCATCCCCCGCCCCCCCCCCCCTCGCCGGCTCAAGATTTACGCATACCTCAAGCTGGTCCGTACATGGAGCTCCAACAATCACACAGCATACATGGACCTGACTACTACAGGAGCAGCCAGTACACAACACACACATACTGCAATACACTGAACATTGAGAATTCAAATACACCAGATGACAACAGCAACCAGAGAACCGTAGAAGCAGTGGGCGTGCCAAAGAAGAATAAGAACAAGCCCTAGATCATCAAATACTGGTCGATATCTGTTTGCTCTTACTAACATGATTATAGGTATACAGACTGACAGTAGAGATTGCACATACTTATATTTGAGACATTGTGGCATTAGGGCGTTGCTTGTATCAAGGGCGTTGCCTTCTTGACATTTCCGGGGCTGACACTTTCAATTTCCTGTCCTGTAGATTCCATATTTTCAAATTAAGCCTGCTGCGTACCATACCACTGTCATTAAATCCATTGTGGTTTTCTATGAACATTTGAACATCGAATTCTATAGCTTGTAGTGTCCATATTGCGCTTTTAGGCATTTGCTGCAAGTTGACATAACACTTTCCAAAGTGTTTATACCGTACTAAACGAAAGTTGTCGCAAGTCTGTAAGAACGGCTCTATTTCTGTAAATAGCGCCCTCTATTGTCTACTCCGGCCAAAAAAAAACCACAACATTTTAGCAATCAGATAGTTGGTGCCACATGGATCTTTTAAATAAACTATACGTATCATGCAACTTGACAATTCAGAATAAAGAAATATCGAGCGAGAACATATAATTTACCATTCTCGATTGTAACTACTTATTACCACAACATAAACAATATCACTGACTTGTACGAGTAATTACGAATATATTTGACAAAAGACCCAGCTAGCTGCAAGTATTTCGCGCCCAAAAGCCAAACTTGAGCTACGAAATTAGCTGAAAAGTTTCATGTATATTTAATTTTCAATTCGGATTGAATTGTAAAACAAATAGGGAGAAAAAAGGTTCTCGAATTCTCTTTTTAAAGCATGTGTTGCAACAACAAAGCTGACCCTACTTAGAATATCAATAATAAAATGAACCCAGAATTTTCGGGGCGCATTCTTGAAGTTCATTGGTGCATGAGGCTAGCACACGGAAGTAAATATGAAAAAAAAAATCCCAGCAGACTTCACATAAAAATCTACGAGTATTACAGAGGGGCGATAGGCATTCCGTCAACGTTGGGCTACGATTGATTTTAATTGGCTGAAATAAAAAATTGATTCGTGTCAGATGTGATCTATTTGCCTCTAGCAATATAATAGATTTCGACAAAATGGCTCGACACGACTTGCTGGTTTTGTCTGTGATGTGTGCGTGGTTCGTCCTCGGTGGATTTACCATGATGGTTGTCAGTGCGGAACCCACAGTGACTGCGTGGATCGTAACACCGGAGAGCAATCAGAAGATGGACGGGCGAGTTGAGATGAGGTGTGTGGCCACAAACCTCAACTCAAGTCACGTGGTGGAGTGGAGGACTGAGAATCCATGGATGACTCTAAGATGGGGCACAGGTACAGTGACAGGCAACACAAGGTATATGTTTATGACAACTGAAATTGATAGTGGGACGAAAATGATCCAAGATTTCACAATCACTGAGTTGCAAAGTACTGACATGAATGAATACACATGCCGTGTGAACGACCCATCGAAGGACATCGGAAAGGGGAGAATTGTGGCTGAAAATAACGTCACACTGAGAGTGTACTCGTCCAGTGAGTCCTTCCCTATCTGCTCCCCTGATGGACCCATTGCAGTAGACAATGGAACACAGTTGAATATGCGATGTTCAGCTGATACAGGCACGCCAGTAATCACGGTCACTCCAATTCCCGCAATGCCCAACACTTACCCATGGATCGCATCAATCGTCAATGGTACATCATTCGGGTCATTGGATTTGAAACTTGTTGCTTCCCATGACAATCTGACATTCGAATGCAACATCCTATCTTTGACTTACATTGGCCTAAGACATTCCTGTTTCGTTGGGCCAATAAGTGCAAGAGACATGCCCGCGAGTGTTACTGAGTCATCGACTGAAATATCAGACACAATGCAAGCGGCAACAGAACTTCCGACAGAACCTACCCAATCAACGTCCAGCACAGCTCTGATAGCAGGTGCATCTGCAGGTGGAGTAGCAGTAATTATCTTCATCCTCATATTAATTCTGAACTGCCGAAAGCGAGGCCCCAGCGGCACCAAATATAATTTGAACTCCGACCCAACACATGTCGAGTATGCAACTAATAGTAACCCTCGTGGTTTAGAAAACTGAACCGAGTCAAGTCAGAATGAGTGCAAGACCTGAACTCGAAGCACGGGTCTCGTACTCGGCTGCAAACCAGGAAGCAGCAGACAGAAACAACGTCTTAGTGATGTACTCACAACCACACAAGTCACAAGCCAGAATTGAAAATGAGGACGCTGCGGTGTACGCACAACCACATAAGCCACAATCCAGAACAGACAAACATAATGCAAAATTAGCCCAGGAGCCAGAACAGAGACACAGCAATCATGGCTTGGAGTCTACCAACCCATACAACCTCCCAGAGCCACGCGCAGAAAGACCCACTGCGGCTTTCAAACCTACAGCCAAGGTTCTACCAACAACGAGAGTTCCCAAGAAACCAGAGCCTTATAAACCCAAAGCACAGCGGGCAAGCGTCCCACATGACATCATCGCTAACCATCGGGAACCAGGGGAGTCAAGACGCCCTCAATCGACCCCATCACAGTCCCCAATCACCCCTGATGGCAACACCTACGCCACTGTTACACCACCCAGCGAGTCTACACAAGCTGAGGTTACTGCTTGTCCTAACCCACTGACACCATCACCACCAGACCATCTCGTCTATGCTGACTTGGACTTGCATCCTGATTTGTCTGTAGATGTCACTCAGCCAGTGTCAACCACTCAACCACCGGCAGTGTACGCGCAAGTGATGAAGAACCGCCCAAAAACTGAAGACACGATGTGAGTTTCTCGAGGACTTGTATGGAAAGGACACAAACCAAGCTATTCGGACACGCATTATTATGAAGCCCGGGAAGGGACAGGGTGAATTTTTTTTTGGAGTTTGCTAATTCGTTCGCACGAATTGCTAATTCGTTCGCACGAATTACTAATTCGTGGGAACGAATTACTAATTCGTTCGCACGAATTAGCAATTCGTGCGAACGAATTACTAATTCGTGCGAACGAATTACTAATTCGTGCGAACGAATTACTAATTCGTGCGAACGAATTACTAATTCGTGCGAACGAATTAACAAACTCCAGTAATTCGTTCGCACGAATTACTAATTCGTTCGCACGAATTACTAATTCGTGCGAACGAATTAGTAATTCGTTCGCACGAATTACTAGGCCTAATTCGTTCCCACGAATTACTAATTCGTGCGCACGAATTACTAATTCGTTCCCACGAATTGCTAATTCGTTCGCACGAATTAGTAATTCGTGCGAACGAAATAGTAATTCGTGCGAACGAAATAGTAATTCGTGCGAACGAATTAGCAATTCGTGCGAACGAATTAGCAATTCGTGCGAACGAATTAGCAAACTCCAAAAAACATTTCCACCCTGTCCCTTCCCGGGCTTCATACATTATTAACAGTCAGTACAACAATAATACTATTATTCCTGCGAGCCAATAGACCATTATCATGTTGCGGCTATTTAGATTTTCCCATTCAAATCAACGTAACCAAAGCGAGGCTGGAAGGAAAAATAGCCTGGTTACTTTTTGCGCAAAAACATTATCATTCGGTACTGTTATTGGATACAGCGAACATGACTGAAATAGTGGCAGCATGGAAAAGGTATATTCTTTTCGATAGAAAGATGCGATCTGAAGACATGATGTTAATATCATTTAGTTTTGACAGTGTGTTTGGTAGGATAGGTTGAAGAATTGCATTGTTTCTAGCAACGAAATCATGGTTCATGTCTAGTTACATGCCTTCAGGAGATGCTTTACGGTTTGTGAAATAAGACATTACTTTACCGCCCTCTATTAACCAAATGATGCATGGTTGTAAATACAAGTCAATATTCTAACATCTTAAATCTGTAAATTAAGCGTTTAAAATGAATTAATTGGTGAGTGACGTGGTTCTTTTGATATAATCTAGAAAGAGTGATTTTGCTTTTTGATTATATGGTATCGTCACAACTGCAGTGTACATTATTTTTAAAGTATAGAACCTGGTCGATATAGAACGGTTAACCAGACATTACTGGTTGCTTTTCCGCCCTCTATCGACAAAATGATGAAGTAATGGTTGTAAATGTAATTAAGTCAATATTCCAATATCTACAATCTGTAAATTCAGCGTATAATATGAATTAATTGTTGAAGTGGTCCATTTGATCCATCTATACGGAATAATCTTACTTTTGTGTTACATGACATCATCACAACAGAGAACATTACTTAAAGTACAATGCCTGGTCGCTATGGAGTGCTCTCGGGTCTTGCCCTCTATTGACAAGTAAGATGCTATTATGGCTGTAAATAAGGCAATCAAGATAATCTTGTACCCGTAAAAGAGGCGTTTAAATGAAATAAGTGGTAACTAGGCTTGATCGAAATCTAGAGCCAATGGTTTTATTATATAATGTAAGATTTACGTCACAAGAATACACATCAATGTACTTGGAGTACACCCAAGTTTGAAAGAAATCGTTACTGTAAACGGATGTTTTATCCAAAAGTATAAGGAAAATGATGAAAGCATCAAAAGATAAGCTGTGAAAAGTTTCATCGAATTCGAAGAGTGAGTTTTTAGTCGTAAGATATTATTCACTACAAATTACACAGTATACGGGAAAGTAACAAAGTCGAAAGAAATTGTTACTATACCAAACGTATAATATCCACTCTTGTAAATAGGAAATGTATGAAATCACTGAAAAGTGAGGAATCTGATAAGAATTGGAACAGAATATTGAGGTCTGAATTCAATATTATATCCACCTTTACTACTGCGTTTGAAAAGGTTTTACTAAGTGCTGTAAGAGATGTATTTGATACCACAGTTATTATGTGCGGTGTTGTATATATGAAGTTACTTACTCGGTATGAATTCAAATAGAGCGGGTTTGTTGTTCCGAATTTTACTTTGTTTCTGTTCTTATAAAACGATTTTGTAGCCTAGCCTAAACTGTAAGCTATTAGATGGGCGTCGTTAGGGTGTGGGGGAGTGCTGGACATCAGTTGACGGTCGAGGGCTCTGTCGTGTTCCTTTTCCTCTGATTAATTTTCCAAGGGAGGCAAGTATAGAAATAAGAATATTCACAAAAACTTTTAGGAGTAACATGTTGGTACCAGGAATTGTTGGAGTTTAGTGGTGTACATCAGGTGAACCCGGAAATAATTTATGAAAAGAAAAAAATACACTGAGTAGCTAAACATATTAGTTGGCACGTAGTATTCTTAACAAAAAGAAGGGAAACTTCACAAGATGACTCACATTTCTGGTTGTGTATTGGTATTCTAAGTAGGGTCAGCTTGACACCAGCTTCAAATGTTTACAACAGAGTTTGAAGTATACCTTACCTGTTTGCCAATCAGTTGTGAAAAAGAAATGTTCACTACATATGTATATATACGTGTCACATTTTTTACAGTTTCATTGAAACAAATTAAGGTTCGAATTTGGACTTTCGATGTCAGGTACTATACAGCATTTTGAGCAAGATTTAAAGGTCCTTTTTTTTCTTAATAACTACGATTTTCAGATTTACGTTTTTTGTGGTGCTGATCAGCAATACGTAAATGAACCGAACCTTTTTCCCGCGGATCGACATGTGATTATTCCTAAGTCCTGTTTTGTGTGATACACGTTTTGGGATCTTTAGAAATTATGCGCTCCAAGTACATATGCTGCTCGGGGAAAATTTGAACGTAATATCCATATTTTACGCACATTTTGCGCACATTTTGCGCACATAATCAGCAGCGTTCATCTCACATCAAAACATTTACATGTTTATGTTTATGTTTATGCCTCGCGAAATTGTCACACAAAATGGTGGGATGGGAAGTCACCTTTTTTCGAGTTAAAAACGTATCCCATACGCGCGCCATTTAAAATAGTCCCCATGAAGGAGCAAGCCTGCTTTTTTTCTCCTGAAGACTGAAGCCTGGGTTTGCAAAACGGCCGAAGTTCTAGCCAACATTTTTGTTGTCGAAGAAGGGCGCTAGACACAGGCTGAGTTTAGAGCGTGAGCTACAGGAAACTGAAATGATTATTTGTCATGCACTTTTTTGGATTGAAAAGTAATGTTAAGCGTGTGATGTGTACATCCCTTATTTTTCATATACTGCGTATGCAGGTTTTAATCAAAGTCCAAACTGCAAGAACGCGAAGGGCAAAGTATACATTAACTTGATCTGTAGAGAAAAGTTAAAGCCACTCCCAAAGTTCACGTGTGAGGCTAGCACGCGAAAGTTAAGAAAACAAACAATAAGCTCACCAGAAGTTATATCTAGGACTTTTACATAAGGCATACACGAAAGGCTGTCATTTTAATCTGTTGAGATAAAAGACCGATTTATTATAAGAATCAAACTTGACGCTGTTGAAGAGATTTCAATGGCTCGCGATCGACAGGTCTTGCTGGTTCTATCTGTGATGTGTGCGTTGTGTTTGCTTGGATTTGACTCGTTGGTTAGTGCAGAGCCCACAGCGTCTGCGTGGATCATGACACCGGCGAGAGATTGGAAGATAGGCGGGCGAGTTGAGATTTTTGCATGCTCTGGGTTACTCATGCTACAAGATCGAAGCCTGGTTTTGCCTGAACTGTGACATTGCTGACCCTTTTACAAAGTAATATACACAAAAATGCAATTGAAAGCTGGTCTGCTATTGTTGAAGTTTACTATTGCGAAATGCAAAAAAATACTCCCTCTTACTCACGGAAGTAAAAATAACAGATTAGTTCATACATTGTCGATTGTGAGAGAAATTGGTCACATTTCATCGTGTAGCAGTTGAAGTGCACGTTACGGTTCTCATTTCAACTGAATCTGTTGATCCATTGGTGCCATTTTTTCGCAACTTGTAGTTAACTAACTTTGATCAGTTGCTTTGAAGGAGAAATGGATCGCCGTATCTGGTTCAATCTGCTAGTGTTGGGAGCGTTGCTTTCGTTGGATGCAGGTGGAGTTCTGATGGTTGTCAGTGCAGAACCCACAGTGACTGCGTGGATCATAACACCGGAGGCTGCTCGTAAGGAGGGCGGGCGAGTTGAGATGAGGTGTGTGGCTACAAACTTGGAGGATGCCCAGCAGGTGGAGTGGAGGACTGAAGATCCAGTAACGCCTCTAAGACATGGTACAAGCACTATATCTTCAGTCGACAGATATACGTTCGAGACCAAAGATTCCGACAATGGACAGAGTATTGTTCAAGATTTCCGCATCAACGATCTGCAGATAAACGACACTGATGAATATATCTGCCAAGTTCAGAAAGGAAAATTCACTTTGGCTTCAGCTAAAGTGAACCTGACGGTGTTGTACTTCCCCAGTGAGTCTTTCCCTATCTGCTCTCCGGATGGACCTGTAACAGTAGACTCAGAGACAGAGTTGAGTATGCAATGCTCTTTTAAGGGAAACAATTCAGCCTTCACAATGCAAGTCCTCCAACTCCCAAGACAGACAGACTTCACGCCATGCAGAGAATTGAGTGTCGATGGTACACTCCTCAGGTCATTTAATTTGACACCCATTCGCAACGATACAGCGTTTGCATGTCTCATCTCACCAAGGCTTTCCTCCGGCGTAGTCAGCCGATCTTGCATCATCGGACCCATCAGTGTAAGAGGATTGCAAGAACCTATGACATCGACGATCAACTTGACCCCTGAACTTGACACAGTGGCCTTGTCAACAGCGCCTTCAACATCGGACATGTCACTTCCTTTTCCATGGATCACTGCCTGTGCAGCTTCAATCTTCCTTCTCGTTGTGTCTTGCATTGCACTCATCCTCCTGATTCGCAGAAACTCTCAACAGAAGCGTCACATCCAAAGACTGTCTTACAGGAAGTCACAGATGGAGAGCGACTTGGGGGAAATCTTCGACTCCCCAGTCAGAGAAACCATCCTAGTACGACTTCACACGTACATCAATGCCATCAAGAATGAGAACGAGTACGCAGAGAGGCAGGGAGGTAGTACTTCCAGGGATGGGTCGTACGAGGATGTGGAAGTACCTGCTCAAGAACAGGCTTGAAAACGATTGAGAATCAGAACAATTTGAGAGACGTTTGCGGACACACCGTGTGAACGACTAACCAGTGACTGAAGAAACGAGTATATAGTTCCTAGGAGAAATAATCTCACGTCTCTGGTCCTTCAGAACAGACAATCTACTTTTTAGAATGAGTCGTGTCGCGTCACGTCATGTTTCGAGTAATCTCTTTCCAAGTTGAGGTCACCTGTTCAATCTTGAATACGTGGAATATGTCTAAGATCAGAAGCTTTGGTAAGTGATATAATTTTCCCCGAGGTGTTTAAATACGTAAATATGCTTACAATTAGAAGTAATTGATGTGGTATTGCCATGTACGCATAACAAAGTAGACAGAAAATTGCAGACAAATAAATATATACCGCATTTATGGGTGCTAAGTTTTTTTCTAACTACAAACATTTTGAGTTCCATTTTTAGATTTATAATCAGTTTTTTTTTTAGAGTTCATAAACCAATGTACACAGCGGTTTTCATATTCTCCTTTTTTTAAGTAAGATTTATCATTGCCACAAAATCACCCTGTTGCGAAGCAGACTTGCGTGTATGCTATACATGAACATTCATTTTTTTTCATTTGCCTTTTTTATCATCCTGCCTTGTTTCAGTAATATTTTTTTATTTTTTAAATTTTTTTAATCTCGGTAATCTTTCTTAGGCATATACAATTGTTGTTTTAATGTTTAAATATACTATTTTTCTCTGTCAGAGACTTATCTTATGAAACGTTTTAGATCATGTTGTCTTATATATCTATATATCTATACATAATGTACTTGCGGACCACAGTATTTGTACTTTTGCTGTTATGCTTTTGCCTTTCTTTGTTATGATGTAAGAATGGCTGAATAAATAATGATAATAATAATAATAATAATACAGACAGGTTGAATGAAGCAAATGTTTTGTTGGAAAACATCAGAAACCGAATACATTAGATCTTTGTTGTAGACAGAACGAAATGGAAAATGCAAGTACAGTGTCATTCGCTGAACGGCCGCATGACAAAAGAAACTTTTGTAAATATGGTAATGTGTATACCCATTTATCTATTTTGCAATTGGATTTAAAAATCTTTTGATATAATCGTAATTATTCGTCTAAAAGTTATTAAATTAAGTTTTGTTTTCATTTCATGTATACATGTATATTGCATATTGCAGTTGGAATGGGTACATTAATGGTGCGCTTGCTATGCAAATAAAGCGTTGAAATCATTTTACAAATGGCTACAATAATTGTTATGGAAGAGGTTGTTTGAGAATCATATTAACTGTAAAAAAAAGGTGTGGAACCAACGGGGAAACGAAGAGAGTTTCTTGTATGATAGTCACACACGTCATATAATTGTTTGATCATTTAAATATGCATTTCTTTCAGTCATTATACCCCCAAAAGTGACATTATCAGGGTTTTTGTTTGTTCTAGACTATAGAAGAAACAAAAACGAGAAAATGAGAGTAAGAAAATGTATTCCTATCTTGTATTCGGTGCATTGGGCAAATTATACGCGTTTTGTAAAGATTTCAAGCACAAGGAAGTAAGCCAAAAATAAATGTTTGCGGTGCTTTTTTCATGCTCTGGGCTTATGAATACTCATGCAACAAGATCGAAGTCTGGTTATGCCTGAACTGTGACATTGCTGACCCTTTTACAAAGTAATATACACAAAAATACAATTGAAAGCTGATCTGCCATTGTTAAAGTTTACTATTGCGAAATGTAAAAAAAATACTACCTCTTACTCATGGAAGTAAACAATAACAGATTAGTTCATACATTGTCGATTGCGAGAACGCAGACATTGGACACATTTCATCGTGGAGCGGCTCAACTACACGTCACAGTTCTCATTTCAACTGAATCTGTTGATCCGTTGGTACTATATTATTGCAAGTTGCAGTTAAGTAACTTCGAGTAGTTGCTTTGAGGGAGAATGGATCGCCGTATCTGGTTGAGTCTGTTAGTGTTGGGCGCGTTGCTTTCGTTGGATGCAGGTGGAGTACTGATGGTTGTCAGTGCAAAACCAACAGCACATGCGAAGATCTTAACACCGAATGCTGATCGTAAGGAGGGCGGGCGAGTTGAGATGACGTGTGAGGCTGCAAACCTGGATGAAGATTACATCGTGGAGTGGAGGACTGAAAACCAAACCCTCAGGTGGGATAACCTAACTTATTACGTCGTCAACTCCTATTCGTTTGAAACTCATTACAGTGGTGGGAAAACTATCCAGAACTTTACAATCGCGACTTTAAAGGAGGAAGATTGTGACGAATTTATATGCAATGTAAGAGACCCCTGGCCGACCGGGGGAAGCAAAATTCTCGCCACCTCCAGTATCACACTATGCATTACGTCAAACCTGACCACCACCATACTACCGACGACACCCAAGATTCCAGATGATGAACCTTCTTATCCAGTGCTGTGGATTGCTACCTCTGTGGGAGCTATCGTCCTCGCTGCTCTGTCTTGCATCCTTATCATCTGTGTTATCCTGTGGGTTAAGCAGCTCGAACGTCAAAACAAAAGGCAGACTGAAACGACAACTGACACACCTACGGCCGATCCGCCAGTGTACCTGGAACCACAACATGAGACTATACAACCCACTTATGCGAATATGCACCAATATTAAGATGGTGCAGAGCGAACCCCCGGCGATGAAACTGAATACCAAGCAGTTGGGGTTCCAACTTAGTTGCTACGCTGAGCAAGAGGTGTTTAAATTTAGTTGCTCGGTTTTTATGCATGCATGTGAAATAAGATTAAAATTTGCAACCCAAATATTTCTTACTCTAGAAAGTATCCATGGTGGGAGACCGTGCAGTGCAGGGAAGTCCTCCGTTATGGACGTGGAAAAACACACACACAAAACCATAACCCTCTGGAATAGCAATCCTCATCATATCTTTTGGTCAATTTTTACCACTAAAATTCGTCAGTAAATGCGTTTCGTACATCAGTGTAAGAGGATTGCAAGCACCTATGACATCGACGATCAACTGGACCCCTGAACTTGACACAGTTGCCTTGCCAACAGCGCCCTCGACGACGGACATGTCACTTCCTATTCCATGGATCGCTGCCTGTGCAGCTTCAATCTTCCTTCTCGTTGCGTCTTGCATTGCACTCATCTTCCTGATTCGCAGAAACTCTCAACAGAAGCGTCACATCCAAAGACTGTCTTACAGGAAGTCACAGATGGAGAGCGACTTGGGGGAAATCTTGGACTCCCCAGTCAGAGAAACCATCCCAGTGCGACTCCACACGTACATCAATGACAGCAAGTATGAGAACGAGTACGCAGAGAGGCGGGGATGTAGTACTTCCATGCGAGGATGTGAAAATTGAGAATCAGGACAATTTGGGAGACGTTTGCGGACAGACAGTGTAAAGTGACTAACAAGTGACTTATAAGAGAAGAGTATGGTTCCAAGGAGAAATAATCTCAAGTCTCTGGTCTTTTTCAGAACAGACAATCTACTTTTTAGAATGAGTCACGTCACGTCATGTCATGTTTCGAGTAATCTTTTCCCAAGTTGAGGTCACTTGTGCAATCTTTAATACGTGGAATATATCTAAGATCAGAAGCTTTGGTAGGTGATATAATTTCCCCGAGAAGCTTAAATACGTATATGCTTACAATTAGAAGTTGTATCCGCATAACAATTAGGTAGATAGAAAATTGCAGACAAATATGCCGCATTTATAGGTGTTTTATTTTTTTAACACATTCCAAACATTTCAAGTTATTTTAAAGCTTGATATTTAAATAATTATATGCTTACAATTAAAAGTATTTGATGCGGTATTTGCATGAACGCATAACAAAGTTGACAGAAAATTGCAGACAAATAAAAATATACCGCATTAATGGGTGTTTAGTTTTTGTTTTAACTCCAAACATTTTAAGTTCCATTTTTAGATTTATATTTAAGTTGTTTTTTTTTTTAGAGTTTATAAACCAATATACACAGCGGTTTTCCTATTTTCCTTAATTTAGTAAGATTTATCAGTGCCACAACCTGTTGCGAAGAAGACTTGTTGTATTCTTTGCTATATACATGTACATCATGTACAACAGCTAAAATTGGAAGTTGATGCATATAAATGTATTTGTTTTTGTTTTTAAAGCAGTCTGCAATGTGTATTCTCATAAAATGCCTTTGCTCTATCAACGCCAAACGCTTTTTCCTATATTTAATTTTTTTGTGTAAATTCCAACAGAGCTTTGTTTCATTGCCATAGCTTGTAAAATACATCCCCATGCTTGTATATATTAATTTGATTTAAATAAAATCTGTAACACTTTGTGAATAGTCAAATCCAAATGCAAAAATAACACTTACGGTGCCTTACAATATCTTTGAAACGCATTTGAGATGAACACCAATGACCGACACATTTTAAGCGTCATCATCAAGAATAAAATGACAAATGTTGATCTTGGATCAACTATAGTGCATGTAAATACTGCTGGGAAACTATTTCTTTTGAAAATCAATTTTATTTTGTCAAACAATTTATAAACATTTTGGTTTATAGGGAATTATATGTTTTAGCTTTTTATGTTTTGCAGTATGGATTTAACAGAGGTAGCTCATTCTGAATAAAATATATTCTGCTGTCAAATATAGCAAGTATTCCTAGAGAGAGAGTTATGTATACCTTTTTATTATCATGTCTGAACCTTAAATAACGATCATAAAGCAAACACACAACACATGTTTAATTCCCCGACTTATATAACAGATGAAAGCAGCTATTTTACTATACCCTTTGCAAAAATTATAAGCAAATTGAGGTACAGTTCCTAAATCGGTGTGCATGTTGCTTTATGGGGGCACCAAGTGATGACACGACCATAGTTATACAGTCGGCTATTTATAGATAATCACCTGCAGTTGCTCACGTGACGGCTGACCTGGTTAGAATATGAATGGAATAGTTGTGATCTTTGTGCATGGGACTTGCACAAAGAAATAATTTACGTAAAAGTTCAAGTTCGAAAGTAACTCCAGCAGTAGTGAACATAACACGGGGCACCATCACACATAGCTTTAATATGCATGCCGAAGTTTCTTCTATCCAAATATTTATGTGACAGTTTGTCATAGTCAATGGTCAAGAATGATTTGCTCAAGGCGTCAAGAGCTGAACCAAATCACGGAGTTATTTTTTTTAACAATTGGATTATTACCTGAAACAACATCGAATCTGAGCCTTGAGGCGCTCATTCTTGGAACTTTGATTCTCACAACCGATTAGTTATGGATGAAAGACTTGCATTAGAGTTCACATGGGGGGGGGGGGGGTTGAAAGCAAGAGATGTAGAAACAGTTATGCACGCAAAAAGTTGCTGTATGTAACAATGAACCAATATTCACATCCTGGAAAATTTAAGATTGAACATTACTGCGCTTAAAGTCCAAAAGCCGCAGAATGCGGGTTTCGTAAAATTGCATGGACAATGTTCATGACAGTTCCATGTATCTACAACTGAGCCAACAACTTACAGCTCCAATATCAGTCAACAGCCTGCGTTTAGCGCCCTCCATCGTCAGAGAGCAAAGTATTTGCAATTCGTTATCAGGCTCTTGTTATTCAAATAAGAAAATAAAATCATTCAAGACAGGAATTTTGAACAGTTACTCATTGCCCCGGAAAACAGGCCTCCGTTTATTTATTCAAATTGCTGATCAACTAGCAGCACTCATCAAAAATAATGCTGACAAATTGCAAAGAAATGGGAGCTACAAGCATGAAAACTGACACGAAACTGACATGAAAACTAAAAATTCGACCTAAAACTTCAAGTTCTTTCTATCAAATCCCCCCAAAATGAATTGTGTATGTTTAATGTGAAAAATATATTCTACAACTGGTTGATGAAAACTTGATGAAGCTCCCGAAATGTGTTCAAATCTATTGAACTTAGTGTCAAGTTGACCCTATTTTGAATATAAATGAAAAAGGTATGAACCCCGAAATGAGTATCGTCATTGTTAAAGTTCATTGGTGCGTGGGGCTACGTGACAGAAATAAATCTGAAAAATTAAAGCCACCATATCTGGGAATTTTACACACGCAACGCTAGGCTGTGCATTCGTATTTCATGTACGAATTGAGCTCTATAAGCTTTCGACTCTTGCTGTTTTAATCTGTTCAGATAAAAGACCGATTTAATTCAGTTATGAATTAAACTTGATGCTGTTGAGGAGATTTCGACATAATGGCACGACAGGTGTCGCTGGTTCTGTCTGTGATATGTGCGTGGTGTTTCATTGGATTTGATCTGTTGGTTAGTGCAGAGCCCACAGTGACTGCGTGGATCATAACACCGGAGAGAGATTGGAAGATAGGCGGGCGAGTTGAGATAAGGTGTGTGGCTACAAACTTGGTGGCTGTCCAGTTTGTGGAGTGGAGGACTGAAGATCCAACAATGACTCTAAGATTTGGTACAACCACTGTATCTTCGGTCGACAGATATACGTTCGAGACCACAGATTCCAACAATGGACAAAGTACTGTTCAAGATTTCAGCATCAACAATCTGCAGATAAACGACACTGATGAATATATCTGCCAAGTTCGGGAAGGAAGTTTAACTTTGGCTTCAGCTAAGGTGAACCTGTTTGTGTTGTACTTCCCCAGTGAGTCTTTCCCTATCTGCTTTCCCGATGGACCCGTAACAGTAGACTCAGAGACAGAGTTGAATATGCAATGCTCATTTAAGGGAAACAATTCAGCCTTCACAATGGAAGTCTTCCAACTCCCAAGACAGACAGACTTCACCCCATGGAGAGAATTGAGTGTCAATGGTACAATCTTCAGGTCATTTAATTTGCCACCTATTCGCAACGATACAGCGTTTGCATGCCTCATCTCACCAAGGCCTTCCCCCGGCGTAGTCAGCCGATCTTGCATCATCGGACCCATCAGTGTAAGAGGACTGCAAGAATCTATGACATCGACGATCAACTTGACCCCGACGATCAACTTGACCCCTGACCTTGACACAGTGGCCTTAACAACAGCGTCCTCGACGACGGACATGTCACTTCCTTCTCCATGGATCGCTGCCTGTGCAGCTTCAATCTTCCTTCTCGTTGCGTCTTGCATCGCACTCATCCTCCTGACTCGCAGAAACTCTAAACAGAAGCGTCACATCCGAAGACTGTCTTACAGGAAGTCACAGACGGACAGCGACTTGGGGGAAATCTTCGACTCCCCAGTCAGAGAAACCATCCTAGTACGACTTCACACGTACATGAATGCCATCAAGAATGAGAACGAGTACGCAGAGAGGCAGGGAAATAGTACTTCCAGGGATGGCGCATACGAAGATGTGGCAATACCTGCTCAAGAACAGAATTGAGAACGCTTGAGAATCAGAACAATTTGAGAGACGTTTGCGGACACACCGTGTGAACGACTAACAAGTGACTGAAGAAACGCGTTTGGTTCCGAGGAGAAATAATCTCATGTCTCTGGTCCTTCAGAACAGACAATCTACTTTTTAGAATGAGTCACGTCACGTCATGTTATGTTTCAAGTAATTTTTTTCCAAGTTGAGCTGTTGAGGTCACTTGTTCAATCTTAAATACGTGGAATATGTCTAAGATCAGAAGCTTTGGTAAGTGATATAATTTTCCCCAAGGTGTTTAAATACGTAAATATGCTTACAATTTTTTAAGAAATAAATAATGCGGTATTGGCATGTACATATTTTTTTTTTTTTTTTTATCTCGGTAATCTTCTTTAGGCATATACAATTTTTGTGTTAATGTTTAAATATATTATTTTTCTCTGTCAGAGTCTTATCTTATGAAACGTTTTAGATCATGTTGTCTTACATATTTATATATCTATACATAATGTACTTGGTTTTTTTATGTATTAACTTAGCTTTTTTATAGCTTGCTTTATCGGTGCAGCAGGTCCTCGGACCACAGTACTTGTACTTTTGCTGTTATGCTTTTGCCTTTCTTTGTTATGTTGTAAGAATGGCTAAATAAATAATGATAATATTAACAATAATACAGACAGGTTGAATGAAGCAAATCTTTTGTTGGAAAACATCAGAAACCGAATACAATAAATCTTTGTTGTAGAAAGAACGCAATGGAAAAAGCAATGACAGTGTCATCCGCTGAAAGGCTGCATGACAAAATAATCTTATGTAAATATGGCAATGTATATACCCATATATCAATTTTGCAATTGGATTTGAAAATCTTTTTATATAATCGTATTGATTCGTCTAAAAGTTATTAAATTAAGTTTTGTTTTCATTTCATGTGTACATGTATATTGCAGTTGAAATGGGTACATTAATGTCACCGCTTGTTAATAAGAATGCAAATAAAATGTTGAAATCATTTTACAAATGGCTAAAATAATTGTTAGGGAAGAGGTTGTTTGAGAATCATATTAACTGTAAAAAAAAAAGTGGGAACCAATTGGGAAACGAAGAGAGTTTCTCGTGTAATAGTCATACACGTCCTATAATTGTTTGATCATTTTAATATGCATTTCTTTCCATTCATTATACCCCCAAAAGTGACATCATCACGGTTTTTTTTTTTTTCTAGACTATAGGAGAGCAAGAAAATGTATTCCTATCCTGTATTCAGTGCATTGGGCAAATCATAGGCGTTTTGTAAAGATTTCAAGCACAAGGAAGTAAGCCAAAAATAAATGTTTGTTTTGCTTTTTTCATGCTCTGGGTTGATGAATACTCATGCTACAAGATTAAAGTCTGGTTTTGCCTGAACTGTGACATTGCTGGCCTCCTTTTTCAACATAATATACACACAAATGCAATTGAAAGTTGGTCTGCCATTGTTGAGGTTTACTATTGCGGAATGCTAATACTAGCATCGTCATACTCACGGAAGTAAACAATAACAGATTAGTTCATACATTGTCGATTGCGAGAACGCAGAAATTGGTCTCATACATCGTGTAGCAGTTGAAGTGCGTCACGGTTCTCATTTCAACTGAATCTGTTGATCCATTGGTGCCATTTTATCGCAACTTGTAGTTAACTAACTTTGATCAGTTGCTGTGAAGGAGAAATGGATCGTCGCATCTGGTTGAGTCTGCTAGTGCTGGGCGCGTTGCTTTTTTTGTTGGTCTGCTCCCCTGATGGACCCATTACAGTTGACAATGGAGCACAGTTGAATATGCAATGTTCAGCTGATACGGGTAACCCGACAAGTATGGCTCCTCAAATTCCCATCAGTAGGCCTACATCCAACCCCAACGCATGGTCCATATGTTGCATACCGTTCCGGTCCTTAGATATGACATGTGATGCTTCCCATGTCAATCTGACGTTCGAATGCATCATCCCATCTGTGAGGTATCCTGGCGAAACACATGCCTGTTTTGTTTGACCAATAACTATAGGTTTTTCCGTCCAATTTCGCACTTAGTGCATACAAAAGTATAAATAGTTCATTCAATTTTGCTATAGGGCAACCAAAAATTCAAACTAGTCATTCAAAATCGCCATAGGGCAGTCAAAAAAGAAAAACAGTCATTCAGAATCACCATACGGCAGCCAAAAATTCATAATTGGCATTCAGATTCGCCATAGAGCAATTAAAAGTGTAAAAACAACATTCAGATTCGCCAAAGTGCATTCAAGTTAGCACGGAAGGACACGTGACTGAAGATAGAGCATTCAATTTCGCCATAGGGTATTCATGTTCATAACTAGTGCATTAAATTTAGCACTGTATTTACATGACTTGTATACAGTAATACATATTCAAATATTTTTTTGCGCGTTTTTCCCAACCTGCAATATGTGTGCCACCAATGACCATTCATAAAACTTCACTGGACAATTTACATTTTTTTTTAAAGATGCCTGGACTTCGATAGTTGTATTTGTTTTGTCTCCTAGAGGTGAAATGTAAATTATAGAAGCATTGGCCTGCTTATTGAGCAAGTTATTTTGTTCCTCACCAGCGCCTTGGCGCAAATTGTATAAACATATATATATTTCTTTCATCTCCTTTGGTAATGCATTCTTTGCATTTCACCTTTTGCTTTCCACATATAATTATCAGCAGCTTTAGAATTTACATTGGCAGACATTACGCAATTAACATCAATTGTTACACATTCCTTTTCCTCCAAATGTACTGTGTATATTTGGTTACATTTTAGAAAGGTATACATGCTATGTTTTATGTCTCTAGTCAATGCATATAATTGAAGAGATGGTGCAAATGACCACTAGAAAATATACATTATGAAAGAAAATTTACAAAGATACAAAAAAGGCATATGAATTAACAGAGGGAAATGTAAGGACATTTTCCCTATGTTAATTCATATGCCTTTGGGCCATCCGATAAATATGATATTTATTCGGCTACTTAATATAGACAAAGTATAGGTTTTCCCGTCCAATTTCGCACTTAGTGCATACAAAAGTATAAATAGTTCATTCAATTTTGCTATAGGGCAACCAAAAATTCAAACTAGTCATTCAAAATCGCCATAGGGCAGTCAAAAAAGAAAAACAGTCATTCAGAATCACCATACGGCAGCCAAAAATTCATAATTGGTACTCAGATTCGCCATAGAGCAATCAAACGTGTAAAAACAACATTCAGATTCGCCATAGTGCATTCAAGTTAGCACGGAAGGACACGTGACTGAAGATAGAGCATTCAATTTCGCCATAGGGTATTCATGTTCATAACTAGTGCATTCAATTTAGCACTGTATTTACATGACTTGTATACAGTAATACATATTCAAATATTCTTTGCGCGTTTTTCCCAACCTGCAATATGTGTGCCACCAATGACCATTCATAAAACTTCACTGGACAATTTACATTATTTTTTTACAGATGCCTGGACTTCGATAGTTGTATTTGTTTTGTCTCCTAGAGGTGAAATGTAAATCATAGAAGCATTGACCTGCTTATTGAGCAAGTTATTTTGTTCCTCACCAGCGCCTTGGCGCAAATTGTATATATATATTTCTTTCATCTCCTTTGGTAATGCATTCTTTGCATTTCACCTTTTGCTTTCCACATATGATTATCAGCAGCTTTAGAATTTACATTGGCAGACATTACGCAATTAACATCAATTGTTACACATTCCTTTTCCTCCAAATGTACTGTGTATATTTGGTTACATTTTAGAAAGGTATACATGCTATGTTTAATGTCTCTAGTCAATGCATATAATTGAAGAGATGGTGCAAATGACCACAAGAAAATATACATTATGAAAGAAAATTTACAAAGATAAAAAAGGCATATGAATTTACAGAGGGAAATGTAAGGACATTTTCCCTATGTTAATTCATATACCTCTGGGCCATCCGATAAATATGATTTTTATTCAGCGACTTAATAAAGACAAAGTGAGCTCATAAAGTGGAAGAAGATATAAACATGAGAAAGCTATAAAAAAACAAATAGAAAAAAAATTACATGTGCTAAATTGGATGCACAAATTGTATAATTGGATGCCCTATGGCGAAATTGAATGCTCTAACTTAGCTCGAGGGGGTTTCAAGGGCAAACTTGGTTGCACTATGTACGAATTCGTATGCCGATTGGCGAATTTGGTTGCCCTACAGCGATTATGAATGCCAATTGGCCATTTTGGCTGCACTATAGCGAATTTGAATGCCGATTGGTGATTTTGGCTGCCCTATCCGCGAAATTGAATGACCAGTTTATACTTTCTCATGCACTATGTGTAAAATTGAATGACCTATCTTTACTTTTGCATGCACTAAGTGCGAAATTGGACGGGAAAACCTATATTAGAGAAATGTCAGGACTTGATATAAGCACAATTAGTGTCAGAGGTACGACTGGTGTCGTCACAAGTCGCACGACGACAATGACCACGACATCTGCATTTACTGCCACCACCAACCCTGAGGTATCTACTGAAGTGAACGACCAGTCTTCATGCCCGATCCAGTGGATTTCTGAATTTGTGATAGCCATCATCCTCCTTGTAATGTCTTTCATCCTCATCATCCTTCTCATTCTTTATGTTGTGAAACTGAAACGTCTCAATAACAGTCTTACTGAGAAACTGAATGCAGAGGTACATCGAGCTGGTCTGTACCTGGAGCTCCACCCAACGGATGACAGTCACAGAACACATACGGACCCGACTACTACAGGACCAACCAGTACACGACACACATACTGCAATACAATACACACTGTAAATGAAAATACACCTGATGACTACGAGCGTCCAGAGGACACATACGAGGCAGTGGGCGTGCCAAAGAAGAAATGAGAACAAGATCGAGATCATCAAACACTAGAATATGTCCGTTTTCTCATTAGAATATCATTTCATACCGACTGCCACTAAAGACTGATAACAGAGACTAATAGTTGAACCGTCTTGGCAGACTGACAATGAAGACATGCGTATAGACAAAATGGTTTGGCGGAATACATTGGGATTGGGTATAACTCTGCCTTGTTTCTAATCCTTATTATCAACTTTACAGCTGCGACATTTATGATCTATGTAAATATCTACCTGACATGTTGAGGATTTGGTGAGCATCGAATCAGGACTTGTGATTTGGAATTGACTCTATCAAAGGATAATGGTTGTATATAATTTTGCCGTTTTTATTGCCGAAGTAGTTTGGAGCTTTTATTACCACAATTGGATAAGTCCTACTTAAATGATCTGAACATCAATAAGCTGTTTTATACTCAGAGCAATATGAAATCAGAACTTTTGGTGAGGCTTAAACTTTTCATCAAGGATTAAGTTCGTAAAAATGTTGACGTTCTCGATGTTTGGCTTTGTTGTTAAGTTCTGAAGTGAGGACTGGCACTACAATTCTCTATCCGAGTCTCTTTCTCTGACTTGTATATGTATATAAATATTTTCGAAATTGGTTTAGTAATCTGGAATTACTTATAGAGCAACTAGCATCTTAAATGTTACCTTAAACTTCGTCATTAACAATGCACCAATGTACAAAGCTGGAACAATGACAATGACAGCCATCAATTATAATGTGTCTGCAAAAAAAACACAATTATGGTTTGATTTTCTCAATTTTTTTCTGGAAAATAGTTGTCGCGACTCTAGCTCAGCAACCAACCTGCGTCTAGCGCCCTCTATCGTGCGCTATCAAATGGGAAATAATTACTGCCAACACCAAACGCTCTGGGCTTTATTTAATTCATGAGTTGGCCATTTTTTGTCGAGTTTCCAGACTATTTATGCAGGCACAATGCAGCCGTCTTTTTTTATATGGCTTTAAACATTGGGGAATGTTTCATTACCAATTTTACATTATTCATTGAAGCAGACTGGAATTTATTATAAATGAACTTGCTTTCACTTCTCTTCGCAAGTTGAAAAATTAAGATTTTACCTCACTTTTGATCCAATATGGCCAACTCGTGCATAAGGCCCCTTGTCTCTTAAGTATGAAATCATGCATGACTCAAATCGGGACTGAGCTTGGTTACACAGAGTAATATTTTGCCCCGGAAACAAGATAATAAATAAAATGCTGTGTAAATTACTGACCAATACTAATCGTCAAGGAACTGCTGACAACAAGTAACTACACAACCGAAACAGGGAACTCTTCAATGAAACATGAAATGCAAATTCTCGTTCAATAAAGTGGTGCCGATAAAAATGTGAAATACGTTCTATAGTTCCGTTGTGAATAATTAAAGAAAAAACGTTCATGTCGGACGCTATCGAACCTGGCTGCAAAACATTGCTGACCCTACTTAGAATAGCAATGATAAAATGCATGAGCCCCTTTTGTGTGTCGTCATTCTTGAAGTTCACTGGTGTGTGAGGCTAGCACGCGGAAATAAATCGAAAAAATAAAAGCCACCAGAATTTACATCTACGACTTTAAAATACACACGGAACGCTGTACATTTACTTTGCATGTATGAATTGATCTACTGGAAGCCTTCGTCAAGATTTGTTTTAATCTGTTGAGATAAAAGACAGATTTATATCAATTATAGGAAATATACTTTGTGCCGTTGAAGGGATTTCGACACCATGGCTCGACAGGTCTTGCTGGTTCTGTCTGTGATGTGGGTGGGGTGTTTCCTAAGTGGATTCACCGTGATGGCTGTCAGTGCAGAACCCACAGTGACTGCGTGGACCGTCACACCGGAGAGAGATTGGAAGATAGGCGGGAGCGTTCATATGAGGTGTGAAGCTACACAACTGGAGGCAGATTACGTTGTGGAGTGGAGAGTTGAGGCTGTGTCTCTCAGATTTGGCACAATAACTTTGATAAACAATGCAAGATTTATGTTTATGACAACTGAAATGGATAATGGGACAACTATCCAAGACTTCACAATCACTGAGTTGCAGATTACTGACATCAATGAATACATATGCCATGTGAACGACCCATCAAAGGACCTTGGAGAGGGAAGAATTGTGGCCACTGACAGCGTCACACTGAGAGTGTCCAGTGACTCTTTCCCTATCTGCTCCCCTGATGGACCCATTGCAGTAGACACTGGAATACAGTTGAATATGACATGTTCAGCCGATACAGGTACGCCGATGATCACGGTCATTCCAATTCCCTCAATGCCCAACACTTACCCATGGATCACATCAGTCATTAATGGTACATCATCCAGGTCATTGGATTTGACACTTGATGATTCCCATGACAATCTGAAATTCAAATGCAGCATCGCATCTATGTTTTACAATGACCTGAGACATTCCTGTTTCATTGGACCTATCAGTGTGATAGAATTAACTTCGAATGGTAAGTCAACGCCACATGCATCTTTCACAGGTGTAATACATTCCACATTAAGTGGAGAAGAACCGGGCCTTTCTACAACATCGGATGGAATAAATCCAACCCAATCTGACTTCAACATAGCTCTGGTCGCATGTGCATCTGGAGGTGGAGTCGCCGGGTTTGTCCTCATCTTGATATTGATTCTGATTTGTCGACGGAAAGGCCTCTGTGTCACCAAACCGAAGTCTCAGAGACACAACAGCGATTTGAACACCAACCTGACAAATATAACCGGCGAGTTAACTACACACGATGATCCGGGACGGGTTCGCTCAGATAATCATGGAACTGATGGACTCAACAATCGAGAAGTTGCAAGGGACGTCGCCATGTACGCAAATCTAGGAGCACATCCCGACATAACAAAATACGAACATGTAAGTGATCCCACAGAACTAAAGATAACAAAACAATTACCAATAGACATCGCCAACTCGGAGTACACGGAACCAGAGGCAAGACCAATACAGCACACGTACTTCAAGACACGTGAAGAGAATAAACGTACAGAGGATGGATACGACGACAAAACTGAATACGAAGTAGTTGAAGCTTCACACAAGCAAAACCTAACAGCACCTGTGCCAAAAGATTGCCCTGCCTACATGGAACTGCAACCAACAGACACCACTAACACAGAGTACACAGAACTTCAGGGTAGAGGATCTACAACAGCACACCGCACGTACTGCACCACACTTGAAGAAGCAGAGGATGGCTATGAGAGACCAGACGACGAAACTGAATACGAAGTGAACAGTGTTCGTATTTAGGCCGAGTGCATGCATGAGCACGCATTTTACCCGGAAGAGGACCTACTGATTTAACGGAAGAATAAACACCTTAATTGCTCATACTTAGAATAGGACTGGTATCAAATGCCAAGTGAAATAAATCCGCCTGAATTGGTATTACTCCGATCCAAACAATGATTGGAGGCAGTTGAAGAAAACCTGCCCGGCCGCTGGCGCAACCTCTACGTTCCTTAGCAACGGAATCCACTTACGAGACAAAAACAATTGTGCATGTTTTCTCTGCTCTCTCTAATAAATGCACTAGCCACTATATAGCACTGAGTTAAAACTTCAACAGATTAGTTTTTATCCACCGTGGAAATTTAGAGCAATTTTGTTGCTTTAAATAAAAAGTATACAGAGTATAATGATCCGTTGCACAATTTTTAAACATTGTGGCGGCCTCATATATTCATTCTTACTCTAAAATGTTAAACTCTTTCATACCTGCTTTTATGAATGAATTACAACACATCCTCAATTCTGTTTTGGGTGTGGCTTCTCAAGGATCCTCATAATCTTCTTTAACACGACCAAGTGCATGTACAGGTATCTTTGGGTCATATTTTATTATCAAGATCATTGAAACTATTCCTTTGTGAGTACGTTTTGTGTACTATCAACAATCAGCAAAACTTGGAACTGGATGAAACTCATATTTCTATAAAGAAAATAGTGTGTTATGTCTTTATTTGGATGTCTTTGCTCTAGTTATACAATCGCCAAACGCTTTGTCTTACAAAAATCATTGCACATATTTACAACCGAGGTTTTTGCGTTTGGATAGCTTGTTAATTGCAGCTGCTTGCTCGCATGTATGAATTAATTTGACTACACAGAATTAGTATTATCACATTGTGAATAGTCAAATAAAAATGCGAAATCTGGAACAATAGCTTTGAAAGACAAGATTGAATTGAGATGTCAGCGACATCATCCAGACATAAATTGACAAAATACGATCTTCAACAATAGTGCATGTAATTAATGCTATATGAAATAATCTCTTACAAAAACATTTGATTTGTAAGGAATGACTTTTTTGATGTCTTCACGTTTTCTCGGTTCACGTGGGTTTTAATGAGGTTTATATGCATGTTTTAATAAAATAGCTTTCTGTTGCTAAAATCATGCAAGTGAGAGTTGTTGACCATTATAATGATTGGTGACCAAATGTTGAACTTCAAGAACATCGTAATGCAAACACACAGAATATATGTTCAATTTTTCGACTTATCTGTGAGATCAAAGCAGCTATTTTCCAATTCTCTTAGCAAGTTTTATAAGTAAATTTAGGTGCATTCCTAAATCGGTGTACATGTTGCTTTATGGGATGCACCAAGTGATGAAAGGACCACAGTTTGTTAGACTAAAGTTGGCTATTTATAGATCATCACCTGCATTTGCTCACGTGACGGCCGACCCTGGTTAGAATATTAATGGTATCAGTGAAGTTCGTTGATGCGTGAGACTTACACAAAGAAATCGTTTACCTAAAAATCAAGTCCATAAATAATCCGAGTAGTGTACATAACACGGGGCGCTATCACACAGAGCTAGCTACTAGACTGCATGTCGTAGGCTTCTATCCAGATATTCACGTTTTGATTGTTTATATCCCATGGCATGATCAAACTGTGGAAGAAAGGAGGGGCGGATCCAGAATATATTGCAGGGGGGGTCAGGCAAGTCAGATTTTGTTATGTCCGATTGTTGCGGACAGGAGGACATATATAGGTAATTAATTATAACTATAATTGACCCAACCCTTCTGGATTCGTTTCTTTTTTAAACTTCTTCTTCTTATCGAGTCCACGTCACAAAGCTAAATTCGGTTCAGCCAACGCCGAACACATTTCTCTGCATCTTCATTGTACAATGCAAGGTCGGCAGCTGTGCAAGGGTGTTGTAGAAGAGGGCATCTCAAAAGGTGCTCCATAGTTTGTGGCTCTACGCCACAATCACACATGGTATCATTGGAGGAACTATATCCCCACTTGTTGAGTGTCACCTTGGCTCTGCCAACTCCAGTTCTCAGTCTGTTGAGGCATTTCCACTTTGCCCAGCTTGCGTCTGCACCAGGTGGTAGTTGCTCTCTAGCCATCAGCCCCATGGTTGCCGAGGGTGGCAAACTGTTGTTTCTGTCTGCCCACATGGTGACTCGTGCCTCGCTTGTTGTGTCATCCTCAAGAGGAGTAACACATTTCAGAAAGCTCTTCCTTGACTTCAGGCGACTCTGTGCTGGTGTCTGGCCAAACATAGGGTGTCGATCGTCATTTGTCTGTCGCTGACGCTCCTTCATGCTGGCTGCTGATCTTCTGATGTCTGGCGGGGCTATGCCTGCCAGGGTGTAGAGGCTGTTGGTGTTTGTCGGCCTGAGACAGCCTGTGATCAGTCGGCAGGAAGCATTAAGGGCTGGATCTAGCTTCTTAGCATGGGCAGATCTTTCCCATACTGGGCTCGCGTACTCAGCTGTGGAGTAGCAGAGAGCTAAGGCAGTGGACCGCAGGGTCTGTGGACTTGCACCCCATCTTGTATTGGTGAGCTTGCACAAGATGTTGTTGCGTGCACTCACTTTCGCCTTTGTCCTTTGAATGTGGGTCTTAAAAGTGAGACAGCGATCAAGGGTGACACCTAGGTAGACAGGGTGCTCGCAGTGTTCAAGAGTCGTTCCAGACCAGGTTATTTGAAGTTGGCGCTTGGCTTCATGGTTTCTCAGATGGAAGGCACACACCTGTGTCTTGGATGGGTTGGCACGGAGGTGGTTTTCTTCATAGTGCAGTGTTAACTGACTGAGAGCACCAGTCGGCCTTTTCTCAACTACTGAGAAGTCCGTATCTTGTGCGGCAACACTCAGATCGTCAGCATATGCAAAGCGACATGTTTCATCACTTCTCGGTTGGTCGTTGGTGTAGATGTTAAAAAGAATGGGGGCAAGCACGCTCCCTTGAGGAAGACCATTCTTCAACCTACGCCATCTGCTTTGTTTGCCACCCAACTCCACAAAGAACAGCCTGTTCTCCAGCATACTTTCAATCAACTCTGTTAGCCGGATATCCTTTGTCAGCTCCAAGATCTTGCTAAGCAGACATCTATGGTTGACTGTATCATATGCTGCAGACAGGTCAACAAAGACTGCACCGGTTACCATCCCTTTCTCAAAACCATCTTCGATGTGTTGTGTCAGGTTGAGCACTTGGCTTGTTGTTGATTTTCCAGGACGAAATCCTGCTTGCTCAGGGATGAGGCGTTCGTCTACTGTTGGAGCTATTCTGTTAAGAATTAGGCGTTCGAACAGCTTGTAGGTATGGCTGAGAAGTGAAATTGGTCTGTAGCTCTTTGGGCTTGATGGATCTTTCCCTGGCTTTAGCAGCGCTATCACATGAGCTTTCTTCCAGATCTTAGGATGCTAATGTGTTGTCTGACAGTGGTTATACAGCTGCAGAAGCCACTTCTTTGCCTCAGGTCCAAAGTACTTGATCTGCTCAGTCGCGATGTTGTCTAGCCCAATGGCCTTTCCTGGTTTGAGACTTGACAAGCCAATTTCTAGCTCTTCCATGGTGAATGGTCTTGTGAAACCAGGGTCTTCGGTGCACTTGTTGCGGTCTAGCTTGATCCTTTGCTGCTTTTTTCCGCTTTTCCCATTCAAGAGCAATTGATGCGCAACTTGATTTGCAGTGACCTTGGGTTGTTGAGGGGCAACTTTGGGATCACCACGAAGCTTGCGGATTAGAGACCACGCCTTCTTGCTGTTCTTTGACGTGTCTGTTGCCTCAAGCAGTGCGTTCCAGGTTTGTTGGCGCTCTTGGTAGATGTTTTCCATCACCTTCTCCCCAGCTGCTGTTGTTGCCTCTGAGAAGGGATCAGTTTCAAACATTGTAACATAGTCATTGTAAAGAGCAGCTGCCTCTTTAGAGAGACCAGGAATATACTCCACCCTGCAGCCTCGGGGGATGTGCCTTCGAGCCGTTTTCTTAACAAGTTCGGTGAACATGTTATAGTTATCCGGTGTGGGTTTGATGTTTTTGATCTTCTGTTCCAGCTCCTGACTGAATCCATTCCAGTCAGCTCTCTTGTAGTTAAAGCGCCTTTTGAATGGCACAACGGTAGGTACTACTGCTGCGTTGACTTGGATACCAATAGGACGGTGTTGAGTCTGTGGTACAGGATCCATTACAATCTTCTTACACAGACCTGCAATATCACTGGTGACAGCAGCTAAGTCTGGGTTGTAGCCACGTCTCCAACGGGCGCTATGGAATGATAGAGGCAATTCGGGGTCGTAGATAAGACTAAGCTGGTTGGCATCCATCCACTCTTCAACCGCTTCTCCATCCTTGTTTGTATCCATGTAGCCCCACTGGGTACTCTGACAGTTAAAGTCTCCGATGATGACCTGTGGTTTGTTGTATACTTGAGGAACAGGATCAGGGAAGCTGAAGACTACTCCTGGTGGTTTGTATACAGATGTTATCACAATACTGCTCAACTCAACAGTTAGAACTTCGATGTTTTGTTCCTCTGATCTTGAGGTAGCTTCTATAGCAGAGCCTGGTTTGACAAAGATAGCACTGCCATACTGACGATGGGGACGCTCACATGCCAAGACCATACCATGTATTTTGGGACGGTTGTTCTCGTTCCCTCTGTGCGTCTCCTGCAAGCATAGGACGTCACAATGCATCTTACTGCAAAGCTCAGCTAGGATGTTTTGCTTTGAAGATGAGAACCCTTCGACATTTGCAGAGATAACAGTCAATGCTGGTCCTGTTAAGGACCCTCGTTTCTGATATCGGCGACTGCCGTATCTGTCTCCGGGCATGATGTTTCAGTTGATCTTGCACTTTCCTTGTGCGTGGTGGTGGGAGGATTAGTAGAAACAGGGCCGCGAAGTGAACGCTCCTTCCATGACCCCACGCTCCTTCCATGACCCCTTTTTTGAAACTCAAACGTCTTATTAACAATCTTACCGAGAAACTCAGTGCACATTATGCCCCAAGCTGGTCCGTACATGGAGCTCCAACCAACGGATAACAGTCACACAGCATACACAGACCTGACTACTGCAGGATCAACCAGTAAACAGCACACATATACTGCAATACACTGGACATTGCGAATGAAAATACACTTGATGACTACGAGCAACCAGAAGACAAATACGAAGCAGTGGGCGTGCCACAGAAGGAACCTTCTGAGGAGAACAAACACTGGACGATTTCTAAATTTGCTGGTACTTTGTACAAATATTATGAAGATAAAAACAGTCACTGGTGACTGATACACACCCGAGGCATTTTAATTTTGTGTATTGCTTGTATCCAGGGCGTAGCATTCTTGAAATATCTTTTGATTGACTCTTTCCTATTATTCCAATATTTCCAAATTTGACAGCTGCGTATACCAGTTTGAATAAATTCCTTGCCTTTAATTTTGGATGAATACTAGAACATCTATTTTATAGCTTGTACAAAGTGTACATAATACGCAGTTAAGAATTTGCCGAACGATAGTAGCTAACGCCTTCCTAGATCCTATGCTATATACAGGTTGTCGCATTTCTTTATCAATGGCAGTTTATATCTGTGATTAGCGCCCTCTATTTTCCAATCAGACAAACAATACCTTTCAGAAATCAGTTAATGGGTGCCTCACAGTTACCGTACGGATAATGAGAATAGAAAGTTACAAAAAAGGTACTGAAAGAGAATACATTTTATCGTTCTCGTCTAATAATTTACACAATATCAAACACATCACTGCCTTTCACAATTAATATTCAAGATATTAGCGGGTATTGAAGGCTCAAAGGTTACACACAACAAATTCAGATGAAATGTTTTATGCAAACATAATTCTAGTTAATATTGACTCATAACATACACATTGTTTCGGGAAATTGTCTTGTCAAGGCACGTGTCACAACAAAGCTGACCCTACTTCTCCTTCTTCTCCATTCATTCATTTTCATGATGACTTGATAAGTTGGGCCCAACTGTCCCTGTCGAGCATAGTGTTGGAAAGAGATGGACCGCCTCAGACCAGTTTCTAGCTCGATCGATGTTTTCAGGGTCATGTTGGGACGACCTTTTCGTCGAGGGCTTCAGGATTCCAGAGGAGAACTTGACTAGCTGGCTCATTATGTCGATAAACGTGACACCGACACAGCTCATGACCCTACTTAGAATAACAATAAACAAAAATGAACCGTGAATTGTGGAGCCTAAATGTGGAAATTCATTGGTGCATGAGGCTATAGAACACGGAAGTAAATATTGTATGGAAAAAACCTCAGGCTTCATATGTAAATGTATATCACAGACTAGTATTACAGATGGTGCAATAGGTAGTCCGTCAACGTCGGGCTACAAGCTAGCGGCACGATTGGTTTCAGCCTTCCGAAATTAAAGATCATTTCTTTTCAGATAGAAAACTAATACTTCTAGCAATTGAGTAGATTTTGACACAATGGCTCGACAGGTTTTGCTGGTTCTGTCTGTGATGTGTGCGTGGAGTTTTCTCAGTGGATTTACAATGATGGCTGTCAATGCGCAACCCACAGCGACTGCGTGGATCATAACACAGGAAAAAGATTGGAAGATAGGCGGGCGAGTTGAGATGAGGTGTGAAGCTACACAACTGGAGGCACATTACACAGTGGAGTGGAGAACTGAAGATGAGACTCTCAGATGGGGCACAACTAGTTTGACAAGCAACGCAAGGTTTATGTTTATGACAACTGAAATGGATAATGGGACAACTATCCAAAACTTTACAATCACTGAGTTGCAGATTACTGACATCAATGAATACACATGCAATGTGAACGACCAATCAAAGTACGGAGATGAAAGAATTCTAGCCACTGACAGCGTCACACTGAGAGTGTCCAGTGACTCTTTCCCTATCTGCTCCCCTGATGGACCCATTACAGTAGAGACTGGAACACAGTTGAATATGACATGTTCAGCTGATACAGGTATGCCGATGATCACGGTCATTCCAATCCCCGCAATGCCCAACACTTACCCATGGATCGCATCAGTCGTCAATGGTAAATCATCCAGGTCTTTAGATTTGACACTTGATGCTTCCCATGACAATCTGACATTCAAATGCAGCATCCCATCTATGTATTACAATAACCGGAGTCATTCGTGTTCCATTGGACCCATCAGTGTGATAGAACCTCCGAATGGTAGGTCAACGCCACATGCATCTTACACAGGTGTAATACAGTCTACATTAAGTGGAGAGGAATCGGGCCTTTCTACTCCATCGGATGGAATAGACCCAAGCCAATCTGACTTCAACACAGCTCTTGTCGCAGGTGCATCTGCAGGTGGAGTCGCTGCACTTGTCCTCATCCTGATCCTAATTCTGATTTGTCGCAGGAAATGCCTCTGTGCCTCCAATCCAAAACCTTCGAGACGCAACAGCGATTTGAACACCAACTTGACAAATATGGATCTTAAATCTGATGAGTTTCTACACGCATACGATGACCCTGGACAGGTCGGCCTTGGTAACCATGGAGCTGATGCCAACATTCGTGAAGATGTAAGAGGCGTCCCCATGTACGCAAATCCCAAAAAACCTCCTAACACATCTCAATCTACCACTACACCCATACCAGCAACAGGACAAGACGAGAACACGGCTACACCTGTGTACGCTAAAGCACACCAGACGCAGCCTCCAGGACTTGTTGATCCAAGGAATCATGGAGTTGATGACCTCAACATTCGTGAAGATGCAAATGGCGTCCCCATGTACGCAAATCCAAGAGCAGATCCCGACGTCTCTCAGTCTGTTACGACACCTGCATCGGCAACAGGACAAGATGACAGCACGACTGCATTATACGCTAAACCCCACAAGACGCAAACACCGAAGCAAGGTGATGACGGAGTTGACATCCCAGCCCCAACAGAGTCAGAGCAGAGGTACAGCAACCCTACCTTTGATTCTACCGACCCAGAGAGCACCACTGACAACACGCCTCGTAAGCCGACGGCCAAGGTCCCACCGATGATGAAAGTCGCCAAGAAACCACCTGCTTACAAACCCAAACCACAGCGTACAAGCAACCCCTATGACGGCTCCCCTCACCAGCCACCTGTTACCCCAGGAGCTACCGTGGAGAGTGGCCAAGTTAGTGGGAGCAATGAGGCACCACCACCGCCGAGTGATGACCTTTCGTACGCTCAGATCTCAACCCCAGGGAACCAGAGCGGAGCCCAGCCAAGTCAAGACCTAACACCAGACCAGTCTACCAATGATCACATCCTCTATGCTGATTTAGACCTGCAGTCTGCTCTGCCTGCTGATGGGGGTCGACAGAGGGAGCCTGTGTTGTACGCAGAGGTCATGAAGAAATGAGGGGTAGGCACTCCTGTTTTATTAACCAAATACTGTCAAGAATCTAAAAATATGCACACCCACAATCACTCACTTAATTTTTTGTCACGTCATTAATGTGAACAAAAGAGCCATGTTCAAAAATCCTTCGCATAAAAACTTGTATTCAGCTCATGATAACGAACTAAGTGATTGATTGATGAATAATTTAGAGGGGGAAAAATATTTTACGACTAGTTCATTACCTGACACCAATAATGTGGGTTAATGATTGTGGCTGTGCCATACAGAATGACAGTTACAGAACATTGTATATTGCTCTTTTTATTATCCAATAATTTTATCTCAATCGGTGTGACTTCAACATGAAAACATGAAACTCAACATGAAACTGGGGCTGAAGTGTCTGTCCTGTGTAAACATCTTGTGCCATGATTTGCACTTTTTGCTGTAAAATAACATATTAAGCACATCATTAAGAACCGAAGATATACCAGCACAATGTTGATCATTCAGACACTTATCGGCATTTCAGCACCGTACATTTTTTACTGTATATTTGGAAATTCATCAAAGAAAATAATCATACTAAATCATGTATTTCAAGCGTAGAAAAGGATGCAATCAAACTTTAAATTCGTTGACTAAAGCGTGAGTTCCTCTACTTATTTTTAAATATCAATAAAAAAAAGTCTCGACGTAGAGGCCATACAATGTTCTGGGTGCGATTATGATACAATGATCTGACCTGAAAGGTTAGGAACGTGACAGTCTGCACGATAAATAAATCCTTCAGTAAAAGTTAACATCACTTTGTAAAGACCGACGCATTATTGCAATGAAGCAATGATATTTTGTTTGATGATGTAAATTTAATTATAAGTTATCAGCTGTATATACTTTCAATTCATCATGTTATTTCACATGCTTAAAGGCTTATGGTCTGAATTGTAGATTTTTTTTCTTCAAATGCACAAGAAAGAATTTAAGCGCAATGTTGAATTACAATAGGATTGAAAGTTTTCAGGTTTGAGATTGTTTGGTTTGCAATGGACGCACCGGTCTCATTTTGGGGTTTTTTGCGTCGTACTCTGAGCATGCGCAGAGTATAAACACTGTTATTGCATGATTATCAGAAACAAAAGTAAGGAACGTGTTTATTTGCTGGTATAGTGTAAATATAGAAGTATGACTTTAAAAATTATGCAATATATATAAGAAACAGAAAGCTTAAAATAAGATTGACTGCTGCGCAGCCGAGTGCATATTATAATTATGAAGTAAAAAAATGCACCTTTTTATGACTTGATTATTGATTATTAAAATGTTCGTATGTAAGGAGGATTTCTTGAGAAAAAATGCAGAGCATTTGGTGGCAATTTTAGAAAGTGTAAAATATTCCGATAACAAATATATAATCCCTTTTTTATATTAAAGATTGCAACGATTTTAACTGCATTTGTCAATTAACAGATATCCATAGTAAGGAGGAAGAAATGTTGTTTTCATTGTGATATTTTGACAAAGTTTTATAAATACTTAGGGTATGCATTTAAACATTAGTTAAGCGCGAATGGGCAAACGGTATGTGAAACGGGATGTGATCACAATAGTGGAAATATTTTGTATTTACAATCACTTAACGAATTATTGTGAGACTTCACGTCTAAACTAGATTTTTCCGCCTAAAAGTTGTCGGTTTTGTTTGGGTTTTTAACAATCATCAATGCCAGGAAAACATTGAATGGGAAAAACCTGATGTTGGCATGGGTTGGGCATGAGGTGCCATGAGGAATACGATATTTAGCACAAAGACCAAAACATTTCCTTCAGTTGATGTTAAGATCAGTTTCGAATGATCATGGTATAATTGCAATGAATCGATAAAAGATTCTTTGGTGGTGTAAATGTAATAAGTAATCAGCTGTATGATTCTGCTAATTTATTTTGTCACGTCACATGCTTATGATCTGATTTGTAGAAAGAGGCTAAGCGTAACTTGTTTAATATGATTACAAATTATTTGAAAGTTTCCCCGACTGATTTGTTTTTATTTCAGCGGACATACAGGAGTCTTTTTTTATATTATATTGTTTTATTGATTCTTCATGGAACACGAATATAGTGCAGATGCTAATGGGTTGATGTTAAAAAATATGCTATTGCATCATTATCCGAACATATCGCATGATTATCCGAAAAAAAGAATGCGTTTATTTGCTAGTAGAGTGTATTTAGCATTACGACTTAAAATATTCCGATAATGCAATGTACATGTATATAAGAAAGAGAAAACTCTTTGGTGCGCAGCTTAAGATCGATTGTTGCGCAGCTGGGTTTTCATTATAATTATGAAGTAAAAAACGCAAGATTGTTTAGCTACTTCATTATTATAGTCTTCGTTTGCAGGCAGGATTTCCTGAGAAAGAATGCACGTTGTGGCAATTAATTAAAAAGCGTAAAATATTCCGATAAGTAAATTTGTATTCCATTTTTTTTAAACATTACAATAATTTTAACTTTATTTGTAATTCAACAAATATTCTTCGGAAGAAGGAAGTAACACCTTTTTATTGAGATATTTTGACGAGGGTATATGAATATAAATGTCAGTTAGCTCCGACATTTAAGCGTTATTGGGAAAACAGGACGCGACTGTCTTGTCAAAATATTGCGAATATTTTGTTTTCACTATCATGTTACTAATTATTGCAAGACCTCATGTCAAGAACTAGGAATTTCCTGCTAATATTCATTTGTGTAGTTGGCCCTTTTTGTAGAGAATGACACGTATAAATGACAGGGAAAACAACTGAATGAGTGAAACCTGATTCTGGCACATGATAGCCGCGGGGTGCCATGATATTTTGCATGCACAAATAAAGAACTGTTTCCTTTAGTAGATGTTCAGATCAGCTTGTAAAGATCGATGCATTATTATAATGAACTGAATTAAGTTATGAAGGATAGTTAAACAAAATGGTTTGATGATGCACATGTAATATAAGTAATCAGATATAGGCCTATATACTTTCAGTTACTTGATGTTGAAATCAGTTTTTAAAGTTCGACGCATTAATACAATAAAGCATTGAAAGATAAACTTAAAAGTTAAAAGTTAAAAGCTATGTTTGATGATACAAGTGTATATAAGTAATCAGCTGTATACACGTTTAGTTCACCATGCCTTTTCACATGCTTAAGGATTTGGTCTGAATTGCATATATTTTCTTCAAATGCTTAAGAAAGAATTAAAGCGTAATGTTGAAATATGATTACAAATTGATTACAATTTTCAGACTTGAAATGTTGGGGTTACAGTGGACGCGCCGGTGACATTTTTAAACTTGTTACGGCGTACTATGAGTATGCACAGATTATTAATGTCATATTATTACTGTTATTGCATGATTATCTAAAAATTTGCTAGTCGAGTGTTCATAACATGAAGACTTAAAATATTAAGATTATGCAATGTATAAAAGAAAGATAAAGCTTACGATTGAATGCTGCGCAGCCGAGTGTTTATTTTGTTTACGAAGTCAACATTGCAACATAGCACTTGACCATTAGTATCTCAGTAGTTCTTGAGAAAAATGCAGAGCTTTGGGCGGCAATTAAAATGGGCCAGATTTTCCGATCAGCATAATCATAATCCAGTTTTTAAAGATTGCAACGACTTGAACTTAATTTGTCACTCAACATATATTCATCGGAAGAAGGAAGTACAGTGTATTTTTTACTTTGATATTATAACAAAATATGAAAATGTGAAATCTAAGGGTAGTTTTTAAATTTAAAGTTGGTGTGTACGTGCTTTTCGGGTGTGGCACCTTGAAAAATAGTTTGTCAAATCGAATTGATAATTTTCTAGCATAACATAGTTATGAGCTTTCCAATAAAACATCGCACGAAAAAGAAATCGGCCCATGAAAAGCAATCAATTAATTAATTTCAATTTTTGAATTAAGAGCGAGACGCTCCTTATTCGTTCTGAATAGTGTGCGCAATTTCTGAGCCAGAGCGCGCCATTAAAAACCAATTTATAAAACTGTATAAAGGCCTGCAAAAACAAACAAGCAAATTTATAAGTTACAGAAAATTAAAGTCCTTTTAAATTTCATTCGGAAAAAAAATTCAATATTTTGAAAAAAAACACACGTATGTACCAACTTTAATCGTTAATGGGAAATCAGGATGCGACGGTGTTGTCAAAATAAAACAAATATTTAATTTTTACTTGAAAAATTTACCAATTATTGTGGGGTTGTATTTTAAGGACTTAAGTAGAGAACAATAACCACAAATAACATGCTAAACAAATTGAGTCAAAAAAATCTGACTTTGGCACGGGGTGCCACAAGCTTTGACTGCATTAACATTTTAAAGTTGTGAACGTAATTCAGTGATTCTGTTTAGTAACAATATGCAAATGCATGACCTTGCAAATGTACATACACCGCTTTGTTATGTCACTTTTATTTTGATGTTGTATAATATTACAAACGCTTTTTGGTTGTAGTAACAATGTCTCTGGAAAAGTAGTTTAGATGTATACTCCATGTTCAGTAGTTCTTTAATTTCAGGTAGGCCTTCACACAATGCCATTTTTTGTCTTTTTGAAAAGCTTTTGAGAACGGTAATTTGTGAAGGGCAAATCAGTTTTGTCGAACAATAGAACCATTACGACATATATATCTGGTGTTTTTTGCAGCTGCTGTAAATAAATACAATTGTAATTTGACAATTTTTAAAATGAAATAATTACTATATGTCCCTTACATTGTTTTTGAGGGGCGCTATTCCGATATTAGCAATGTATAGAACAATCAGGGAAATCAGGGAAGGCTCCCTTCAATGGCGAAACCATTGTGCTAGCTATTGTTCAGATAATCCGCCATGGGGCAGTAGCTTGGCGGAAAAGCCTGCGCAATGGATTCGCCATTGAAGGGGGCCTCGCGTGACAATGTGCCCGGTTTCGTCCATCTGTAGAGTGAAATATAAATGGTTGGATGTAGTGTATGAGTTGAAGATTTTGTGGGTGATTAGGGTAGGGTATGGATGGGTTGGGAAAGGCACGGGTGGGGTGGGAACGTGGAATAGAGTTGATCGGGGTACGATATCTGTGGGCAGGGCCCAATTTCATGGCTCTACTGACCGTTAGCGAAAAATCCCTGCTTACTGTAGCAGAACTCTCCGTGCTTACGATAAGCGTATTTCACTGGTTAACAAGGAATGTTGGCTTCTGCGCATGCGTTTATCCCGTAACTACGGATTATGTGCTTGCAGGGTAAGCACATATTATTTGTCTGCTAGCGCGGTTTAATGTTAATCGTAAGCGCGGAATCGTGACCACAAATTCGCTGCCTTGTGGAGACTCACACACAATAGTGAACAAAACATTGTAAAGGTCTCCACAGGGCAATTTCTATAGATGAATAGGTCTCCACAAGGTTTTCACGAAATAGATATATGGGTTTTACTCAAAAACTAGGAATTTCCAAGGTGTGTTTATTGGTCGCAGATGGAAGAGTTTTAGAAAAGGGATATTAATTCCAAATTTCAGCCCAGGAAACTTATTCTGGTTAAAATAAGAGCATTTTGAAAATTCACTTTCAAAATTGAACACTTTACTACACGGGAACAAAGAAATGTCTCCACAAGGATACAAATTTTGGAATGGGTGAGCCATGAAATTGGGCCCAGATTGCAGAAAGGGTGGTGTGGATGGGTGGGGTAAGGTGGGTGTGGTCAGTTGTACTTACTGGTTGGATCTTGCACGTGGTGATGGTAAGGGTGTCCGGGATGATATGGCTGGGCGGACATGAAGTGGGTTGGGTGAGGGTGAAAGATACGGTGGGGTAAAGGTGAAGAGTGAGTAGGATGGGAATAAATGATTTGGTGAGACGCGGGAGGATCCACGTTTGGCACTAAAGGGGAGCTTAGCTTAAAGGGACAGTTATTGTCAACGGGTTATAGCAGACATGTGATATTTTTTTCTGTTGTTTTGCTTTTTGAGGCCCCAGGAGGATAGGTAAACCCCCTACCCCTACCCGTAGATCCGCAACTGAGACTGGGCATAAGTGGTAAGGTGTGGGCGAGTAGATGGCCAGTACAGACAGGGGCTTAAAAATAAGGAAAGACAATTCAGTAGAACTACCTCCAACCCTACTTTATATTGGCAGTCGTCGACCAAAACACCCGGAACAAAACTGAAAATCACCACTTGTGATAAAGGTGCCAACCCCATGGAAAACTTGCCTTGCCATATAGAGGAAAAGGCACAAAGGGTGTGAAAGTGCAACAATACCTCTTTTTTTTAACACCCCGAACCAACCATTATATCAGCCGGATCCGGCGTGCGTGTACCGACACGCATGGAGGGGAAACTGAATACTGTATTTTCAGAAATAAGTACCAGGTGAATTCCATGCGTTACAATTTGCATAACTTTGGAAGCAGTGTGCTATTTATCATATTGGGAAACCCCTCTTTCTCTAGACGAATTGTGTCGATAAAATTACACAATGCGAGGCCACACGTATAGAAAAAGAAATCTGCAAACTTGGGCTAAACATGACGCGTAACCCGTAACAGTGTAGTCTCTAATCCAGGATCCCTGTTTACATCTGGGCAAAAAACCCATATTTCAAACAAACGTGGCCTTTTTGGACGGACGGCTTGAGGCTAGAATTGGGTTTTATTTAAGGAGTAATTTATAATGACGTTGAACACAAAGATTTGGTAAACAAATAGATCGCTTAATGCGGTAAACATCATGCACAAAATACAGCAAAGATAGCAGACCAGTTGACACTGTCAGATGTGTTATTTCTCACACGACTAAGCTTCAGCTTCACAGTTTAGTTTTAACTTCACAGATAATTGTTGATGAGTAACTGCAATTAACCATCTCTCCTGAAATGAAATGAAGTCTTACATGCTAAATTATTTGTCAATAAAGGTTGATCAATACAAAAAAAATTGAAAGACAATTATTCAAATTGTCTTGCCTAAGCATTTGTCACAACATAACTGACCCAACTTAGAATATGAATAATCAAAATGAAGCCAGAATTGTGGGTCTCATTGTTGATGATCATTGGTGCATGAAGCTTGCACACGGAAGTAGATATAACAAACCCAGAAACTTCGTATATAAATCTATGAGTATTACAGACGGCGCGCATGACCTTCTGTCAACATCGGGCTACTATAGCTGTCGGTACGATTGAATTTTATTGCTGAATTTAAAAGTGATAAGTTCATAATGGATCTATTTTCCTCAAGAAAGCTAAGAGATTTCGACATAACGGCTATACGAGTCCGTGTGTTTTTGTTTGTGACGCGTGCTTGGTGTTTCCTGAGTGGATTTACCGTGATGGTTGTCAGTGCAGAGCCCACAGTGGCTGCGGGGATCGTAACACCGGAGAGGGATCACAAGATAGGCGGGAGCGTTCATGTGAGATGCGTGGCCGATAACCTGGAAGCAGATCACATCGTGGAGTGGGCGACTGAGAACCCAAGCAACTCACTGAGATGGGGTAATATAACTAATGCAGGAGGAAATGACCCACGATTTCAATTCGATACGAAGCAGACAGGCCTGAGGGAAATTACTCAAGAATTCAGCATCACTAGCTTGCAACTGAGTGACAATGATGAACATGTGTGTAATGTCAGGTACCCCTTATCAGGTCAGGTACCCCTTATCACGATTCTGGCCACAGCCAAGATCACACTGAGAGTGTACCTGTCCAGTGAGTCCTTCCCTATCTGCTCCCCTGATGGACCCATTACAGTAAATACCGGGTCAGTGTTGAACATGAGATGTTCATCTGATACGGGAAGATCGCCAATCACGGTATCTCAACTCACCTCAGTACCCAACATTTACTCGTGGCTAACAGTCGTCAATGGTACATTGGTCAGGTCATTAGATTTGACACTTGATATCACTGATGACAATCTAACGTTCAAATGCATCATTTTCTCAGCGGCTTATTCTGGTACGGCACATTCTTGTTTTGTTGGGCCCATTCATGTAAGAGTTGGGACATTATCTCCAACTGGACTCACAACAGAAATCCTGGAGTCAGAAACGCAGCCCGCGACAATACAAACAACAATAAGTGGAGAAGAAACAGGGCAGTCTGAATTCAACATAGCTCTGGTCGCAGGTGCATCCGCAGGTGGAGTCGCCGCACTTGTCCTCATCCTGATCCTAATTCTGATTTGTCGACGGAAAGGCCTCTGTGTCACCAAACCAAAGCCTCCGAGACACAACAGCGATTTGATCACCTCCCTGACAAATGTTGATCTCAGAACTGATGAGTTAAATGCATACGATGACCCTGAACAGGTCGGCCTTGGTAATCATGGAGCTGATGCCAACATTCGTGAAGGTGTAAGTGGCGTCCCCATGTACGCAAATCCAAAAGAACCTCCTAACACATCTCATTCTACCAATACACCAAAACCTGGAACAGGACAAGACGAGAACACGGCTAGACCTGTGTACGCTAAATCACACCAGACGCAGCCCCCAGGACTTGTTGGTCCAAGGAATCATGGAGTTGATGACCTCAACATTCGTGAAGATACAAATAACGTCTCCATGTACGCAAATCAAAGAGCAGATCCCGACATCTTTCAGCCTGTCACGACACCTGCATTGGCAACAGGACAAGACGAAATCACGACTGCATTATACGCTAAACCCCACAAGATACAAACACCGAATCAAGGTGATGACAGAGTTGGCATCCCAACCCTTACCCAGTCAGAGCAAAGGTACAGCAGCCCTACCTTCGATTCTACCGACCCAGAGAGAACCACGCCTCGTAAGCCGACTGCCAAGGTCCAACCGATGATGAATGTCGCCAAGAAACCACCTGCTTACAAACCTAAACCACAGCGTACAAGCAACCGACATGACGGCTCCCCTCACCAGCCACCTGTTACCCCAGGAGCTACCGTGGGAAGTGGCCAAGTTGGTGGGAGTGATGAGACACAACCACCGCCCAGTGATGAGGTTTCGTACGCTCAGATCTCCACCCCAGGGAACCAGAGCGGAGCCCAGCCAAGTCAAGACCTAACACCAGACCAGTCTACCAATGTTGACATCGTCTATGCTGATTAAGACCTACAGTCTGCTCCGCCTGCTGATGTGGGTCAACAAAGTGAGCCTGTGTTGTACGCAGAGGTCATGAAGAAATGAGGGGTAGGCACTCCTGTTTTTCACCAAATACTGTCGAGAAAGTAAAGGTATGCACATCCACAATCATTCACTGTACACTTTGTTTCACATCATTAATTTGAACAAAATGAGCAATGTTTAAAAATCCTTCGCATAAAACACTTTATTCAGCTCATGATAACGATCTAAATGATTCAGTGGTGTATCTTTTCGATACAAAAAAAATAGTTCACACCAATAATGTGTATTCATGATTGTGGCTGAGCAATAGAAAATTACAGTTATAGAATATTGCGCATATATTGTTCTTTTTTAATATCCAATAATTTTAACTCAATTGCTGTGACTTCAACTCAACATGGGGCTAAAGTGTCTGTCCTTTGTACAAGTGCCATGATTTGCACTTTTTGCTGTGATTAGCACCTTAAGCACATTAAGAACAATGTTGCTCATTTAGAAACAAAACATTTTGTAATGTATATTTGACACTTCATAAAAGGAAATAATTGAACTAAATCATGTATTCCCAGCGTAGAAAAGGGTGCAAGCAAACTTTAAATTCGTTGACTAAAGCGTGAGTTCCTTTACTTCTTTGTAAGTAAAGTCTCGACGTAGAGGCCCCACAATAATCTGAGTGGGATTACAATACAATGATCAGACCTGAAAGGTCAGGAACGTGATAGTCTGCACAATAAATAAATCCTTCAGTAAAAGTTAAGATCACTCGGTAAAGACCGATGTACTATTGCAATGAAGAAACGTTTTATGCCTACTTAATTTTAATCAACATTGACTCAGAAAATACGAAAGGAGATATGTTTTAAATTTTATAATTAAAGCATGTGTCGCAACAAAGCCGACCTTACTTAGAATAACCAAACAAAAATGAACCCAGAATTCGGGGGCTCAGTGTTGAAGTTCATTGGTGCATGAGGCTAGCACACGGAAGTTACTGTGAAAAAACCTTAGACTTCATACATAAATGTACATCACAGATTATCACTCTAGTATTACAGATGGGGCGATAGGCGTTCCGTCAACGTTGGGCTACTAGCTGTCGGTACGATTGGTTTCAGTCTGCCGAAAGTTAAGATCATTTCTTTACAATTAGAAAACTATTTACTTACAGCAATTAATCTAATTTTGGCACAATGGCGCGACAGGTCTTGCTGGTTCTGTCTGTGATGTGTGCGTGGTGTTTCCTAAGTGGATTTTCCATAATGGTTGTTAGTGCAGAGCCCACAGTGAGTGCGCGGATCATAACACCGGAGAGAGATTGGAAGATAGGCAGGCGAGTTGAGATGAGGTGTGTGGCTACAAACCTGGAGGTACATTACTTTGTGGAGTGGAGGAATGAGAGTGTGACTCTCAGATGGGGCACAAGTACTTTGATAAACAATGGAAGATTTATGTTTATGAACATGTTTTATAACAGAAATGGATAATGGGACAATTATCCAAGACTTCACAATCACAGAGTTGCAGAGCACTGACAACGATGAATACTTTTGCCGTGTGAACGACGAATCAAAGGACCTCGGAGATGGAAGAAATGTGGCCACTGACAGTGTCACACTGAGAGTGTACCCGTCCAGTGAGTCCGTCCCTTTCTGCTCCCCTGATGGACCCATTACAGTAGACACTGGAACACGGTTGAAAATGAGGTGTTCGGCTGATACAGGTAACCCGACAATCACGGTCATTCCAATCCCGGCAATGCCCAACACTTACCCATGGATCACATCAGTCATCAATGGTAAATCCGTCAGGTCATTAGATTTGACACTTGATGCCTCTCATGACAATCTGACATTCGAATGCAGCATCCCATCTGTGTCTTACGCTAATCTAAAACATTCCTGTTTCATTGGACCAATGAGTGCCAGAGGAATGTCAGGACTCGATACCAGTACAGTTAGTGTCAGGGGTACGACGGGTCTTGTCAGAATCCACACAACAACAATGACTACGACATCCGTATTTACTGCCACCGTTGAACCTCGGGTATCTTCCTCCATGATTGACCAGTCATCTCTCCTAGTCCCATGGATTGCTGCATTCGTGGTTGCTATCATCCTTCTTGTACTGTCTTGCATCATCATCATCCTTCTCATTCTTTATGTTTTGAAACTCAAACGTCAAATCAGTGTCACTGAGAAGACAACCTCGGCGCCTCAAGCCGATCCGTACATGGAGCTACAGCCAACGGATGACAGTCACAGAGTCTACACAGAACCTGAGACTAGAGGATCTACAACAGCACAGCACACGTACTGCCAGACACTTGGTAAAGAGAAGAAACACACCAAGGATGACTACGAGAGACCAGACGCCGAAACTGATTACGAAATAACCGGTGGTCGTATTTAGTTAGATTGACTGCATGCATATCAAATAAATTGAAATTGTGCCTGTTAAAAAATATACCAATCTGCTACATGTTTCTTGATATCTTGCTCCAAAATGTAAATAGCTACCATAGGGGACTGTGTGAATTAAGACATATCCTCAATTGATGGGCGTGGCCTCTCAAGACACCTCATCATAACCTTTGTGAAAACATAGTACATGTACTATCATGCATAAATCATATCTTATATCAATATTTTAATTTGAAAACAATCGCAACCATGCATTAATGAGGTTATGTTTTGTGTATCATTAACATCTGCTGAAATTCGAAGTGGATGCATCTCGCATATTTTTGTTCAAGCAAATTGTTTATTATTTCTATACTCGGATGTCTTCGCTCTAGTTATATAAACGCTAGACTGTTTGACTTACACCATTACAATTCTCTGTACAAATTGCAAACGATGGATTTTCAATAGCTTGAAAACTACTGCTGCTTGCTTGTATATGGTAATTGGATATGAACAAAATCAGGAACACTTTGTGAATAATCAAATAAAGAAAGTATGAAATTTAGAACAATGAGTTTGAAAGACAGGACTGGATAGATGCACACCGCTGACCAACTAAACTTTTTAGCGACACCGTCTAGAATATACAAATCTCAAACTCAAACGTCTTAATAAGAGTCTTACTGAGAAACTGAGTGCATTATGAATCAAGCTGGTCCGTACAAGGAGCTCCAACCAACGGATGACAGTCACAGAGCATACACGGGCCCGACTACTGCAGGATCAACCACAAATACTGAAATACACTAAAATGCACCCGATGACTACGAGCAACCACAAGACAAAATACAAAGTAGTATGTGTGCCAAAGATTGATGGGAACAAGCTCTAGATCATCAAACACTGGATGATTTCTGATTTCTCCTACAAATTATATGCATTATTAAAAACTGTCGTTGAGGACTGATGCTGACTAAAGACTTCATCATCTTGGCACTACATGCTTGTGTCGATGGCGTTGCCTTCTTGATGTTTTCTTGGGACCTACACTTTCCAAATCCTGACCCTTAAGTTATTATAATTCTCAAATTCAGAACTGGGGAAAGACCATTGTCAATAATATATTGCGTCATTTTTATGAATAATAGAACATTAATTTTTATAGCTTGTACAAAAGTGTACATATTGCGCTTTTGTGCATTTGCCGCACGATATATTGACACCTGTCCAAGTCTTTATGCCACATGAAAATGTTCGCAATGCTGCATCAATGGCTCCATTTCTGTAAATAGCGCCCTCTTTTCTCTAATCAGACATAACCTAAATTTAGCAAAATTTATCAAGTTCAGCCTCATGCTCTTAAAAATAAACAGTACGTATCATCGAAATCGGCAATTCGGAATAAAAGCATATGGAGTGCCTGACACGACAATAAATTTACTGTTCTTGTTTCTAATTACTAATTACCGTGACACAATATCAACGGTTTCGTTAATGTTTACAAATAATTATGACAAAGATATGTGTCAAAAGAACCCACTATAACTGGTATTTAATATTCAAAATCAAAGATAAGCAACGAAATCAGATGTTTCATTCTAAATCAATTTTGAATAAAGATCAAATCATAAAATACGAAAGAAGAAACAAACTTTTCGAAGTACACATGTAGTCTTGTTTAAGCATGTATCGCACAGGTATGTTTCAGCCCCATAGACCGTGCGTGCATTTAGTTCGTCTTCTCACGCATACGCAATGGTTTCCTCTGCGTCGTCGGCTTGCAAACAGCGGTAGCAGACGACGCACCGAACGATTGTCTGGTTTTCATGTCTTAAAATGTATCTTTCTCAAACGTACTTAAAAGATGATTCAAACCAAAAATTATCAGTAGACCAAGTGAACAAAGATATAAATTGTCTCTACAGTGTGGTAATGGCGCTAAAAACCTTTTCAAATATATAAAAAAACCCAATAATTATGGACAAAAAACGTACAAAATGAAAAGGAAAAACATCGTTCGCTTTTGAGTTTGGTTTACACATTTGGACAATTTGCCGTGTTTACCTTAGATCAGCCGTAGTACCATCGGAAAGGATGATATATTATTTTCATTTTACAGGTGATTTGATGTAAGAAGGAAACCTGTAGCTTATAAAAATCGTCATTTCTCGAGTAAACCCATTTTGAAAGCTTTGTGCACAAATAAACTGGTCCCAGTGCCCTCTATGATCGTACTTAACTGCATTTCAGTTAAATGTATACATTTCCAACGCGTCGAAAGATTACAAACGGAGCGCCGCGGCGCGTGGCGCGTGCACTGATCTCTATATAAAGACTGGATAGCGGATATGCATCACTGATCTCTATATAAAGACTGGATAGCGGATATGCATACACCATTCACACAGAAGACTTTGCATATTGACCAATTCGCCCCCGGTCTCACGAAGATGGCCGCGTATAATACGAACGTTCTACGCGTAAATACGCGCGCGTTGTATCAACAGTTGACGCGCATTTTGGTCACGTACACATATTATGATGTTCTAAAAGGGACACATTTCCGTAGTGATTATCATTGCAAAACGCCGAAAAAGTGATATTTGCGGTATTTTAGTAACCACGACGTTAAAAAATTGTAGTTAAAGTTGGTCAGTGGTGGTGGTCAAAATATAAGTCAAGTGAACCGCGACGTTACAAAAGAAATCATGCTGTCTATAAAAACGGCAACTTGTCCTTTGTAGATCACCAGCCGGTCTCACCAATATGGAGTCAAATTCGTACATTGTGCGGCTCTTTATTAGCTATCCAGTCTTTATATAGAGATCAGTGATATGCATACAACATTCACACAGAAGACTTTGCATATTGACCAATTCGCCCCCGGTCTCACGAAGATGGCCGCGTATATACGAACGTTCTACGCGTAAATACGCGCGCGTTGTATCAACAGTTGACGCGCATTTTGGTCACGTACACATATTATGATGTTCTAAAAGGGACACATTTCCGTAGTGATTATCATTGCAAAACAACGAAAAAGTGATATTTGCGGTATTTTAGTAACCACGACGTTAAAAAAAATTGTAGTTAACCTTGGTCAGTGGTGGTAGTCAAAATATAAGTCAAGTGAACCGCGACGTTACAAAAGAAATCATGCTGTCTATAAAAACGGCAACTTGTCCTTTGTATATCACCAGCCGGTCTCACCAATATGGAGTCAAATTCGTACATTGTGCGGCTCTTTATTAGCTATCCAGTCTTTATATAGAGATCAGTGGGCGCGTGGCTAGCCATGTTTACGGGCCAGATTCCAGGGTCTGTGTACAGGTACGTGCACAATAACGTTACATTCAACAAAAAAAAAGGTATAACGTGGGACCTCACTTTTCTCATTGAAACGGTTTCCGACTTAAATGATATTGATACATCGCACTTTCCGTGGCATCCTTTACCATTTTTCAGTGAAGACAAGTTTACAATTACTCGGCAAAACTGAAAAATTATCCCCTAAATGTCGCCTGTTTTGAACTTTTGTGACCCAATATTTTCGTACTACACGACACGGAAAAACAAAAAAATGCATCAAATACTCTCTGTTTTTTTGCGCTAAGGTTTGCAAAAGTGACTTTGATTGCCTTAAATTCCTGTCCACGTGGAAAGAAAAATTTATCAAAGTACTTCGAGCGTGACGTTGACCGATACTTCGGTGGGTCAAACTGTGACTGCAGGCATCCATGTTTGTTGATTATCAGTATTTCATATTTTGAGTGCGCATGCGCGCAAACTAAATGAGCGGCTGAAACATACATGCGCAACATAGCTGACCCTAGTACTTAGAATATCAATACTAAAATGAACTCACAATTGTGGGGCCTCATTGTTGAAGTTCATCGGTGTATGAGGCCAGCACACGGAAGTAAATATATATATTCCGTCTACGTCAGGTTTCAAGCTGTCGGTACGATTGATTTTTATCCGCTGAAATCAAGGATTGAAGTATAATTCTTCCAGAAATCTAGAAACATATCGATATGATGACTCGAAAATTACTTGTTTTTCTGTCTGTGCTGGGTGTGTGGTGTTTCCTCAGTGGATTTGATCCGTTGTTTGTTAGTGCGCAACCCGCAGTGAATGCGTTGATCATAACACCGGAAAGAGATTGGAAGATAGGCGGGCGAGTTGAGATGTTGTGTGTGGCTACAAACCTAGAGGCAAATCATACCATGGAGTGGAGGATTGGGAATTACACACTGAGATGGGGTGACGTTACTTTAGCAGGAAATGACCATCGATTTATGTTTGAGACAAAGCAGTCGGGTAACCGGGAAATTACTCAAGAATTCAACATCACTGATCTACAAAGGAACGACACGAATGAGTATGATTGTAATGTCAGGGAACCCTTACCAAATGGGGGAAGCACGATTGTGGCCACAGCAAGAATCACACTGAGAGTGTACTTGTCCAGTGAGTCCTTCCCTATCTGCTCCCCTGGTGGACCCATTACAGAAGACACTGCAACACAGTTGAATATGACATGTTCAGCTGATACAGGTATGCCGGTAATCACGGTCACTCCTGTCCCATTCATGCCCAACAGTTACATGTGGATAACGACAGTCATCAATGGTACATCGTTCAAGTCAATAGATTTGATACTTGATGATTCCCATGACAATCTGACATTCGAATGCAGCATCCCATCTGTGTCTTACGCTAATCTAAAACATTCCTGTTTCATTGGACCCATCAGTGTGATAGAACCTCCGAATGGTAGGTCAACGCCACATGCATCTTACACAGGTGTAATACAGTCTACATTAAGTGGAGAAGAACCGGGCCTTTCTCCTACATCGGATGGAATAAACCCAAACCAATCTGACATCAACATAGCTCTGGTCGCAGGTGTATCGGCAGGTGGAGTAGCTGTGATTGTCCTCATCCTGATCCTAATTCTGATTTGTCGAAGGAAAGGCCTCTGTGCCAGCAAACCGAAATCTGGGAGACACAACAGAAATTTGAACACCAATCTGACGAATAAGGAACTCGGGACTGATGTGTTAAATGCATACGATGATCCTGAACTGGTTGGCCCAGGTAATCATAGAGCTGATGACGTCAACATTCCTCAAGATGCAAGTGACATCCCCATGTACGCAAATCCAAGAAAACCTCCCAGCACATCTCATTCTGCCAATACACCTATACCAGCAACAGGACAAGACGAGAACACGGCTTCATCGGTGTACGCTAAACCTCACAAGACGCAGTCGCCAGGACTAGTTGGTCTAAGAAATCATGGAGTTGATGTCCTCAACATTCATGAAGATGCAAATGGCGTTCCCATGTACTCAAATTCAAGAGAAGATCCCGACATCTTTCAGCCTGCTACGACACCTGCATCGGCAACAGGACAAGATTTAATCACGACTGCATTATATGCTAAACCCCACAAAACACTAACACCGAAGCAAAGTGATCACGGAGTTGACCTCCCAGCCCCAACCCAGTCAGAGCAGAGGTACAGCACCCCTACCTTTGATTCTACCGACCCAGAGAGCACCACTGACAACACGCCTCGTAAGCCGACGGCCAAGGTCCCACCGATGATGAAAGTCGCCAAGAAACCACCTGCTTACAAACCCAAACCACAGCGTATAAGCTACCCCCATGACGGCTCCCGTCACCAGCCACCTGTTACCCCAGGAGCTACCGTGGAGAGTGGCCAAGTTAGTGGGAGCAATGAGGCACCACCACCGCCGATTGATGACCTTTCGTACGCTCAGATCTCAATCCCAGGGAACCAGAGCGGAGACCAGCCCAGTCAAGACCAAATGTCTGGGCAGTCAGCCAATGATCACATCGTCTATGCCGATTTAGACCTGCAGTCTGCTTCGCCTACAGATGGGGGTCGACAAAGTGAGCCTGTGTTGTACGCAGAGGTCATGAAGAAATGAAGCACTCCTGTTTTTTAATCAAATACTGTCAAGAAACTAAAAATATGCACACCCACAATCATTCACTAAATTATTTGTCACGCCATTAATATGAACAAAAGAGCCACGTTCAAAAATCCTTCGCATAAAAAAAATGTATTCAGCTCATGATAACTAACTAAGTGATTGATTGATGAATTATTTAGAGGGGATAAAAAAGGTTTTACGACTAGTTCATTAGGTGACATCAATAATGTGTGTTCATGATTGTGGCTGTGCAATACAGAATGACAGTTACAGAATATTGAATGTTGCCCTTTTTATTATCCAATAATTTAAACTCAATCGTTGTGACTTCAACTCAACATAAAACATGGGGCTAAAGTGTCTGTCCTGTGTACACATCTATATTGTGCCATGATTTGCACTTTTTGCTGTAAATAACACATTAAGCACATCATTAAGAACCGAATATATACCAGCACAATGTTGATCATTCAGACACTTATCGGCATTTCAGCACCGTACATTTTGTACTGTATATTTGACACTTCATCAAAGGAGGTAATTCAAATAAATCATGTATTCCAAGCGTAGAAAAGGTTGCAAGCAAACTTTAAATTCGTTGACTAAAGCATGAGTTCCTCTACTTCTTTCTAAATAAAGTCTCTGACGTAGAGGCCATACAATAATCTGGGTGGGATTACAATGGTCTGACCTGAAAGGTCAGGAACGTGATAGTCTCTTTGTATAGATCGATGCATTATTGCAATGAAGCAATGATAGTTTGTTTGATGATGTAAATGTAATTATAAGTAATCTGCTGTATATACTTTCAGTAAATCATGCCATTTCACATGCTTAAAGGCTTATGGTCTGAATTGTAGATATTTTTTTCCTCCAATGCACAAGAAAGAATTTAAGCGCAAGGTTAAAATATGATTACAGATGGATTGAAAGTTTCCAGGTTTGAGATTGTTTGGTTTGCAGTGGACGCGCAGGTCTCATTTTGTTTTTGTTATGTCGTACTCTGAGCATGCGCAGAGTATAAACACTGTTATCGCATGATTATCAGAAACAAAAGTAAGGAACGTGTTTATTTGCTGGTAAAGTGTAAATATAGAAGTACAACTTGAAATATTAAGATTATGCAATATATATATATAAGAAACAGAAAGCTTAAAATAATATTGACTGCTGCGCAGCCGAGTGCATATTATAATTATGAAGTAAAAAATGCAACTTTGTTTTAGCACTTGATATTAAAGTCTTCGTTTGCAAGCAGAATTTTTTTGAGAAAAATGCAAAGCATTTGGTGGCAATTAAAAAACAAAGTGTACAATATTCCTATAAGCAAATTTATAATCCAATTGTTTAAAAATTGCAACGATACCTATAGTACAAAGGAATAATTTTTTTTCATTTTGGCATGTTGACAAAGGTTGATAAATAGGGCAGTCTGTATATACATCTATTAAGCGCGAATGGGAAAGCGGGAAGCGAAGGCCTATCACAATAGTGGAAATATTTTGTATTTACAATCAGTTAACGAATTACCGTGAGATTTCATGCCCAAACTAGAAATCTCCTGATGTAAGTTGTTGGTTTTGTTTGGCCTATTAACAATAATTAATGACAGGGAAATATTGAATGGGGAAAACCTAATGTTGGCATGGGTTGGGCATGGGGTGCCAGGAATACGATATTTAGCACAAAGACCAAAACATTTCCTTCAGTAGATGTTTAGATCAGTTTCAAATGATCAAAGTGTAATCACAGTGATTCATTAAACGATTCTTTTGTGTCAATGTAATAAGTAAGTAGCTGTACAATACTTTCAGTTTATTTTGCCACGTCACATGCTTATCGTTTGATTTGCAGATAAGGCAAAGATAATTAAGCGTATTTTAAAATCATGATTACAAATCGATTGCAAGTTTCCCGACTTGATTTGTTTTTGTTTCAGTGGACGTGCAGGTGTCATTTTCAAACACTATTGTTTTATTGATTCTTCAGTTAACACTAATATAGTGCAGATGCTAATGGGTTAATGTTAACTAATTCGTCGCAGAGCTGACATACCGACGAATAAGCGAAAACCCTGTTTCGAGTAATTCGCGTTTGAAGTTGGACATTTTTCTGGGCGTCGTATTTTACCCTTAATGTTTTGATAATAACCCTTTTGGTGTATATTCGAAATAAAATAGGAAACGTAGTATCCATCAGGTTACTTATTTAATCAGAGAAGTTGTGCGATATGATTTTATTTGATCGTAAACGTATTCGTCAGTTTGTCAAATTACAAATTAACCGGTTGATCTTCACAAAGTTTGTATGCTATTCGTCAGTTTGTCTGATCGCGCGCGCACACGCGCGCAATCCGACAAACTGACGAAAAACATTCATTGGTACCTTGAACGCACACCTTATATAAGCTGGTCACCAGCAAAATTCCGTATTCGTCACTATGTCAAATTATGGATTTGTTTTTGTGACTAATTCGCCACAGGGGGGCTCCGAATCTCAAAATCCAGACAAGAATTCATAATTTCGGCATAAATACTTGAAAGAGCAACCTTTATAAACCCTAAAAATAACATAACCTCTAAATCGCCAAAATGGTCGATTCGCCGTTATGTCAGCTCTGCGACGAATTATGCTATTGCATCATTATCCGAACATATCGCATGATTTGAGGATGCGTTCATTTGCTAGTAGAGTGTATATAACAATAAGACTTAAAATACTAAGATGATGCAGTGTATATAAGAAAGAGAAAAGTTCAGATTGATTGGTGCGCAGCTGAGTGTTCACTATTATTGTTAAGTGAATAATGCAAGGTTGTTTAGCTATTTGATAATTAAAATCTTTCTATGCAGGCAGGATTTCCTGAGAAAGAATGCAGAACATTTGGTGGAATTTTTTTTTTAAAGTGTAAAATATTCTAAGCAAATTTGTATTCCATTTTTTCAACAAATATTCATCGCAAGAAGAAAGTAACAATTTTTATTGTGATATTTTGACAAGGGTATATGAATACAAAGTTTAGCTCCGACATTTAAGCGTGATTGGGAAAACAGGATGCGACGGTCTTGTCAAAATATTGCAAACTATCAATAATAAAGCAAGAAAGATGGTCAAAAGAAATGTTTTATATAAGTAATCAGCTGTATATACTTTCAGTTCATCATGCTATTTCACATGCTTAGGGCTTTGGTCTGAATTGCAAATACATATTTTTTTCAAATGTACAAGAAAGAATTTAAGCGCAATAATTATGATAACAAATGATTGAACGTTTCCAGACTTGAAACTGTTTGGTTGCAATGGACGCGCCGGACGGGTGTCATTGTAATTTTTTGTTACGTGGTACTCTGAGGAATAACAGTGTGAGAAGCCGGTCTTCACTGCGTGATAATGACCGGGTTTGGGGGTGACCGCTGTTAATGGACCGAGACGCAGTCGAGATCCATTAACAGCGGTCACCCCTAAACCCGGTCATTATTACGCAGTGAAGACCGGATCCTCACACTGTTATTCCCATTAATAAATAACTTTTTAACGAAATAAACAGTTAAAATGCTCCAATTTTGTGGCTTTATTTCGGCGATATTTCCAGACTTTTTTGTGTTCATGTTCATGGGCCATATTTTAACTTATGCATGGTACCCTGTCTCTTCGATAAGCGTTGTTATGTACACCAACAGCCGGGCCCAGGCTGTGCTGGACATTGCTGGACAACGTCTTCATTGCGTACGTACGCGTACGACGTCCAGGGTTTGGACTTCTGCTGCCGTAGCGAAACAAAATATTTACAACAAGGTTTTTATATTTTTACCTGATGGAGGAAGCTGAAATTTCGTTTACACACTCCTCGTGTCCAGAATTACAAAGATGCTTGGCTTAGGAAAGGTAAATATGTCGTTGGGCGAAGTGTTTAAAGAAAATAAATCGTAGATCTACGCTTTCGTCGTAAACATCCTCAGTATATCAGATACTGCACTGCTGTATGTACTATGTACATGTACTATGTGTAGGATGTCCAGTCGTTTTAAAACTTCCTTACGCGCGCGCACACCCATAGCAACTGTGTTGCGTACGCGCGCGCGCGTCAGTGTCACGCAAAGGTGGTTGAACGCATGTGCAGTGCTGTGCTGGAATTTACTACCTTACGGAGACATGAACACGATAGGGAACAAAAGATTGTATACGTCTCCAGAAGAACATTTCTATAGATGAAAACGTCTCCACAAGAATTTCACGAAATAGATATATGGATTTTACTCAAAAACTAGGAATTTCCAAGGTAGGTTGATCGCAAATGGAAGAGTTTTAGAAGAGGGATATTTAGTCCAAATTTCAGCCCAGGAAATTAATTCTGGTTAAAATAAGAGCATTTTGAAACTTCAATTTCAAACTCGAAAACTTTACTACACGAAAACAAAGAAATGTCTCCACAGGAATACAAATTCCAGAATGGGTGTATTGTTACAAGCTACCGTATGACTGTTGTAAATTTGGCCAATCACTGCCTTCCTCGGGGCTGGATCAATGCTGGTTCAGGGGCCATTTGTTTCGCTTGTTCTTTGAAGCCGGTCCATTATCACCATGTTTTACAATAAACTGAGCCATTCGTGTTTCATTGGACCCATGAGTGTGATAGAACCTCCGAATGGTATGTCAACGCCACATGCATCTTACACAGGTGCAATGCAGTCAACATAAAGTGGATGAGATCCGGGGCTTTCTACTACATCAGATGGAATAAACCCAAGCCAATCTGACTTCAACATAGCTCTGGTCGCAGGTGCATCGGCAGGTGGAGTAGCTGCACTTGTCCTCATCCTGAATTCTTTTTTTTGTTGCAGGAAAGGCCTCTGTGCCACTAAACCAAAGCCTCTGAGACACAACAGCGATTTGAACAGCAACCTGACAAATGTTGATCTCAGAACTGATGAGTTAAATGCATACGATGATGATTATGTATAAACATTTTACATAGTATGTTTTTGGGTTTTTTTGGCACACAATGAATTGCATTATAATCATCTCAGATTGTATTCTGATGAACGAAAGATTTAACAATACTGCATCAATGGCACATTTATGTGGATAGCGCCCTCTATTATTTAATCAGACAGAACCTAAATAGTAGCAATCAGATATTGGGTCCCTCCCTCACTGCTGAAAGTAATCGTGCAAACCATATGGAGCAAATTTAACATTTGGATGTACAGAATATCGGCCCAGAGGACAATTTACAGTTCTCGTTTGTATTTACATATTTCGAGAATATCAAAAGTAATACAGTCCTTAAGAAAAAATATTACGAAGGTATTAGCTAAAAGATCCAGCTAGCTGGTATTTCGCTCTCAAAGGTCAAAGCTGAGCTACGAAATGTTTCATGCTAAATTGTTTTTCAATCGAGATTGATTAATAAGATACGAAAGAGGAAAAACAGGTTTCCAAGCAGGTGTCGCAACCGAGATGACCCTACTTAGAATATCAATGTTATCAAAATGAAACCAGAATTTTGGGGTGTCATTGTTGAAGTTCAATGGTGTCTGAGGCTTAGCTTGCACACGGAAGTACATATACAAAAACAGAAGGCCTCATAATATATAATATATAAATCTACGAGTAGTACAGATGGGGCGATGGGAATTCCATCAATTTCCTGCTACTAGCTGTCGGTACGATTGATTTTAGTCTACTGAAATCAAATATTGATTAGTTTCAGATAGGACCTAGCTTCCAAAATCTCGGAATTTTCGACGTGATGGCTCGAAAATTATTTCTTTTTCTGTATGTGACGTGTGTGTGTGGTGTTTCCTGTGTGGATTTACCATTATGGCTGTCAGTGCAGAACCCACTGTGACTGCGTGGACAGTCACAACGGAGAGAGATCAAAAGATAGGCGGGAGCGTTCATATGAGATGCGTGGCCAATAACCTGAAAGCAGATCACATCGTGGACTGGAGGACTGAGGATCCAATCAACTCACTGAGATGGGGTAATAGAACTAATGCAGCAGGAAATGACCCACGATTTCAATTCGAGACGAAGCAGACAGGAGATAGGGAAATTACTCAAGAATTCAACATCACTAACTTGCAACCGAGTGACGATGATGAGTATGTTTGCAATGTCCACCACCCATTATCAACTGGAGGAAACATAATTGTGGCCACAGCCAGGATCACAATGAGAGTGTACTCATCCAATGAGTCCTTCCCTATCTGCTCCCCTGATGGACCCATTACAGTAGACACTGGAACACAGTTGAATATGCGATGTTTAGCCGATACAGGTTTGCCGATAATCACGGTCTCTCCAATCCCCCCAGTGCCAAACACTAACACGTGGATAACATCAGTCATCAATGGTACATCATCCCGGACATTAGGTTTGATACTCGATGCTTCCCATGACAATCTGACATTCGAATGAAGCATCCCATCTGTGACTTACAATGCCCTAAGACATTCCTGTTCCGTCGGGCCCATCAATGTAACAAGTATCCCTGTCAGTGTGACAGAAGACACACAAATTGATACAGGTGACACTACTGCAAACACCACCACATCTCCAATGACTGTCACTCCAAATCACCCGAAATCTCTCCAATGTCCGAATGCCCAGTCATCTCTCCCATTCACATGGGTAGCTACCTCCGCGGTTGCTATCATCCTCCTTGTCATGTCTTGCATCATCAACATCGTCGTCATTTGCCAAAATCTCAAACTCAAGCGTCGCATCAGTGTCATTGAGAAGACAACCCCTCAAGCCGATCCGTACATGGAGCTACAGGCAACGGATGACAATCACAGAGTCTACACAGAACCTGAGACTAGAGGATCTGCCACAGCACAGCACACGTACTGCCAGACACTTGGAGGAGAGAAAAAACACACAGAGGATGACTACGAGAGACCAGACGTCGAAACTGATTACGAAGTAACTAGTGTTCGTATTTAGGCCGAGTGACAGAGCATGCATGCCAAATACAATTGAAATTGTACCTGTCCAAAATATACAAACTTGCTATCTTGATTTCTGACTCTAACATTATAATATCTATCTTAGCTGACTGTGTGATTGAATGAAGGCATCTCCTCAATTCTGTGATGGGCGTGTCCTCTCAAGAAACCCCCTCATAATCTTCTTGAGCACCAAGTACAACCATGCCCCAATTGCATCTTTTCTCAATATTGTAATTCAAAACCATTGCAACCACAACTTTATGACGTAATGTTTTATGTACCATCACCACCAGCTAAAATTGGAAGTTGATGCTTATCAATGTATTTTTTTGTTTTTAAAGCAAACAGTCTGCAATGTGTATAATCATATGTCTTTGCTCTATAAACGCCAAACGCTTTGTCCTATATAATTCTTTGTGTAAATTCCAAATGAGCTTTGTTTCATTTCCATAGCTTGTACAATACATCCGCATGCTCGTATATTAATTTGATTTAAATAAAATCAGTAACACTTTGTGAATAGTTAAATCAAAAATATAAACATAACACTTACGGTACCTTACAATATATTTGAAACGCAAGATAGGATTTGAGATGCACACCAATGACCAACGCATCTTCTGTAAATACAGTCAATATTCTAACATCTTAAATCTGTAAATTAAGCGTTTAAAATGAATTAATTGGTGACGTGGTTTGTTTGATATAATCTAGAATGAGTGATTTTGCTTTTTGATTATAAGGTATCGTCACAACTGCAGTGCACATTATTATTAAAGTATCAAACCTGGTCGTTAAAGAACGCTCTCAGGTCCCGCCCTCTATCGACCAGTTCGATGCGGTTATGGCTGTAAATAAGGCAAGTAAGATATATTTACCCGTAGATTTAATAAGTGGTAATGAGGTTGAAGATATTTACGTCACAAGAGCACACAGTAATGTACATGAAGTACACCGAAGTTTGAAAGAAGTCGCTACTATTCAACGGATGTATTATCCACAATTAATAAGAAATGTATAAAAGCACCATAAGATAATTCGTTAAGAGGTTTGATAGAAACCTAACGTTAATTGTAAGATATTCGCCACAAAGTACACAGAATAAATTGAAAGTAAACACAATGTCGAAAAAAATAAAAGTTACTGCACCCAGCGTATGTAATATCCAAAATTATAAATCTATAGGAATTGTTAAAAGTAATAAAAGCGACGAATTATTAGTGACCAACACATTTGGAATGCTCGGATATTGGTTCATTAAAATCACTTTATGTTCATAAATCTGCCCGAGTCTGATTTAACAGTTTACACAACAGTCTGATATTTTTGTACCTGTCTGAATGAACTCTGAATGAATGAAATTTTTGAGGAAACTCCACAACATCGGCATCAGGAACAATGCTCTGAAATGGATTGACTCATTTCTCACTCAACGTCACCAGCAAGTTGTTTTGGAGGGCACTTCTTCAAACAAGTCGAAGGTCATTTCTGGGGTTCCACAGGGGACAGTGCTGGGTCCTCTCCTGTTTTTAGTATACATTAACGATCTGCCACAGAACATCAAATCGCATGTGAGACTCTTTGCAGATGACTGTGTCATGTACCGGGAAATAAAAACTGCAGCAGACCCTTGCATTCTTCAACCGGACATCAACACACTTGAAAAATGGGGAAAAGATTGACACATGTCTTTTAATGCCTCCAAGTGTCACACCATGAAGATCACCCACAAGAAGAACTCAGTCGACTCCAGTTATCACATGGGTAATACCAAACTACTAGAGGTTAAACACCATCCCAACCTGGGGGTTGAACTCAGTAATGATCTCAAGTGGTCCACTCACATTGATCAGATCATCTCTAAAGCCAATCGTATGCTCGGGCTACTCAAGAGAAACATCCACCACTGCAACAGTAATACCAAGTCCATTGCGTATCAGACACTAGTCAGACCAAGGCTAGAATATTGTTCCGCCATTTGGGATCCTCATCATGCGTCGGATAAAAAGAAATTAGAAAGCATTCAACACAGAGCAGCTAGATTTGTTATGCAAGACTACAGCAGGGAGTCAAGCATCTCAGCAATGATGAATACACTCAAATGGGATACTCTTCAAGATCGACGGACCAAAGTTCGATTAGTCACACTCTATAAAGAAACCCATGGGCTTACACCGAGTAATATGGAAGATTATCTGAACATCGTCAACTCATCAAGGGGGGTTTCTACTAGACAGACCGGACCTTTCTCATATAGAGTCATCACCACAAATAAGGACTGCTTTCGTTTCTCAATGTACCCTAAGACCATCCTAGAATGGAATCAACTTCACCCTAACATCCGCTCTTCACCTGACATTAAGACTTTCAAACTGGCACTGGACAACATCAACATTCAAGACCTGGCTTCCAAAACCCAATCAAGAATTTAGTTGCTGCACACCTGACCCTGACCAACGTACGTCGACAACCTTCTAGGTGTTTGTACGTTTATGGAACAGAAACAGAAACAGAAACAGAACTCGGTGGCCTGATTTCAATGGGGATACAGAACCAAACACGATGCCTTCATTGTGTGAAGTTCATTGGTGTATGAAACCTGCACACGGAAATATGAAGAAAATAATCCTAAGCGACTGTAGTGTTTAACATAACATGGACGTGTATAGTGTACAAGTAAGCCACGTTGTGTATGGTGCACATTTAACATGCACATAGGCATGATATACACGATTAATGAAAAATAGTTGATTAGATTTGAACAAAATCAGTGCCCAAGACATTCAAAATGGATCGGCTCTCTAAGGTGTCTCTGTTTTTGCTGTGTTCTTGGAGTTTATTTAGTGGGTTCGGAGTGGTTGTCAACGCAGAGCCTGCAGTGACAGCGTGGATCATTACACCCGAGAGAGATAGGAAGTTCGGTGGGCGAGTGGAGATGAGGTGTGTGGCTACAAACCTGGAGGCTGATCACATCGTGGAGTGGAGGATTGGGAATACGACACTAAGATGGGGTAACGGTACTATAACAGGAACTGATCCGCGATTTATGTTTGAGACGAAGCAGACTGGTAACAGGGTACTTACACAAGAATTCAATATCACTGATCTACAATGGAGTGACACTGATGAATATGATTGTAATGTCAGGGATCCCATACCATCTGGAGGAAGCAGGATTGAAGCCGGCGCCTGGATCACACTGCGAGTGTACTGGACCATTGAGTCCTTCCCTATCTGCTCCCCTGATGGTCCCATTACAGCAGACACCGGAACACAATTGAATATGCGCTGTTCAGCTGATACAGGTACGCCGACAATCACGGTCACTCCAATTTCCGCTATGCCCAATACTTATTACCCATGGATCACATCAGTTGTCAATGGTAAATCATCCAGGTCATTCGATTTGACACTCAATGCTTCCCAGGACAATCTGACATTCGAATGCAGCATCCCATCTGTGACTTACATTGGCCTAATACATTCCTGTTTCGTTGGGCCAATAAGTGTAAGAGACATGCCCGTGAGTGTTACTGAGTCAGGAACAGAAATAACAGAAACAACAAAACTGGAAACAAAACAAACAAAAACAATTCAACCGACAACTAAACAAATGGAGATAACAAAACCGGCAACAGAACTTCTGACAGAACCTGCCCAATCAACGTCCAGCACTGCTCTGATAGCAGGTGCATCTGCAGGTGGAGTAGCAGCAATTGTCCTCATCCTGATTCTGATTCTGTTTTGTCGAAAGCGAGGCCCCTGCAGCACCAAATATAATTCTTCGAAGTCAAACACAAATTTGAACTCCGACCTAACACATATTGAGTACGCACCTAATAGTAACCTGCGTGGTTTCAAAAATTCAGGACTTGAACATGACACCTACCATGAACCGAGTCAAGTCAGAATGAGTGCAAGACACGACCAAGAGGCACGGGTCTCGTACTCGGCTGCAAACCAGGAAAAATCGGATAGAAACAACGCCTCAGTGATGTACGCACAACCACACAAGCCACAAGCCAACACCGACAACGTTCCCATGCTGTACGCACAACCACACATGTCACAATCCAAAACAGACAACAAAGCAGGAATCGCCCAGGATCCAGAGCAGATGCACAGTAGCTCTGTCTTTGAGTCTGCCAACCTATACAGCCTCGCAGAACCGCGCGAAGAAACGTCTACCTCGGCTCTCAAACCCACAGCCAAGGTTCCACCAACATCAAGAGTTCCCAAGAAACCAGAGCCTTATAAACCCAAAGCACAGCGGGCAAGCGTCCCACATGACGTCACCACTAACCATCGGGAACCAGGGGAGTCAAGACGCCCTCAATCGACCCCATCACAGTCCCCAATCACCCCTGATGGCAACACCTTCGCCACTGTCGCACCACCCAGCGAGTCGACAATGTATGCCCAGGTCTCCGTACCACAAGCTAGGGTGACTGCTGGTCCTAACCCACCGACACCATCACCGGACCATCTTGCCTATGCTGACTTGGACTTGCATCCTGATTCGTCTGTAGATGTCACTCAGCCAGTGCCAACCACTCAACCACCGGCAGTGTACGCGCAAGTGATGAAGAACCGCCCAAAATCTGAAGACACGATGTGAGTTTCTTGAGGACTTGTATGGAAAGGACACAAACCAAGCTATTCGGACACGCCTTATTAACAATCAGTACAACAACGATACTATTATTCCTGCGAGCCAATAGACCATTATCATGTTGCGGCTATTTGGATTTTCCCATTCAAATCAAGGTAACCAAAGCGAGGCTGGAAGGAAAAATAGCCTGGTTACTTTTTGCACAAAAACATTATCATTCAGTACTGTTATTGGATACAGGGAACATGACAGAAATAGTGGCAGCATGAAAAAGGTATATTCTTTTTGATCCCAGATATATGCGATATGGAGACATGACGTTAATATCATTTAGTTTTGACAGTGTGTTTGGTGAGATAGGTTGAAGAATTCCATTGTTTCTAGCAACGAAATCATGGTTTTTTTTTTTTTTTACATGCCTTCAGGAGATGCTTTACGGTTTGTGAAATAAGACATTACGGGTTGCTTTCCCGCTCTCTATCGACCAAATGATGAATAAATGGTTGTAAATACAAGTCAATATTCTAACATCTTAAATTTGTAAATTAAGCGTTTAAAATGAATTATTTGGTGACGTGGTTTGTTTGATATATCTAGGACGAGTGATTTTGCTTTTGATTATAAGGTATCGTCACAACTGCAGTGTACATTATTTTCAAAGTATAGAACCTGGTCGTTATAGGACGCTCTCAGGTCCCGCCCTCTATCGACCAGTTCGATGCTGTTATGGCTGTAAATAAGGCAAGTAAGATATCTTTACCCGTAAATTTTAATAAGTAGTAATGAGGTTGAAGATATTTACGTCACAAGAGTACACAGTAATGTACATGAAGTACACCGAAGTTTGAAAGAAGTCGCTACTATTCAACGGATATATTATCCACAATGAATACGAAATGTATAAAAGCACTATAAGATAATTCGTTAAGAGGTTTGATCGGAACCGAGCGTTAATTATTGTAAGATATTCGCCACAAAGTACACAGAATAATGTCAAAAGACAATAATGGGTACTGCACCAAGCGTATGTAATATCGATAATTATAAATCTATAGGAAATGGTAAAAATAATGAAAGCTTGCATGAAGTAAAATTGACTACTGAATGAGGCTGAATGAACATTTTATCCACCTTAACTACGTACATCCAAAAGTTATAGTCAGTACTGAACGAAGTGTTTAACATCCTAAACAAATTATGTGTTTTGCTGCAAAGTTAATCGATATACATATAGGAGGGGTGATTGATAGTTCCTGGCCTTAGTAGAAGGAGAGCTATACACGTTTGTCTGATATTGTGTGTAGTTCAACTTAAATGATTACAAAGGCAGTTTGAATTATTAATTTTCATGGTTTGCTGTTACAGATAATTACACCATGACAGTCACCGGTTCTTGAGAATTAAAGCTTGACAATAGAATAATCATTCCTCGAGTCACAATGTCCATGGTGTCAGCTCGTTGGGTCACGAAGCTTCTTGGGCCTGATCAGAACGGACTCGGCACAACCTTTCAAGGGACAATGTTGCCATTTTGTAGATCATTCATTCGATTTTTGTTTTGTTTTGATCGAAGTTTTAGTTTTTTTCCTCCATTTCCCCCCATTTTTAAAGTTTAATTCTCACATAAAATCGTTTATGATTTGTGGAACAATTTTCCATGTTCTTGAAACGGGGCAAAAGGTTCCCAGTTTTCTTTCTATTAAAAATCCCAAGCACTGTTTGAGCTTGTCCAATGGACCCCACTATACAGTGTTTGTATAGGTGCGAAAGTAAGGTATCAAAACATTGGGGTTTTACTTCAACAATCGCGGAATTGGAATGCATGTTCGGTAGGCCAGCACGAATCTCATGTCATGGCCATTGGGGCTGAAAGAAGTTTACTTTGTTCAAATCCGGTGCCTGGATTGATTGAATGTGTGACATGACTGACCCTATTTAGAATAAGAATCAGGAACCAAAATAGACACCATGTAACCTGTTGGTACCTGGAATTGCTAGAGTGTATATAGCGGCCTATGTGCATGAGTTTCACACTGTAATACGATTGATTGTCTGTCAGACAGCTATAAATTCATTTCTGTACAGGGTAGTTAAAAAAAAGGGACACCCATATTTGACAGTGATTTTCACCTATTCATAATTTTTTTAACTGTCGATTAGTAGCTATTAAAGTACTGGCCTTTAAGCAAATGTGACGAAAAAATCGTTGCATTTGCACATTGTCGTTGAGCTATGCTAAATTGAACATTTCATGGGCGAAACCTGTTTGTCCATGGAGGTCTACATTCCCTTCGCTTGACTGAGCTCAGCTATCGGATCTATATTTGAAAGGGCATGGCATTTGATAGTTATGCTAGGTCATGTTATTAACAATCATTGAGTAGATGATCTTAACACTAACATTAATAATTGGACTTCAGTGCGACTTCACACGTACATGAATGCCATCAAGAATGAGAAGGAGTACGCAGAGAGGCAGGGAGGTAGTACTTCCAGGGATGGGTCATACGAGGATGTGGAAGTACCTGCTCAAGAACAGGCTTGAGAACAATTGAGAATTCAGGATTTGTCATGGTAAAACTCGCACATTGGAAGATGTTTGCTCAAATCTCATGTAAAGTGACTAACTCTGGAGAGACAAGTGTGAAACTAAAATTAAGGATCAAAAGGTGCATTATTTTTGCAAATATCCCCAAAATTAGAAATATTTGTTGTTATGTAAAACGTATGAAAACCTAAAGTTATCGGAAGGGGAGAAATTGAAATGGTTATAGTAGTTTGAGAATTACAAAGAATGATACAAATTGTGATGGAATTATTGGTGAACCAGAATTTTGGGACACTTGGATATTGGTTTATTAATATTGTTAAACGTTCATTAATCTGTCCGAGTTTGAATTAATGCATGGGTCCATCGTTTACAAAACAGTCTGATATTTTTGACCTGTCTGAATGAACTCGGTGGCCTGATTTCAATGGGGATACAGAATCAAACATGATACCTTCATTGTGTGAAGCTCATTAGTGTATGACACCTGCTGCACACGGAAATATGACAAAAAAATATAATCTGCAGCTACGTAGTGTTGAACAGTACATGGTGGTGCAAATGTACACGTAAGCCACCCTCTGCATGGTGCGCATTTAACATATGCACAGTGGCATACTATACACAATTAATGACAAAATGCCGGATTGGATTCGACCAAAGTCAGTGCCCACATTCGAAATGGATCGGCTCTCTACGGTGTCTCTGTTTTTGCTGTGTTCTTGGAGTTTATTTAGTGGGTTCGGAGTGGTTGTCAACGCAGAGCCTGCAGTGACAGCGTGGATCGTTACACCCGAGAGAGATAGGAAGCTCGGCGGGCGGGTTGAGATGAGGTGTGTGGCTACAAACCTGGCGGCTGATCACATCGTGGAGTGGAGGGTTGGGAATAACACACTAAGATGGGGTGGCGCTACTGTAGCAGGAAGTTATCCGCGATTTATGTTTGAGACGAAGCAGACTGGTAACAGGGTACTTACACAAGAACTCAATATCACTGATCTACAATGGAGGGACAATGGAGAATATGATTGCAATGTCTGGGATCCCGTACCAACTGGAGGAAACACGATTGTGGCTACTGCCAGGATCACACTGAGAGTGTACACGTCCAGTGAGTCCTTCCCTATCTGCTCCCCTGATGGACCCATTGCAGTAGACACCGGAACACAGTTATTTTTGCACTGTTCGGCTGATACAGGTATGCCGATAATCACGGTCACCCCAATTCCCGCAATGGCCAACACTTACCCGTGGATCGCAACAGTCGTCAATGGTAAATCATCCAAGTCATTAGATTTGACACTTGATGCTTCCCATGACAATCTGACATTTGAATGCAGCATCCCATCTGTGACTTACACTGGCCTAACACATTCATGTGTCGTTGGGCCCTTGAGCGTTAGAAGTATGCCCATTAGTGTGACAGAAGTTACAGAAGTCGATACAAGTGACATTATATCATTCACCACAACTTTCCAATGCAAGATTGACCAGTCATCTTCTTGTGTTCCGTGGATTGCTACCTCTGGGATTGTCATCATCCTCCTTGTACTATATTTCATCATCAACATCGTCGTCATTTGCCAAAATCTGAAACTCAAGAGTCACATCAATGTCATTGAGAAGACAACCTCAGTGTCTCAAGCCGATCCGTACATGGAGCTACAGGCAACGGATGACAGTCACAGAGTCTACACAGAACCTGAGACTAGAGGATCTGCCACAGCACAGCACACGTACTGCCAGACACTTGGAGGAGAGAAGAAACACACAGACAACGACTACGAGAGACCAGACGACGAAACTGATTACGAAGTCACTAGTGTTCGTATTTAGTTGCAGTGGCAGTCATATACAATTGAAACTGTGCCTGTCCAAAAATATACAATTTTGCTATCTTGATTTCTGACTGTATCATTTAAATATCCATCATTATAGCTGACTGTACGTGTGAATGAATGTAGACATCTCCCCAATTCTGTGATGGGTGTGTCTTCTCAAGAAACCCCCTCATAATCTTCTGGAATACAAATGTACAATCATGCCTCAATTGCATCTTTACTCAATATTGCAATTTCAAAGCCATTGTAACCATATACCTTGATGGCGTTATGTTTTATGTACCATCAACCGTGTTTTGAAAGCAAACAGTATGCAGTGTGTATTCTCATATTATGTCTTTGCTCTGTAAACACCTAACGCTTTGCCCTATATAATTCTTTGTGTAAATGCAACAGAGTTTTGTTTCATTTCATTGCTTGCTTATATCAATTTGATTTAAATAAAACAGTAACACTTTGTGAATAGTCAAATCCAAAAAATTGCACTTACGGTACCTTACAATATCTTTGAAACGCAAGATAGGATCTGAGATGCACACCAATAACCGACACCTTTAAAGCGACATCACCCAGAATAAAATGACATATGATGACCTTGAATCAACAATGGCGCATGTAAATAATGCTTGGAAACGTATTTCTTTTGAAAACAATCTCATTTGTCAAACAATTTACAAACATGTTGGTTTATAGGGAATGACATGTTTTAACTGTTTACGTTTGCAGGTTGAAATGGATTTTACGGAGCTAGCTCATTCTGGAAAAAAATATATTCTGCTGTCAAATATAGCAATTATTCCTAGAGAAAGAGTTATGTACCTTTTGATTATTATGTCTGAACCTTTAATAACGATCATACAGCAACACGCAACACATGTTCAATTCCACGACTTATATAACAGATGAAAGCAGTTATTTTACTATTTTCCTTTGCAAGAATAATAAGCAAATTGAGGTGCAATTCCTAAATCGGTGTACATGTTGCTTTATGGGGGCACCAAGTGATGACAGGACCATAGTTATACAGTCGGCTATTTATAGATGATCGCCTGCATTTGCTCACGTGACGGCTGACCCTGGTTTGAATATGAATGGTTAATATAGAAGTGCATTGGTGCATGAGACTTGCACAAAGAAATCATTTACGTAAAAATCCAAGTTCAAAAGTAACTCCAGCAGTGTACATGACACGGGGCGCTATCAAACAGAGTTTATTCATGCCGGAGTTTTCATAGACATAAAGAACCTATAGACGGACAACAGGGGGCGCAAGACCGAAATTCCAGTGAAGCCGCCATTTTTAAAAACCATGGGCAAACTTGTTCGGGTAATCCTTATCTTTAGGACACCTCTATTTTTCACAAGTTCTGTTCAAAACTGACTTTGGCAATAGACTGTCCAGTACCAAAGTGACCTTTGCAGGCTAAAGAAATCTTTTATCTTCTGATTAATGTTCTAAAGTTGTAATTTTGAAAGCACTTTTAAAGAAAATGTGACTTTCCTACCCTTTTTTGCAGTTTGCCATCTTGGTTTTTGAGTCTGTTTACTGTTTGTCATTGCCATGTTTTCCCCCCTAATTTCCCTCATAAATCAAATCCCTGTCAGCCTCTTTCCACAAAATTAAACCTGCTGATATTCAAGAAGGGTCATACTGTTCAGATATAAGTCAAGAAATATCAGAATGTCACTTTTGAGTGTCATTTAGTCAGCTGTTTTGGTGAGTCTTGTAACCTTATATAGGAACGGGGTCCTAAAAGTAAGGATTACCCTTGTTCGGCACATCACACATAAAGCGCACACAATACGCGGCTGTCTGGTGAGGTCCTCCAAGCAGAACGTCACCGTGAAGGGTAAGTTGTAGTATTATTGACAGTTTATGACAGTAGAACAAACCTGACAATGTGTACATATCATGTATGACATATCCGGGCATTGAGCAAGGGGAAAAAAGCAAGTTTTTTAGGAACATATTAGCCCCATAAATGTGGCCTATTTACTGGACTGCCTCCGTAAACATAGGCCACACATCCACATGTACAAAAACGTGTCTCACTTTTCCAAATTTACCTCTTCACAGGTAGGCTTACTTTGTATGGTTTTTTTTTAGAAGATACTCACCTCTTTATAGGCTAATCAGAAAGTGCTGCCTTTTTCAGATGTCTAATTTTTGTGAAATTTCATGTTGAAATTTTGATACGCAAACGTGTGCAAATGTATCTGGAAATTTCACGAAAAATGGACATCTGAAAAAGGCAGCACTTTCTGATTAGCCTATAAAGAGGGTGAGTATGCTTCTAAAGCAAAAAACCCTACAAACTAAGCCTAAATGTGAAAATCAAAATTTGGCAAAGTGCGACACGTTTTTGTACATGTGGATTTGTGGCCTATGTTTACGGAGGCAGTCCAGTAAATAGGCCACATTTATGGGGCTAGGAACATATCAACTGCCAGAAGAGCATAGAATGATCCAAAGAATACAGCCAATGAGCGTATTCAAATTTTGTTGGAATTCTGTAAAGCTATATAGGAGTGTGTCACATGAAACTTCTTGACTCTCGATAGATTTTGTGCACAACTGCTAAAGTAGCGTCAGGTTACATCATTCTTTCTGATCGCGCATACACATTTTGAATTTGCACAAGTTCTAAATGTGTGTTCAACACTAGCTTGAGTAACTCCAGCTGACATGTTCCATACACATGTGAATGAATATGGAACATGTCAGCTGGAGTTACTCAAGCTAGTTCAACACCATTAAAAGTCATTCATTCCTTTGCTACTTGCAGTCAAGACTGAAGTGTGGACAGCTTTCAGCGACATTTTATTTTCCTATTCCATGTTCATCCTCAACTTAGCTCTAATTTTGCAAGTGCCTATAATTATAAATATATTACTGTGACCTACAGTCTACACCATGTAACTGGATAACGAAATATTTTTCGAATAATATAAGATCATTTTTAATAAATCTTTGTTTTCTCTTGTATTTGTTTTGCAGAATCTAAAGTAATGCACAATGCCTCGAACCTGTGTAGCATGGGGGTGTAAACAGCGTTATTCACAAGAATCAAAGGCGAATGGAATTACATTCCACTATATTCCGAAGGACCTCACCAGACGACACCAGTGGTTGAATGCTATGCGTTGGGATGGCTACAATCCTTCTAGTCTGCTCGAAGCACTTTGATCCCGAGTCTTTCTAGACAGGCGGTAAAACCAAAATTCTGAAGAGAAATGCTCTGCCCACGTTGTTCGAATTTCCCAAACACCATGAACACCTTCAGCCTAGGCCCCTTAAGGAGCGTCGAGTATTGAATCTTGCTGTAGCTTGTAAGACAGCAAATTCTCATCTTGAACCCGACGAAGACCTGGATGTTCGTAGAAAAATAGTGACAGCTGTCCAGAGTGATCATGGATTCTACACATTGCAATCAGAGCTCTATCTGGTCAGAAACTATTTTTTTTAATCCTTGGAGTAAGACAAGGTACTGAATTTGGCAAAGCGTTTTGCTGAAATTTTGTATTATGAAAAAATACAGGTTGCAGTAAGTTTTATGGTATATTTATTGAAGTTAATGCTTTCATTGTGTATAGTTGTACATACAATTTTACAGTTTGTGTTTGAACCCTTCTGTCTTTTCACAATTATATTTATTCCAAGAAAATTTTAATTCCACAATTTTACCTCCAGTTTATTTTATTTTTTATACATGTATGTATATCGAATGAACAGCTTATTAATTTTGTACAAAACTGCAAAGTGTAATTAAGAAATTGTACTTGTATAAGCAAATGTATACAATGTGTATTACAATTCATTTGTGTTAATATATTGTAGATTTCTATTTATTGGACACTCAAGTGCAAAATGGAATTAAGAACTTGTACTTGTATATTAGAATTATTATGTGTTTATTGTACCGGGGTATATTTCTATTTTTGTGGACACGCATGTGTATTCACATTCTCAAATGCACATAATCTGCAAACGGATCATATGAATAGGAAAATGTAAACGTAAACAAACAACTTTGCATATTTATTTTAATTGATATTTTTGCTGTGTATAATTGTACACTGACATTTTACGATCTGGGTGTGTACCCTTTTATTTTTTTAGAATCATACTTATTTATTTGAAAATTTATTTCCACAGTTTTACCTCCATTTATTTTTACAAAGCCAATATTTATTTGAAAACACAAAATGAAAAGGTTGTTGATTTTGTGCGAATAATATGCAAGTGGAGTTACATTAAACACTCATTACATCCATTAATTGTGTATTGTGCTCATTGCACAATGCGATTTTGGACCTTAAATTCTCAAACTAGTTACATTTGTACATGCCTTTCCAAAGATGTTTTAGTATTCATGAATGGAACAAGGTTAACTTAAACATTTAACATAATAGATTTATTTTAGTTTATTTTTTTACCGTGTATATATTTGTACGCAGATAACACATATGTCGTACATAATTTATAGAAAATATAGCCTATATAAAATGTATCCTTCTATGAATATTGCTTTGTTTGATTTCAATTGTTACAAATAAATTGAAATTTATTTTGAAAGCTAATTGTGTACAAATAATACATTGTATCACTTACAACCAGCATGGCAGCTATAGTGGACATGCTGTACATGAACAGGCCTTCTTTTTCATTAATACCTGGGTACATGTACATCACATCTTTGGCTCTCAATTTTCTTTCATATAAAGTTATTTAATAAAAATAACTATAGATCAGAGATGAGTCTCCAATTAGATCCAAGACATCATGACGTCACGCTTTGTTTGCATGTACACTTTCCTATTACGTCCCAGCTGGCTCAAATAGGGAAGCATACATGTAAACAGAGAGTGTCGTCATTATATTTTAGGTCTATTGAAATGATGAACAGAATCTGTGGAGAACACATAACAATCAGACCCCACTTTTTGAAGTAACTATCATGGCTGACAGTAGTAGGCATATAGGTGGGGTGGGCGTGGACATTGGCTGATGTAGCTCCCTGACCTACAATACTTGTACATTCTACATGAAGATCGCTTGAAAGCTCAATGGTTCTGGACTAGTGCTGAATAGTAACACGTGACGTAGCAACCAGGCGCAAATCGAGAGGGAGGGTTTGGGGGTCAGAAACACCCCCCCCTTCTTTGACAGGGCTCCCTTAGTATTAATAATAATAAAAAAAATACATGTGCCTGATAGGCCCGAAACCCCTCCCCCAAGAAAAGTCCTGCATCTCCCCCTGGCAACCGATGAAACAGTTTTTTGGTGTAATGAATTGTTACCATGACAACTGACGCATAAATGTGACTCAAATACTCTCTTTCCTAGGCCTAGTAGTAGTAGTAGGGTTTTCCTTTTATACTGAGCCACAACCTGACAACACAAAGCACATGCTTTTGTGATTAGCTATGTGTGAGGAAAAGTTGTCTAAGAAAAATTGAAATCAAGAGTTTTTCCACTTGAAAGTCCTACCTGAAGTTACCTGGTTAATATTATCCAGCATGTCCAGGGAAATTAAATTCTGTTTCTATAGTAGTATAGATATCTATTTATCCTGTAAATTTCAGGCGAAATTTGCAGATTCATTTGCAGATATTTTACTCGGGGATGTACACTCGACCCTTTATTGATTTCCCTTGTTTTTAGGCCCATTTTATATTAACATGATTAACCAAACAAGTATCCGCCGTAGTCAATATCAAGTGAAACAAACAGTCCCGATTTCGATTTCCTCAAAGTCAAAAGACTCGCACCGCGCGGCCGTATACGTGTACCGCACAAACACATGTACAATTATGACAACTCACATGACTCGGACATGTGTCAGAAATACATGACCAACGCAGCACCCAGCATGGCGCGTTTCGCGGCGGTTGTAGGCCTAATTAATTTATTTTGAAATAACACACACACAAATACATAGCTGTACAGCATTATGAAGTGAACATTTCAAAGGGTTTTCAGTCACCATCTATGCGTTTTCAACCGAAATTGTCGGTTTGTATCATTCCTTCCGCTGTTATTCCATAGAGTCATGCACATTTATTCAAAACTTCCGCCCACGGTTTCATACCTAGTCGGGCGCCGTCAAAATTACGGTACCCTGACGTTGATTTCCATAGGCGCTGTCCGTCTATAGGTTCTTTATGTCTATGGGAGTTTTTTCTATCCAAGCGCCCTCCATCGTAAGAGAGTATATTGGCAATTCGTTATCACGCTCTTGTCATTCAAAATAAGAGAGTAAAATCATTCGAGACAGGAATTATGAACAATTACTGATCGTCCCGGAAAACAGGCCTCCGTTTATTTATTCAAATTGCTGATCAGCACCACCCAGCAAAAATAATGCTGACAAATTGCAAAGAAATGGGTGCTAAAAGCATGAAAACCGTGACACGAAACTGACATGAAACTAAAAATTCGACCTTCAACTTATTTTTTTCTATCAAATCCGAAAAATGGATTGTGTATGTTTAATATGAATAGTTTATTCTAAACTGGTTGATGAAAACTGGATTTAGTTCCCGAAATGTGTTCAAATCTATTGAATTTAGTGTCAAGTTGACCCTATTTTGAATATAAATGAAAAAGGTATGAACCCCGAAATTATCGTCATTGTTGAAATTTATCGGTACGTGAGGCTAGGTGACGGAAATAAATCTGAACAATTTAAGCCACCAGACTATGTGAATTTTACACACGCAACGCTAGGTTGTGCAGTCGTATTTCGTGTACGAATTGAGCTCTATAAGCTTTCGACTCTTGCTGTTTTAATCTGTTCAGATAAAAGACCGATTTATTTCAACTTGATGCTGTTGAAGAGATTTCGACAAAATGGCACGACAGGTGTTGCTGGTTCTGTCTGTGATATGTGCGTGGTGTTTCATTGGATTTGATCTGTTGGTTAGTGCAGAGCCCACAGTGTCTGCGTGGATCATAACACCGGAGAGAGATTGGAAGATTGGCGGGCGAGTTGGGATGACGTGTGTGGCTACAAGCCTGGAGGCTGATCAGTTTGTGGAGTGGAGGACTGAAGATCCAATAATGACTCTAAGATTTGGTACGACCACTGTATCTTCGGTCGACAGATATACGTTCGAGACGACAGATTCCGACAATGGACAAAGTATTGTTCAAGATTTCACCATCAACGATCTGCAGATAAACGACACTAATGAATACATCTGCCAAGTTCGGGAAGGAAGTTTGACTTTGGCTTCAGATAAAGTGAACCTGACAGTGTTGTACTTCCCCAGTGAGTCCTTCCCTATCTGCTCTCCTGATGGACCTGTAACAGTAGACTCAGAGACAGAGTTGAGTATGGAATGCTCTTTTAAGGGAAACAGTTCAGCCTTCACAATGGAAGTCTTCCAACTCCCAAGACAGACAGACGTCACCCTATGGAGAGAAATGAGTGTCGATGGTACAATCTTCAGGTCATTTAATTTGACACCTATTCGCAACGATACAGCGTTTGCATGTCTCATCTCACCAAGGCTTTCCCCCGGCGTAGTCAGCCGATCTTGCGTCATCGGACCCATAAGTGTAGGAGGATTGCAAGAACCTATGACATCGACGATCAACTTGATCCCTGAACTTGACACAGTCACAGACATATATATGTCTGTGGACACAGTGGCCTTGCCAACAGCGCCCTCGACGACCGACATGTCACTCCCTATTCAATGGATCGCTGCCTGTGCAGCTTCAATCTTCCTTCTCGTTGTGTCTTGCATTGCACTCATCCTCCTGATTTGCAGAAACTCTCAACAGAAGCGTCACATCCAAAGACTGTCCTCCAGGAAGTCACAGATGGAGAGCGACTTGGGGGAAATCTTGGACTCCCCAGTCAGAGAAACCATCCTAGTACGACTCCACACGTACATGAATGCCATCAAGAATGAGAACGAGTACGCAGAGAGGCAGGGAGGTAGTACTTCCACGGATGGCGCATACGAGGATGTGGCAATACCTGCTCAAGAACAGAATTGAGAACGATTGAGAATCAGAACAATTTGAGAGAAGTTTGTGGACACACCGCGTGAACGACTAACAAGTGACTGAAGAAACGAGTATGGTTCCGAGGAGAAATAATCTCACGTCTCTGGTCCTTCAGAACAGACAATCTACTTCTTAGAATGAGTCGCGTCACGTCACGTCATGTTTCAAGTAATTTTTTCCAAGTTGAGCTGGTGAGGTTACTTGTTCAATCTCGAATACGTGGAATATGTCGAAGATCAGAAGCTTTGGTAAGTGATATAATTTTCCCCGAGGTGTTTAAATACGTAAATATGCTTACAATTAGAAGTAATTGATGCGGTATTGGCATGTACATATTTTTTTAAATTTTTTTTATCTTGGTAATCTTCTTTAGGCATATACAACTTTTGTGTTAATGTTTAAATATATTATTTTTCTCTGTCAGATTCTCATCTTATGAAACGTTTTAGATCATGTTGTATTACATATTTATATATCTATACATAATGTACTTGCTTTTTTATGTATTAACTTAGCTTTTTAATTTTTTTTTATAGCTTGCTTTATCGGTGCAGCAGGTCCTCGGACCACAGTACTTGTACTTTTGCTGTTATGCTTTTGCCTTTATTTGTTATGTTGTAAGAATGGCTAAATAAATAATGATAATATTAACAATAATACAGACAGGTTGAATGAAGCAAATCCTTTGTTGGAAAACATCAGAAACCGAATACAATAAATCTTTGTTGTAGAAAGAACGCAATGGAAAAAGCACTGACAGTGTTATCCGCTGAGCTGTATGACAATAATCTTATGTTAATATGGTAATGTGTATACCCATATATCTATTTTGCAATTGGATTTAAAAATCGTTTATATATAATCTTATTATATATCGTCTAAAAGTTATTAAATTAAGTTTTGTTTTCATTTCATGTATACATGTATATTGCAGTTGGAATGGGTACATTAATGGTGCGCGTTTTAAATAGAATGCAAATAAAATGTTGAAACCATTTTATAAATGGCTAAAATAATTGTTATGGAAGAGGTTGTTTGAGAATCATATTAAGTGTACAAAAAAAGTGGGAACCAATTGGGAAACGAAGAGAGTTTCTTGTATGATAGTCATACACGCCATATAACTGTTTGATCATTTTAATATGCATTTCTTTCCATTCATTATACCCCCAAAGGTGACATTATCAGGGGTTTTGTTTCTTCTAGACTGTAGAAGAAACAAAAACAAGAAAATGAGAGCAAGAAAATGTATTCCTATCCTGTATTTGGTGTATTGGGCAAATCAAAGGCGTTTTGTAAAGATTTCAAGCACAAGGAAGTAAGCCAAAATATATGTTTGTGTTGCTTTTTTCATGCTCTGGGTTTATGAATATTCATGCTACAAGATCGATGTCTGGTTTTGCCTGAACTGTGACATCGCTGGCCTTCTTTTTCAAAATATACACAAAAATGCAATTGAAAGTAGGTCTACCATTGTTGAGGTTTACTGTTGCGGAATGCTAATACCAGCTATGTCATGCTCACGGAACTAAAAATAACAGATTAGTTCATACATTGTCGATTGCGAGAACGCAGAAATTGGTCACATTTCATCGTGTAGCAGTTGAAGTGCGTCACGGTTTTCATTTCAACTGAATCTGTTGATCCATTGGTGCCATTTTTTTCGCAATTTGTAGTCAACTAACTTTGCTCAGTTGCTTTGAAGGAGAAATGGATCGTCGCGTCTGGTTGAATCTGTTAGTGTTGGGCGCGTTGCTTACATTGGATGCAGGTGGAGTTCTAACGGTTGTCAGTGCGCAACCCGCAGTGATTGCGTGGATCGTAACACCGGAGAGGGATCAGAAGATAGGTGGGAGCGTTCATATGAGGTGCGTGGCCGATAACCTGGAAGCAGATCACATCGTGGAGTGGGCGACTGAGGATCCAACCAACTCACTGAGATGGGGTAATAGAACTAATGCAGCAGGAAATGACCCACGATTTCAATTCGAGACGAAGCAGACAGGAGATAGGGAAATTACTCAAGAATTCAACATCACCAACTTGCAAGCGAGTGACACTGATGAATATGATTGTAATGTCAGGGATCCCTTATCAACTGGAGGAAGCGATATTGTAGCCGGCGCCAGGATCACACTGAGAGTGTACTCGTCTAACGAGTCCTTCCCTATCTGCTCCCCTGATGGACCCATTACAGTGGAAAATGGAGCACAGTTGAATATGCGATGTTCAGCTGATACGGTTAATCCGACAATTATGGCTCCTCAAATTCCCATCAGTAGGCCTATATCCAACCCAAACGCGTGGTCCATATGTAGCATACCGTTCCGGTCCTTAGACATGACAATTGATGCTTCCCATGTCAATCTGACGTTCGAATGCATCATCCCATCTGTGAGGTATCCTGGCGTAACACATGCCTGTTTTGTTGGACCAATAACTATCAGAGAAACGTCAGGACTTGATATAAGCACAATTAGTGTCAGAGGTACGACTGGTGTCGTCACAAGTCGCACGACGACAATGACCACGACATCTGCATTTACTGCCACCACCAACCCTGAGGTATCTACTGAAGTGAACGACCAGTCTTCATGCCCGATCCAGTGGATTTCTGAATTCGTGGTAGCAATCATCATCCTTGTAATGTCCTTCATCCTCATCATCCTTCTCATTCTTTATGTTGTGAAACTGAAACGTCTCAATAACAGTCTTACTGAGAAACTGAATGCACAGGTACATCGAGCTGGTCCGTACCTGGAGCCCCAACCAACGGATGACAGTCACAGAGCACATACGGACCCGACTACTACAGGATCAACCAGTACACGACACACATACTGCAATTTACTACACACTGTAAATGAAAATACACCTGATGACTACGAGCGTCAAGAGGACAAATACGAGGCCGTGGGCGTGCCAAAGAAGGAATGAGAACAATATCGAGATCATCAAACACTAGAATATGTCTGTTTTCTCATTAGAATATTATTTAATACCGACTGCCACTAAAGACTGATAACAGAGACTAATAGTTGAACCGTCTTGGCAGACTGACAATGAAGACATGCGTATAGACAAAATGGTTGAGCCGAGTTTTGGCGGAATACATAGGGATGGGGTATAATTCGGCCTTGTTTCTGATCATTTTTATATACTATATTATGAACTAGACAGCTGCAATATAATAACTCTGTAAATATCTACATGACATGTTGAGGATTTGGTGAGCATCGAATCAGGACTTGTGGTTTGGAATTGACGGTAGCAAAGGATAATGGTTGTATATAATTTTGCCGTTCTCATTGCCTAAGTAGTTTGGAGCTTTGACTACTTTAATGACACGAACAACGATAAGATGTTTTATACTCAGAGCAATATGAAATCAGAACTTCGGGTGAGGCATAACATTATTCGTCAAGGATTAAGTTCGTAAACATTTTGCCGTTCTTGATGTTTGGCTTGGAATTTTGATTCACACTATGGTTAAGTTCTGAAGTGAGGACTGGCACTACAACTCCTTGTCCGAGTCTCTTTTTCTTACTTGTATATGTATATAACTAATTACGTAATTGGGTTAATAATCTGGAATTATTAATAGAGCAACTAGCATCTTAAATGTTACCTTAAAAACTGCTTTATTAACAATGTACACACCTATGTACACAGCTGGAACAATGAACATGACAGCCTTCAAGCATTATTCGTCTGCAAAAAAACAATTATGGTTTGATTTTCTCATTTTTTTCGGGAAAATGGTTGTGGTAGCTCTAGCTCAGCAACCAACCTGCGTCTACCGCCCTATATCGTGCGCTATCAAATGGGAAATAATTATTGCCAACACCAAACGCTCTGGGCCTTATTCATGAGTTGGTCATTTTTGTCGAGTTCCCTGAATGTATTTCATGGATTGTTAATTGTTTAATGGGATGGGCGGCAGACTATTTATGCAGGCACAATGCAGCCTTATTTTTAATGTTTTTTTTTTTAATATGGCTTTGAACATTGGGGAATGTTTCATTACCAATTTTACATTATTCATTGAAGCAGACTGGAATTTATTATAAATGAACTTGCTTTCACTTCTCTTAGCAAGTTCAAAAAATTAAGATTTTACCTAACTTTCAATCCAATATGGCCGACTCGTGAATAAGGCCCCAGGCCTCTCAAGTATGAAATCATGCATCACTCAAATCGGGACTTAGCTGAGATATACAGAATAATATTTTGCACTAGAAACAAGCCAATAAATGCTGTGTAAATTACTGACCAATACTAATCGTCAAGGCACTGCTGACAACAAGTAATTGCAGAACCCAAACAGGAAACTTTTCAATGAAACATAAAATGCAAATTCTCGCTCAATAAAGTGGTGCCGATAAAAAAGTGAAATACATTCTATAAATCTGTTGTAGATAATTCAAGAAAAAACGTTCAATTACAAACAAGCTCGTCGGACACTTTCGAACCTGGCGGCAAAACATTGCTGACCCTACTTAGAATATCAATGATAAAATGCATGAGCCCCCATTGTGTGTCGTCATTCTTTGAAGTTCACTGGTGTGTGAGGCTAGCACGCGGAAATAAATCTGAAAAATAAAAGCCACCAGAATTTACATCTACGACTTTTACATACACACGGAACGCTGTACACTTACTTTGCATGTATGAAATGATCTACTGGAAGCCTTCGTCAAGATTTGTTTTAATCTGTTGAGATAAAAGACAGATTTATATCAATTATAGGAAATATACTTTGTGCCGTTGAAGGGATTTCGACACCATGGCTCGACAGGTCTTGCTGGTTCTGTCTGTGATGTGTGCGTGGTGTTTCCTAAGTGGATTCACCGTGATGGCTGTCAGTGCAGAGCCCACAGTGACTGCGAGGATCGTAACACCGGAGAGAGATAGGAAGCTCGGCGGGCGAGTTGAGATGAGGTGTGTGGCTACACAACTTGAGGCAGATTACGTTGTGGAGTGGAGATATGAGGGTGTGACTCTCAGATGGGGCACAAGTACTCTGATAAGCAACGCAAGGTTTATGTTTATGACAACTGAAATGAATAATGGGACAACTATCCAAGTGTTCACAATCACTGAGTTGCAGGTCACTGACATCAATGAATACAAATGCCATGTGAACGACCCATCGAAGGCCCTCGGAAATGGAAGAGTTCTGGCCACTGACAGCGTCACACTGAGAGTGTCTACTGACTCTTTCCCTATCTGCTCCCCTGATGGACCCATTGCAGTAGACACTGGAATACAGTTGAATATGACATGTTCAGCCGATACAGGTACGCCGATGATCACGGTCATTCCAATTCCCTCAATGCCCAACACTTACCCATGGATCACATCAGTCATTAATGGTACATCATCCAGGTCATTGGATTTGACACTTGATGATTCCCATGACAATTTGAAATTCAAATGCAGCATCGCATCTATGTTTTACAATGACCTGAGACATTCCTGTTTCATTGGACCTATCAGTGTGATAGAATTAACTTCGAATGGTAAGTCAACGCCACATGCATCTTTCACAGGTGTAATACATTCCACATTAAGTGGAGAAGAACCGGGCCTTTCTACAACATCGGATGGATTAAACCCAACCCAGTCTGACTTCAACATAGCCCTGGTCGCAGGTGCATCTGCAGGTGGAGTAGCTGCACTTGTCCTCATCCTGATCCTAATTCTGATTTGTCGCAGGAAATGCCTTTGTGCTAGCAAACCAAAGCCTCCGAGACACAACATCGATTTGAACAGCAACCTGACAAATGTTGATCTCAGAACTGATGAGTTAAATGCATACGATGATCATGGAATGGTTAGCGTAGGTAATCATGGAGCTGATGACGTCAACATTCCACAAGATGCAAGTGACATCCCCATGTACGCAAATCCAAGAGAACCTCCCAACACATCTCATTCTTCCAATACACCTATACCAGCAACAGGACAAGCCGAGATCACGACTACAGCTTTGTACGCTAAACCACACCAAACGCAGCCTCCCGGAGGACTTGTTGGTCCAAGGAATCATAGAGTTGATGACCGCAACATTCGTCAAGATGCAAATGACGTTCCCATGTACGCAAATCCAAGAGCAGACCCCGACGTCTCTCAGCCTACTACGACACCTGCATCGTCAACAGGACAAGACGACAGCACGACTGCATTATACGCTAAATCCCACAAGACCCAAACACCGAAGCAAGGTGATGACGGAGTTGACATCTCAGCCCCAACCCAGTCAGAGCAGAGGTACAGCACCCCTACCTTTGATTCTACCCACCCAGAGAGCACCACTGACAACACGCCTCGTAAGCCGACGGCCAAGGTCCCACCGATGATGAAAGTTGCCAAGAAACCACCTGCTTACAAACCCAAACCACAGCGTACAAGCAACCCCCATGACGGCTCCCCTCACCAGCCACCTGTCACCCCAGGAGCTACCGTGGAGAGTAGTCAAGTTAGTGGGAGTGATGAGGCACCACCAACGCCGAGTGATGACCTTTCGTACGCTCAGATCTCAACGCCGGGGAACCAGAGCGGAGCCCAGCCCAGTCAAGACCTAACCCCAAACCAGTCAACCAATGGTCACATCGTCTATGCTGATTTAGACCTGCAGTCTGCTCCGCCTGCTGCTGATGGGGGTCGACAAAGTGAGCCTGTGTTGTACGCAGAAGTCATGAAGAAATGAGTTTTTAACCAAATACTGTCGAGATCGAAAGTAAACATGTGCACACCCACAATCACTCACTACACTTAGTGTCATTAATATGAATAAAAGGGCCATGTTCAAAAAATCATTCGCATAAAAACTTGTATTCAGCTCATGATAACGAACTCAGTGATTGATTGATTTAGAGGGGAAAGAAGGTTTTACGACTAGTTAATTATCTGACATCAATAATGTGTGTTCATGATTGTGGCTGTGCAATACAGAATGACAGTTACAGAACATTGTATATTGCTCTTTTTATTATCCAATAATTTTATCTCAATCGCTGTGACTTCAACTCAACATGAAACTGGGGCTGAAGTGTCTGTCCTGTGTACACATCTATATTGTGCCATGATTTGCACTTTTTGCTGTAAATAACACATTAAGCACATCATTAAGAACCGAAGATATACCAGCACAATGTTGATCATTCAGACACTTATCGGCATTTGAGCACCGTACATTTTTTACTGTATATTTGGAACTTCATCAACGAAAATAATCGTACTAAATCATGTATTTCAAGCGTAGAAAAGGATGCAATCAAACTTTAAATTCGTTGACTAAAGCGTGAGTTCCTCTACTTATTTTTAAATATCAATAAAAAAAAGTCTCGACGTAGAGGCCATACAATGTTCTGGGTGCGATTATGATACAATGATCTGACCTGAAAGGTTAGGAACGTGACAGTCTGCACGATAAATAAATCCTTCAGTAAAAGTTAACATCACTTTGTAAAGACCGACGCATTATTGCAATGAAGCAATGATAGTTTGTTTGATGATGTAAAAGTAATTACAAGTTATCAGCTGTATATACTTTTAGTTCATCATGCCATTTCACATGCTTGTAGGCTTAGGGGCTGAATTATAGATATTTTTTTCTACAAATGCACAAAAACGAATTTAAACGCAAAGTTGAAGTTTGATTCCAAATGGATTGAAAGTTTCCAGGTTTGAGATTGTTTGGTTTGCAGTGGACGCGCCGGTCTCATTTTGGTTTTTGTTACGTCGTACTCTGAGCATGCGCAAAGTATAAACACTTATCATATAATTGTCAGAAACAAAAGTAAGGAACGTGTTTATTTGCTGGTATAGTGAAAATATACAAGTATGACTTAAAATATTAAGATTATGCAATATATAAGAAACAGAAACCTTATAATAAGATTGACTGCTGCGCAGTGCATTATAAAAATGGATTAAAAAATGCAACCTTTTGAGGACTTGATTATTAAAATCTTTGTATGCAAGGAGGATTTCTTGAGAAAAAATGCAGAGCATTTGATGGCAATTTTAAAAATTGTAAAATATTCCGATAACAAATATATAATCAATTTCTTTTATCAAAGGTTGGAACGATTTTAAGTGCATTAGTCATTTAACAGACATTTATAGTAAGGAGGAAGAAATATTGTTTTCATTGAGATATTTTGACAAAGGTTTGGAAATACTTAGGGTATTAATGGTCTGCATTATTGTCTGTTTATACATTAGTTAAGCGCGAATGGGAAAACAGGAGGCGAAGGTCTATCACAATAGTGGAAATATTTAGTATTTACAATCAGTTAACGAATTATTGTGATACTTCATGGCCAAACCAGAAATTTCCGGCTAAAAGTTGCTGGTTTTAACAATGACAGGGGAACATTGAATGGGGAAAACCTGATGTTGGCATGGGATGGGCATGGGCTTCCTGGAATACGATATTTAGCACAAAGAAGGAAACATTTCCTTCAGTAGGTGTTAAGATCAGTTTCGAAAGATCAAGGTATAATTGCAATGAATCAATAAAAGATGCTTTGATTGTGTAAATGTAATAAGTGAGTGGGTGTATTATACTTTCAGTTCATTTTGCCATGTAATATGCTTATTATCTGATTTGCAGAAAGTTTTTGTTAATGAATGAGGAAAGAAGCTCAGCGTGTTTTTTTTTTAAATATTATGTATTCAATTTGAAAGTTTTCCCGACTTAATTTGTTTCTATCTTTAGTGAACGTGCAGGAGTCATTTTCAAACTCTATTGTTTTATTGATTCTTCAGTGAACACTATTGTACAGATGCTATTATGTTAGATAACGTTGCAACATAGTCCCAATATATCGCATGATTATCCACAAAAAAGAATGCGTTTATTTGCTAGTAGGGTGTATATGCCAATAAGACTTAAAATATAAAGATTATGCAATGTATCAAAGAAAGAGAAAACTGAAGATTGATTGGTGCGCAGCTGAGTGTTCACTATTATTGTTAAGTGAATAATGCAAGATTGTTTAGCTATTTGATAATTAAAATCTTTGAATGCAAGCAGGATTTCCTGAGAAAGAATGCAGAATATATGGTGGCAATTTTTTTTTAAGTGTACAATATTCTGATAAGCAAATATGTATTCCCTTTTTTTTTTAATTGCAATGATTTTAACTTCATTTGTCGTTCAACAGATATTCATCGCAAGAAGGAAGTACTATTGTTTATTTAGATATTTTGACAAGGGCATATGAATACAAAGTTCAGTTGGCTCGAAGTTCGTGATTGGGAAAACAGGATGCGACGGTCTTGCCAAAATATTGCAAATATTTTTGTCTCATTATCCTGAGATCTCATGTCAAGAACTAGGAATTTCCTGTTCGTTGGTGTTTTTGTAGAGAATGACACATATAAATGACAGGGAAAACAATTGAATGAGTAAAATCTGATTCTGGAATATGATAGCCGCGGGGTGCCATGATATTTTGCATGCACAAAGAAAGAACTGTTTCATTTAGTTGATGTTCAGATCAGCTTGTAAAGATCGATGCATTATTACAATGAACTGAATGAAGCTATGAAGGATAGTTAAACAAAATTTGTTTGATGATGCACATGTAATATAAGTAATCAGATGTGGGCCTATATACTTTCAGTTACTTGATGTTAAAATCAGTTTGTTAAGTTCGACGCATTAATACAATAAAGCATTGAAAGATAAACTTAAAAGTTAAAAGTTAAAAGCTCTGTTTGATGATACAAGTGTAATATAAGTAATTCACCATGCCTTTTCACATGCTTAAGGATTTGGTCTGAATTGCATATATTTTCTTCAAATGCTTAAGAAAGAATTAAAGCGTAATGTTGAAATATGATTACAAATTTATCATATTTCCAGACTTGAAAATGTTGGGGTTACAGTGGACGCGCCGGTGACATTTTTAAACTTGTTACGGCGTACTATGAGTATACGCAGATTATTAATGTCATATAATTACTGTTATCGCACGATTATCCGAAAATTTGCTAGTCCAGTGTTTATAACATGAAGACTTAAAATATGAAGATTATGCAATGTATAAAAGAAAGATAAAGCTTACGATCGACGGCTAAGCAGCCGAGTGTTTATTTTATTTACGAAGTCAACATTGAAACATTCTTGAGGACTTGATTATTAATATCTCCGTATGCAAGCAGAATTTTATGAGAAAAATGCACAGCTTTTGGTGGCAATTTAAAATGGGTAAAAACATTCAGATCAGCAGAATTAACTTCCAGTTTTTTAAAGATTGTGCCGACCTTAACTTAATTTGTCATTCAACAGATATTCATCGGAAAAAGGAAATACAGTGTAATATTTTTTACTGTGATATTTTAACAAAGGTATATGAATACTAAGGGTAGTTTTAATTTTAAAGTTGGTGTATACGTGCTTTTCGGGAATGGCACCTTGAAAAATAGTTTTTCAAATCGAATTTATAATTTTCTATCATTAATTAGTTGATGAGCTTTCCAATAAAACATCTCACGAAAAATATCGGCCCATGAAATGCAATCAATTAATTAATCTCAACTTTTGAATTAAGAGCGAGACGCTCCTAATTCGTTTTGAACAGTGTGCGCAATTTCTGAGCCGGAGGGCGCCATTTAAAACCACTTTATAAAACTGTATAAAGGCTTTCAAAAACAAACAAGCAAATTTGTTTGTTACAGGACATTATAGTCCTTTTAAATTTTGTTCAGAAAAGAAAATCAAAATTTTGATGAAAAAAAACCACCTATATATACCAACTTTAAGCGTTAATGGGAAATCAGGATGCGACAGTATTGTCAAAATAGAACAAATATTTGATTTGTACTAAAAGTACCAATTATTGTGAGACTTGTGTTTTTAGGACTTTAGTGGAGAACAACAACCAATAACATGCTAAAAATTTTGAATGAGAACAATCTGAATTTGGCACGGGGTGTCACAAGCTTTGACTGCATTAACATTTTAGAGTTGTGAACGTAATTCAGTGATTCTGTTTAGTAAAAAATATGCAAATGCCTGACCTTGCAAATGTACATACATCGCTATATTATGTCACTTTTATTTTGATGTTGTATAATATTACAAACGCTTTTTTGGATGTAGTAACAATGTCTCTGGAAAAGTAGTTTAGATGTATACTCCATATTCAGTAGTTCTTAAATTTTTGGTAGGCCTTTATACAATGCCATTTTTTTGCCTTTTTGAAAAGCTTACGAGAACAGTAATTTGTGAAGGGCAAATCACTTTTGTCGAACAATAGAACCATTACGACAATAAATCTGGTGTTTTTGCAGCTGCTGTAAATAAATACAATTGTAGTTTGACCTTTTTTAATATGAAATAAGTACTAACATTTGCCTTACATTGTTTTTGACGGGCGCTATTCCGATATTAGCAATGTATAGACCAATCAGGGAAAGCAATCAATTTGATCACGAAGGCCCCCTTCAATGGCGAAAGCATTGTGCTAGCTATTGTCCAGATAATCCTCCATAGGGCAGTAGCTTTGCGGAATAGCCTGCGCAATAGATTCGCCATTGAAGGGGGCCTCGCGTGTGACGATGTGACCGCTTTCGTCAATCTGTGAAGTGAAATAGAAATGATAAATGTGGTGTATGAGTTGAAGATTTTTGGGTGGTTAGGGTAGGCAGAGAGTGCACTCATCACGTGACCCCGTGCTGGCAAGGACATTTTGTAAGTGGGCAAAGCACATGCGCACATCACATAACGTTAGGCAAAACAGCACGGTAAAACAAGGCATCGTCGGGTGGGGGATTTATAAGTGGAACCAACAGTAAAACAACAAGATACGCATTGCAGTCAATCCTGAAGTGTGAACATCCGAGTATTTTTTTCCCACTTACAAAATGGCGGCGAGGTCTACAGGGTGGCACGTCTGCATTGTGCGTGCGGTATAGTGAATGCGAGCTCTAGGTTTTATAATATAACTTCGTGGCTGGGGATGGGTTGGGGTAAGGTACGGGCTGGGTGGGAACTTGGGATAGAGTGGAGCGGGGTACGGATGGGCCTGACCTTATCCCTCCTTTACTGTACCAAAAGAAAACTTCGCGCTTATACGGTAAGCGTATTTCATTATAGCACAGAATTTTTCTGCCAGCGTGGTTGGCACAAAATGGTGATCGTAAGCGCAGAATTCTGTGGTTAGCAGAGCCATGAAATTGGGCCCAGATTACAGAAAGGGTGACCACAAATTCGCTGCCTTGTGGAGACTCACACACAATAGAGAACAAAACATTGTAAAGGTCTCCACAGGGCAATTTCTATTAGATGAATATTAGATCTCCACAAGGTTTTCACGAAATAGATATATGGGTTTTACTCAAAAACTAGGAATTTCCAAGGTGTGTTTATTTGTCGCAGATGGAAGAGTTTTAGAAAAGGGATATTAATTCCAAATTTCAGCCCAGGAAACTTATTCTGGTTAAAATAAGAGCATTTTGAAAATTCACTTTCAAAATTGAACACTTTACTACACGGGAACAAAGAAATGTCTCCACAAGGATACAAATTTTGGAATGGGTGGTGTGGATGGGTGGGGTAAGGTGGGTGTGGTAAGTTGTACTTACTGGTTGGATCTTGCACGTGGTGAGGGTAGGGGTGTCTGGGGTGATATGGCTGGGGCGGACATGGGTTGGGTGAGGGTAAAAGATACCGTCGGGTAAAGGTGAAGAGTGAGTAGGATGGGAAAAATGTTTTTGTGAGAGGCGGGAGGATCCAGGTTTGGCACAAGAGGGGAGTTTAGCTGTCAAGGGGCGGTTGGTGACAACAAGCTATAGCAGACATGTGCAATTTTTTCTGTTGATTTGCTTTTTGAGGCCCAAGGAGGATAGTTAAACCCCCTATCCTACCTGTAGATCCGCAACTGAGACTGGGCATATTAAGCGGTAAGGTGTGGGTGACACGGGTGGAGGGTGACACAGGTGGATGGCCAGTACAGGGGTTTAGAAATAAAGGAATGAGAATTCAGTAGAACTCCCTCTTACCCTACTTTATATCGGCAGTCGTGGACCAAAACACCCGGAACAAAAATATAAAGTCACTACTTGTGATAAAGTTGCCAACCCCACGGAAAATGTGTCTTGCCATAGAGGAAAGGGCACAAAAAGGGTGTGAAAGTGCAACAATACCTCTTTTTTGTTGAACACCCCAAACCAACCATTATATCAGCCGGATCCGGCATGCGTGTACCGACACCACGAAGGGGAAACTGAATACTGTATTTTCAGAAATAAGTACCAGGTGAATTCCATGCGTTACAATTTGCATAACTTTGGAAGCAGTGTGCTATTTATCATATTGGGAAACCCCTCTTTCTCCAGACGAATTGTGTCGAATTGTGCGAGGTCACAAATATAGAATTATCGGCAACCTTTTAGGGGTTAAATATGATGCATAACCCGTAACAGTGTAGTCTTTAAATCAGGTTCCCTGTTTACATTTGTGCAGAAAAAACACACCTTATTTCATACAAACGTGGCCTTTTTGGACGGACGCCTTGAGGCTAGAATTGGGTTTTATTTAAGGACTAACTTATAATGACGGTGAAATCAAAGACTTCGTAAACAAAATATATCGCTTAATTGTGCAGTAAACATCATGCACAAAATACAGCAAAGATAGCATACCAGTCGACACTGACGGATGTGTGATTTCTCATATGACTAGGCTTCAACTTCACAGTTTAGTTTTAACTTCACAATTAATTGTTGATGAGAAACTGCAATTAACCATCTATCCTGATGGATCATGGCGAAATCTAATGAAAACTTGCATGCTAAATTATTTTTCAATAAAGGTTGATCAATAAAAAAAAAATGAAAGGAGAAAACCTAACGTTTTTCAAATTGTCTTGTCACAACATAACTGACCCAACTTAGAATATGAATGATCAAAATGAACCCAGAATTGTGGGTCTCATTGTTGACGTTCATTGGTGTACGAGGCCTGCACACACGGAAGTACTAGCCCGGAAGTCCTCGTATATAAATCTACGAGTATTACAGACGGCGCGATTGGCATTCTGTCAACATCGGGCTACTAGCTGTCGGTACGATATATTTTTTTAAAGCTGCATTTAAAACTGATTAGTTTCATAAAGGATATATTTTCTTCAAAAAATCTAAGAGATCATCGACATAATGGCTATAGAAGTCGTTTTGTTTCTGTCTGTGACGTGTGCGTGGTGTTTCCTAAGTGGATTTACCATGATGGCTGTCAGTGCGCAACCCACAGTGATTGCGTGGATCGTAACACCGGAGAGGGATCAGAAGATAGGTGGGAGCGTTCATATGAGGTGCGTGGCCGATAACCTGGAAGCAGATCACATCGTGGAGTGGGCGACCGAGGACCCAATCAGGTCACTGAGATGGGGTAATACAACTAATACAACAGCAGGAAATGACCCACGATTTCAATTCGATACGAAGCAGACAGGCCTGAGGGAAATTACTCAAGAATTTAACATCACTAATTTGCAAGGGACTGACACTGATGAACATGATTGTAATGTCAGGATTCTCTTCTCAGTTGGAGGGAGCAGGATTGTGGCCACAGCCAGGATCACACTGAGAGTGTACTAGTCTAGTGAGTCATTTCCTATCTGCTCCCCTGATGGACCAGTTACAGTAAATACCGGGTCAGAGTTGAATATGAGATGTTCAGCTGATACAGGCAACCCGCCAATCACGGTATCTAAACTCACCCCAATGTCCAACATTTACTTGTGGCTAACAGTCGACGTCGTTAATGGTACATTGTTCAGGTCATTAGATTTGACTCTTGATATCACCGATAACAATCTAACCTTCGAATGCATAATTTTCTCAGTGGCTTATGGTGGTAAGGCACATTCTTGTTTTGTTGGGCCCATTCATGTAAGAGTTGGGACATTATCTTCAATTGGATTCACAACAGAAATCCTGGAGTCAGAAACGCAGCCCTCGACAATACAAACAACAATGAGTGGAGAAGAAACGGGGCAGTATACATTCAACATAGCCCTGGTCGCAGGTGCATCTACAGGTGGAGTCGCCGCACTTGTCCTCATCTTGATACTGATTCTGATTTGTCGCAGAAAAGGCCTCTGTGCCACCAAACCAAAGCCTCCGAGACACAACAGCGATTTGATCACCGTCCTGACAAACGTTGATCTCAGAACTGATGAGTTAAATGCATACGACGATCCTGGAATGGTTAGCCTAGGTAATCATGGAGCTGATGACGTCAACATCCGTCAAGATTCAAGTGAAGTCCCCATGAACGCACATCCAAGAGAACCTCCCGACACATCTCAATCTACCAATAAACCTAAACCAGCGACAGGACAAGACGAGAACGCAGCTTCATCCGTGTACGCTAAACCGCACCAGACGCAGCCCCCAGGACTTGTTGGTCCAAGGAATCATGGAGTTGATGACCTCAACATTCGTGAAGATGCAATTGATGTCCTCATGTACATAACTCCAAGAGAACCTCTCAACATATCTCATTCTACCAATACACCTAAACCAGGAACAGGACAAGACGAGAACATGGCTACACCTGTGTACGCTAAACCACACCAGACGCAGCCTCCGGGACTTGTTGCTCCAAGGAATCATGGAGTTGATGTCCTCAACATTCATGAAGATGCAAATGGCGTTCCCATGTACTCAAATTCAAGAGTACATCCCGTCGTCTTTCAGCCTGTCACGACACCTGCATCTGCAACAGGAGAAGACGAAATCACGACTGAACCTGTTTACGCTAAACCCCACAAGATACAAACACCGAATCAAGGTGATGACAGAGTTGGCATCCCAGCTCCAACCCAGTCAGAGCAAAGGTACAGCAACCCTACCTTTGATTCTACCGACCCAGAGAGCACCACTGACAGCACGCCTCGTAAGCCGACGGCCAAGGTCCCACCGATGATGAAAGTCGATAAGAAGCCACCTGCTTACAAACCCAAACCACAGCGTAAAAGCAACCCACATGACGGCTCCCCTCACCAGTCACCTGTTACCCCAGGAACTACCGTGGAAAGTGGCCAAGTTGGTGGGAGTGATGAGGCACAACCACCGCCCAGTGACGTGGCTTTGTACGCTCAGATCTCAATCCCAGGGAACCATAGCGGAGCCCAGCCAAGTCAAGACCTAACACCAGACCAGTCGGCCAATGATCACTTTGTGCATGCTGATTTCGACCTGCAGTCTGCTCCGCCTGCTGATAGGGATCGACAAACCGAGCCCGCGTTGTACGCAGAGGTCATGAAGAAATGAGAGGTAGACAGCTTGTGTTTTTTTTGTTTAGCCAAATACTGTCAAGAAGGTACAAATATGCACACCGTCAACCGTTCACTATACACTTTGTGTCACATCATTAAAATATGTCATATGAATAAAGGAGCAATGTTCAAAATACTTCGCATAAAACGTTTATTCAACTCATGTTAACGCACTAAGTGATTGTATATTAATGTATATTTTCGAGAGAAAAATAATTAATCTTTGCTCTTCGCGTAATTCATTAATTGACACTAGTAATGTTTATTCCTGATTGTGGCATAATAGAAAAGCACTTTGAACAGAAAATTGAGTGTATTGCCCAATAACTGTTGATTATCAGTTCAACTCAACATGAAACATATGGGGCAAAAATCTCTGTCCCGTGTAATTTGCACTTTTGCTGTAAATAATACATTTAGCAGTATAAGAACTGAAGATATACAACTAACAATGTTATTCAAAAACTAATCAGCATGCGAGCACCAACAATTTTGTATACTGGAAACTTCATCAAATGAGATAATTCAAGTGAATCATGTATTTCAACCGTAGAAAAGGATGCAAACTAAATTTAAATTCGTCGACTAAAGCATGGTTCTGATGTACTTTTTTTTAAATACATGTAGTGGTCCCTTTGCACAATTCAAAGTCCAGACATAATAGGCCATACAATAATACGAGTGGGATTTCTATACAATGACCTGACCTACGTTCCGCACCGATAAATAAATCCTTCAGTAAATTTAACAAACAATTATTTGGAGTGATTACGGTATTATTGCAATGAATCAATGAAAGATATGTAATAAATTGTTTAATGGTACAATTTTATATATGTAATAAGCTGTATATACTATCAGGTTATTAAGTCATTTCATTAAGTCATGCTTATAATAGACCTATGGGCTGACTTGTTTTTTTGTTCTACAAAAAAGAATTTAAGCGCAATGTTGAAATATGATAACAAAATGACTGAAAGTTTTCAAACATGGATTGTTTTGGTTGCAGTGGAAGTGCCGGTGTCATTTTTAAACTTGTTATTAAGTATAGTACAGTACTCTGAGCATGCGCAGAGTATGAATGTTATACATTACTGTAATCGCATGAAATGAATAAGGAACGTGTTTACTTGCTAGTAGAGTGTATATAGCATTAAGACTTAAAATAATAAGATTATTCAATATATTAATAAGAGAGAGAAAGAGTGCTGGGCAGCCGAGTGTTCATTATAAATTTGAAGAAAAATGCAATATTTATAGCATTTGGTTATTAAAATATTCGTTTGCGAGCAGAATTTCCTGAGATAAAAAATACTGAGCTTTTGGTGGCAATTGAAAAATATTCCGATAAGTAGGCCTATATTCCAGTTTTTAAATAACTGCATTCGTTGCTCAACAAACTTTCATCCTAAGGAAGTAATTTTTTTCACAAAAAAAAATAACGGGAAAAATTGGTTTAGAAAAACCTAATGTTAGCATGGGTTGGGCATGGGGAGCCAGGAATACAATATTTCACACAAAGAAAGAAACGACGGTTTCCATCAGAAGATTTTAAGATCAGTTTTGAATGATCAAGTTATAATTACAATTATTCAATAAAAGATTCTTTAATGGTGAACATGTAAAAAGTCATCAGCTGTAATATACTTTCAGTTCGTTTTGGAACTTCACATATGCTTATGATCTGATTTGCAGATATTTGTTAAATTAATCAGGAATGAATTTAAGCTCAATTCGTAAATATGGTTACAAACTGGTTGAAAGTTTCCAGACTTGATTGTTTTGTTGTTGTTGTTTTTTGTGTGAAAGTACCGGTGTCACTTTCAAACTCTATGGTATAATGATTCTTCAGTGAACTATAATGTAGTAAAGATGCCAATGGGTTAATTTTAAATAATTACTGTTATAGCGTGATAATATTACGAATTATTTTGAGACTTTATGTCCAAACTATAAATTTCCTGCTTAAATTCGTCCGTGTTTTTTGGCTTTTTGTAGACAAAAACAAACATAAATTACATGGAAAACAATTGCATGGGGAAAGCCTGATTTCTGCATAGGTATGGCATGGGGTGCCATGAATGCGACATTTCGTACACAGAAAGGTCGTACACATAAAGGAACGCTTCCTTCAGTAGATGTTAAGATTAGTTTGTAAAGATCGACGGAAGTTATTGCAATGAAGCAATTAAAGACAATTTAAACATTGTTTGATGGTACGAGTGAAATTTAAGTAATCTGCTGTAAGCCTATGTATTTTCAGTTTATTGTGTCATTTCATAAAGCTTATTATCCAAATCGTACAGTATTTATAATTTATAAGGGAAGACATTAAGCGGACGTTTTTAAATGTGAATATATATTGATTTGTCCATTTTGGTTGCAGTTGACGTGCAGTTGTCTTTAAACTTGTAACAACTCTGAGAATGAGCTGATTACTAATGTAATGCAATTATTGTTTTCGTATGATAACCCGAAAAAAAGAAGAAGCAAAGAACGCGTATATTTGCTAGTAGCATTAAGAACTATGCGAATGCGAAGCCTTAATGGCGTGGGGTTCGGGCCCCGAAGTAAGGGCCCCGAAAGAAAAAAACAATTCTAGACGCTCTGTGATGCGACTGAGGCAATTTCTGACCACGGTTAAACATCATTTTCGACTTTGGAGTCAGAGTCATTGAATTAGCTATTCTGAGCTTTATATAGAATCAAATGTAGGCTACAATTTGTTATTCGGGGACGAAAATGTCCCCCGTCCCCCACCGATCGACGCCAATGGTTGGCACTGTGCTTCAGAACGACTTTTACGCGTATTTTTGTATACGTAGGGCCTACATGCCGCGTCAGTTGGTGAAATCGAAAATTCTGAGAGAGACCCGAATTTTTTTAAAAACTTTTTTTCTGCGTTTGGGTGTACGTGTGTGTGTGTGGGGGAGGGCTATTTAAGGGTTTAATGGCACACTGCGGTATTTTCGTTAGCCTTTAGTCAAGGCCCAGGCGTCTATACCCGAACACGTGACGCGCCCCGGATGCTGGCACGTAAAAAGAAGACCCCTCGAGCGGCGAAGCCCTCGCGGCTTCGCCGCTCGTGGGATGTAGTTTTTTTTACGTGCCGCCAGCATCCGGTCGCGGCACGTGTATTATCGGGGACGTTTAATTACCAATTTTTAATGTTTAATTACCAATTTTAAATTATTCATTGAAGCAGACTGGAATTCATTATAAATGAAATTGCTATCACTTCTCTTCGCAAGTTCTAAAAATTAAGATTTTACCTCACTTTCAATTCAATATGGCCGACTCGTGAATAAGGCTCCTTGTCTCTCAAGTATGAAATCATACATCATTCAAATCGGAACTTAGCTTAGATATAATTACACAATAAAAATTTGTCTCAGAAACAAGCCCATAAATGCTGTGTAAATTACTGACCAATACTAATCGTCAAGGCACTGCTGACAACAAGTAATTGCAGAACCCAAACGAGGAACTCTTCAATGAAACATGAAATGCAAATTCTCGCTCAATAAAGTGGTGCCGATAAAAAATGTGAAATTCATTCTATAATGCTTTTGTACATAATTGAAGAAAATACGTTCACTTTTATACACGCCCGTCGGACACTATCGTACCTAGCCGCAAAGCATTGCTGAGCCTACTTGGAATATCATTGATAAAATGCATGAACCCACAATTATGTGTCGTCATTCTTTGAGGTTCACTGGTGTGTGAGGCTAGCATGCGGAAATAAATCTGAAAAATAAACGCCGCCAGAATTTACATCTACGACTTTTACTTACACACGGAACGCTGTACACTTACTTTGCATGTATGAATTGAGCTACTGGAAGCCTTCGACAATATTCATTTTAATCTGTTGAGATTGAAGACAGATTGATATCAGTTAGGAAATATACTTTGTATACCGCGTTGAAGGGATTTTGACACAATGGCTCGACAGGTCTTGCTGGTTCTGTCTGTGATGTGTGCGTGGTGTTTCCTCAGTGGATTTTCCATAATGGTTGTCAGTGCGCAACCCACAGTGACTGTGTGGATCGTAACACCGGAGAGCAATCAGAAGATAGGCGGGCGAGTTGAGATGAGGTGTGAAGCTACACAACTGGAGGCAGATTACGTTGTGGAGTGGAGGAATGAGAATGATACTCTCAGATGGGGCACAAGTACAGTGACAAGCAACGCAAGGTTTATGTTTATGACAACTGAAATGGATAATGGGACAACTATCCAAGACTTCACAATCACTGAGTTGCAGATTACTGACAATAATGAATACACATGCCGTGTGAACGACCCATCAAAGGACCTCGGAGATGGAAGAATTGTGGCCAATGACAGCGTCACACTGAGAGTGTACCCGTCCAGTGAGTCCTTCCCTATCTGCTCCCCTGATGGACCCGTTACAGTAGACACTGGAACACAGTTGAATATGACATGTTCAGCTGATACAGGTAGCCAAGAAATCACGGTATCCCTAGTTCCATTCATGCCCAACAGAAATACGTGGATAACATCAGTCGTCAATGGTAAATCATCCAGGTCATTAGAGTTGACACTCGATGCTTCCCATGACAATCTGACATTCGAATGCAGCATCCCATCTGTGTCTTACGCTAATCTAATACATTCCTGTTTCATTGGACCAATGAGTATAAGAGGAATATCAACAATATTGACTGGGACATCTGTATTTACTGAAACCACTGAACCTCAGGTATCTTCCTCCATGATTGACCAGTCATCTCGCCTAGTCCCATGGATTGCTGCCTTCGTGGTTGCTACCGTCCTCCTTGTAATATCTTGCATCGTCAACATCGTCGTCATTTGTCAAAATCTGAAACTTAAGCGTCGCATCAATGTCATTGAGAAGACAACCTCTCAAGTCGATCCGTACATGGAGCTACAGCCAACGGATGACAGTCACAGAGTCTACACAGAACCTGAGACTAGAGGACAGACAACAGCACAGCACACGTACTGCCGGACACTTGGAGGAGAGAAGAAACACACAGAGAACGACTACGAGAGACCAGACGACGAAACTGATTACGAAGTAACTGGTGTTTGTATATAGTTGCTGTGAATGAACATGCATGTAACATCAAATTGAGAGTTTGTGCCTGTTAATTAAAAACATTCTTTGTTTCTTACTCTAAGATGGGAGTAAAACAGATAATGGAGTAAGACGCACCAAAAAAAAAATATGATGGGCGTGGCCTTCCCCAAACCTTGTCACGCCCTTCTTGAAACTGAAGTACTATCACGTCCCAAATCGATTTTTTTGATCACATCATTATTTCAAAAGTATTGGAAGTGGATGCGTCTAGTACATTTTGTGGAAACGTATTGTATTTTGCCCCTATCCAGACATTTATGTTTATATAAAAGCCGACCGTATTTATCGCAATATCGTATTTTTTTTGCACTGCAATTGCTCGTAGACTTCAGCTGCTTCTTCGTGTAAATTAAGCTGACGTAAACAATATCAGAAACACATGATAATGAATACTAAAATCTACATTTTACAACTAGAACATTAGCTGTGTGAAACAAGATACCGGTTGGAATTGAAATGGATATACGCTGACTACTAAACTCTTAACCGACACCATTATATCACGTCAACAAATTATGATCAAAAAGTAACAATGCTGATTGTTAATTAAAATAATGGTCAATAGGCTATACGCTAGCAGCTTGTGTCGTCAAATCAATCATGTTAATAACAAAGAGGGGAGATTTTAAAACGATATAATTTCATTAAAATCTACAAAAATGTTTATATCTTTCACACAGAAAGTTGACTAGTCAACAAAACTGTATAATATTATTCTAAAGAAATTGTATCAGGGGACGTAAAAACTGTGAAAATCATGGAGGTTTTTCATGTTTTTTGGGTAACATTTCGTATAGAGATAGATTTTTTAACACAGTTCAGCGGCATGTTAAAAGATTAATTTTTCAATAAACAGAATTTAGAGTAAATAGATTACAAAAAAAAAAGTCTAGATATATTTTATTCATGAGCAATCCAAAAGAAAAACCGAGATGTATATCTTCATTGCGAATTCTCTTTTGCAGATTAGAGATCAGGTGTATTTCTGGAACTGGGCACCTAGTATTTCGCCGTTGTTCCACAGTGTATTGTCACACAACTGTCATTTTCTTCGAGTTAGCATATGAAAAATCCCAGACCTTTAGCAATATGTTTCATCTTTTTTAACGGCCTTTTCATATAAATAAATAACGGTCTTTGCATAAAAATAGATAAATAAATAAACAAATATTGTACACAGACAATTCATTTGATTTATTATGGATGATATTGATGTATGTATTCATTAATGTTCCGAGTTACATTTTACACAGTTGCTGATTTCTTTAACAATAAAAAAACAATTTCTTCTGAAAGATTACGAAAGCATTTCGAGTGAGAGTTTTATGACTACGTTTTGACTTTAAATAACAATCATAAAGCGAACACACAGAACACGTTTGAGTTCCAAACTTATCTGAGAGATGAAATTTGTTATAATATGTCAATTATTTTCAGGCTTAAAAGCCGGCTCTCTGTGTAAACAGGGGCAAAAATCCTCGGGATATATATCCCCCACCCCACACTTTGACCAGGGGGATGGGCTACTGAATCATTCCCCCCCCCCCCCCCGTTTTTCGTGATGAGAAAAAAATGCGTATTTCGAGGTAGTTTTCTAGCATCCCAACAACAAAAAGTTTTCAATAGCACTGAAAAGTGGAGAAACAAAGAACAAAAGCCTTAAAATGCGCCGTTTTGATGTAAGCGCGAGCATACATATTGACACACATCTTTATCCTGAAGATTGCCCCCTAGTGAAATGTGGTGTCCGCCCCCCGCCCCTTCTTTCGAATTTCCACGGCCGGGTAATTCTTGGATTTTGGTCATCCACCGCCCCCCCCCCTCGCCGGCTCAAGATTTACGCATACCTCAAGCTGGTCCGTACATGGAGCTCCAACAGTCACACAGCATACATGGACCTGACTACTACAGGAGCAGCCAGTACACAACACACACATACTGCAATACACTGAACATTGAGAATTAAAATACACCAGATGACAACAGCAACCAGAGGACCGTAGAAGAAGTGGGCGTGCCAAAGAAGAATAAGAACAAGCCGTAGATCATCAAAAACTGGTCGATATTTGTTTGCTCTTACTAACATGATTATAGGTATACAGACTGACAGTAACTTATATTTGAGACATCGTGGCATTAGGGCGTTGCTTGTGTCAAGGGCGTTGCCTTCTTGACATTTCCGGGACTGACACTTTCAATTTCCTGTCCTGTAGATTCCATATTTTCAAATTAAGATGCTGCGTACCATACCACTGTCATTAAATCCATTGTGGTTTTCTATGAACATTTGAATATCGAATTCTATAGCTTGTAGTGTCCATATTGCGCTTTTAGGCATTTGCTGCAAGTTGACATAACACTTTCCAAAGTGTTTATACTAAACAAAAGTTGTCGCAATTCAGTAATAATGGCTCTATTTCTGTAAATAGCGCCCTCTATTTTGTCTACTCCGACAAAAAAAACCCAACATTTTAGCAATCAGATAGCTGGTGCCACATGGATCTTTTAATGAACTATACGTATCATGCAACTTAACAATTCAGAATAAAGAAATATCGATCGAGAACATATAATTTACCATTCTCGATTTTAACTACTTATTAACACAATATAAACAATATCACTGACTTGTACGAGTAATTACGAATATATTTGACAAAAGACCCAGCTAGCTGCAAGTATTTCGCGCCCAAAAGCCAAACTTGAGCTACGAAATTAGCTGAAGAGTTTCATGTATATTTAATTTTCAATTCGGATTGAATTGTAAAACAAATAGAGAGAAAAAAGGTTCTCCAATTCTCTTTTTAAAGCATGTGTTGCAACAACAAGCTGACCCTACTTAGAATATCAATACTAAAATGAACCCAGAATTTTCGGGGCGCATTCTTGAAGTTCATTGATGTATGAGGCGTGCACACGGAAGTAAATATTTTAAAAAATCCCAGCAGACTTCACATAAAAATCTACGAGTATTACAGAGGGGCGATAGGCATTCCGTCAACGTTGGGCTACGATTGATTTTAATCGGCTGAAATTAAAAAATTGATTCGTGTCAGAAGTGAACTATTTGCCTCTAGCAATATAATAGATTTCGACGCAATGGCTCGACAGGTCTTGCTGGTTCTGTCTGTGATGTGTGCGTGGTGTTTCCTCAGTGGATTTACCATAATGGTTGTCAGTGCGGAACCCACAGTGACTGCGCGGATCGTAACACCGGAGGGGGATCAAAAGATAGGCGGGCGAGTAGAGATGAGGTGTGTGGCCACAGACCTCAACTCAAGTCACGTGGTGGAGTGGAGGACTGAGAATCCATGGATGACTCTAAGATGGGGCACAACTAGTTTGACAAGCAACGCAAGGTTTATGTTTATGACAACTGAAATGGATAATGGGACAACTATCCAAGACATCACAATCACAGAGTTGCAGAGTAGTGACATGAATGAATACACATGCCGTGTGAACGACCCGTCAAAGAACATCGGAGTTGGAAGAATTGTGGCCACTGCCAGCGTCACACTGAGAGTGTACTCGTCCAATGAATCCTTCCCTATCTGCTCCCCTGATGGACCCATTACAGTAGACACTAGAACACGGTTGAATATGATATGTTCAGCTGATACAGGTACGCCGATGATCACGGTCGCTCCAATTCCCGCAATGCCCAACACTTACCCATGGATCACATCAGTCATTAATGGTAAATCATCCAGGTCTTTAGATTTGAGACTTGATGCTTCACATGACAATCTGACATTCGAATGCAGCATCCCATTTGCGTTCTACAATAGACAGAGACATTCGTGTTTCATTGGACCCATCAGTGTGATAGAACCTCCGAATGGTAGGTCAACGCCACATGCATCTTACACAGGTGTAATACAGTCTACATTAAGTGGAGAAGAATCGGGCCTTTCTACTACATCAAATGGAATAAACCCAAGCCAATCCGACTGCAACATAGCCCTGGTCGCAGGTGCATCTGCAGGTGGAGTCGCCGCACTTGTCCTCATCTTGATATTAATTCCGATTTGTGGAAGCAAAGGCCTCTGTACCACCAAACCAAAATCTCAGAGACACAACAGCGATTTGAACACCAACCTGACAAATATAACCGGCGAGTTAACTACACACGATGATCCGGGACGGGTTCGCTCAGATAATCATGGAACTGATGGACTCCACAGTGAAGTTGCAAGGGACGTCACCATGTACGCAAATCTAGGAGCACATCCCGAAATAACAAAATACGAACATGTAAGTGATCCCACAGAGCTAAAGATAACAACACAATTACCAACAGACACGGCAAACTCAGAGTGCACAGAACCAGAGGCAAGACCAATACAGCACACGTACTTCAAGACACGTGAAGAGAATGAACGGACAGAGGATGGATACGACGACAAAACTGAATACGAAGTAGTTGAAGCTTCAAACAAGCCAAACCTAACAGCACCTGTGCCAAAAAATTGCGCTGCCTACATGGAACTGCAACCAACAGACACCACTAACACAGAGTACACAGAACTTCAGGGTAGAGGTTCTACAACAGCACACCACACATACTGCCAGACACTTGAAGAAGCAGAGGATGGCTATGAGAGACCAGACGACGAAACTGAATACGAAGTAACTGGTGTTCGTATCTAGGCCGAGTGCATGCATGTGCATGTATGGAGAAACAAAGGATGAATACGAGAGACAAAACGACGAAAATGAATACGAAGCTCATATTCAGTTGCAGTAAATGCATGCATGCATGTCTAATAAGATCACAGTTAGCGCCTGCTAATTAAAAACAGACGTTAGTATAGCAGATTATTAAAATGGTGTAAGATGCACTAAAAATTATGTGATGGGCGTGGCCTTCCAAAAACATTGTCACGTTCTTCTTGAACTAGCCTTTCGCCAAGTCCATGGTGGCCTAACTTGCCGGCATTAGACAAAGTGGCGAAGCTTTCAGCACTCTACTTATTGCTTAAAAAAATATGAATAATTCGACAAAATCAAGTTAGAAAGGGCCTCGTGGCTTCGCCGCTCGTGCGCGCTGAATTAGTCTTCGCTCCAGTCGCTCGCATTTTCGCAGCTCTAGGCCACGATGGCCTTGGCGAAAGGCTATTCTTGAACCTGAAACATTATCACGTCTCAAATCGTTTCTTTGGATCATATCGTTATTTCAAAGCTATTGGAAGTGGATGCGTCTAGTACATTTTGTGAAAGGATATACTGTTTATCATGCCTCCATCCAGACATTTTTGCTTTATGTATATATGCGCCGTCCGTTTTTATCGCAAGCGATTTTTTTCCCTCTCAATTGCTTGTAAACTACAGCTGCTTCTTTGTGTAAATTAAACTGACGTAAACAATATCAGACGCGCATTATGAAAAGTAAAATAAACATTTTAAAATGAGAATATTAGCTGTGGGAAACAAGATACCGGTTTGAAATGAGATGCATACGGGTGACTACCAAACTCTTAAACGACACTAATTAGAATACGTCAACAAATTGTGATCATAAAGCAATTATGCTAGCAAATTGCTGTCTTGAAATCCATCTCTGTTTTTAACAAAGAGATAGTTTTGTAAAAATACATAATAATATTCAAAGCTGTAAAATAATGGTACATTGCTTTTGGTAAATAACTTAGAGAAAATATAATAAGAGAAACATTTATTTTAAATACATGGACTATGCATACACAGTTATCATGATCAATCCAAGAGAATAACCGAGATGTTTATCTCAACACACCTTTCTGACATTCGCATTGCATCATGCCCCGTGAACAAGCCCTAGATCATCAAACACCGGAAGATTTGTGTTTGCTCTCACAAACATTATGAGTTATGAAGACCGACACTGAAGACTGCCCTGACTTATATTCGAGACATCGTGGCAATAGGGCGTTGCAATTTGCCTTCTCGACATTCCCTTGGACTCACTTCCAATGTCCTGATCATGTAGATCTTTTATTTTCAAATTAAGCCTGCTGCGTGCCGCTGTCATTTCATAATGATCCATTGCGTTTTTGTTTGAACATTTGAACATCGAATTCTATAGCTTGTACACAGTGTACACATTGCGCTTTTAGGCATTTGCTGCACGGGTGACATAACACTTTCCAAAGTGTTTATACTGAACAAAAGTTGTCGCAATTCTGTAATAAATAGCGCCCTCTATTGCCTACTCCGACAGAAAATACACTTTAGCTATCAGATAGTTGATGCCACATGGATCGATTAATCAACTACATGTATACGTATCATGCAACTTGACAATTTAGAAAATAAGAAATACAGAGCGAGAAGATAATTTACCGTTCTCGTTTTTAAATACTCATTAACACAATATCAACAATATCCCTGACTTTTACCAATAACAACGAAGATATTTGACAAAGGTCCCAGCTAGCAGTGCAGATATTTTGTGCTCAAAAGTCAAACTTGAGCTACAATATCAGATGAAAAGTTTCATGTTTATTTAATTTTTATTCAGATTGAATCGTAAAACACCAGGGGAGTTGCAACAACAAAGCTAACCCTGCTTAGAATATCAATAATAAAGTGAACCCAGAATGTTGGGGCTCATTCTTGACGTTCATTGGTGCATGAGGCTAGCACACGGAAGTAAATATTAAAAATACATCCAAGCAGACTTTACATAAACAATATACGAGTATTACAGATGGGGCGCTAGGCATTCCGTCAACGTCGGGCTTTAAAATTGATTTTAATCGGCTGAAATTAAAAGTTAATGCTTGTCAGATGTGAACTATTTGCTTCCAGCAATATCATAGATTTCGTCAAAATGGCTCGACACGACTTGCTGTATCTGTCTGTGATGTGTGCGTTGTGTTTCCTAAGTGGATTCATCATGGTGGTTGTGAGTGCAGAACCCACAGTGACTGCGCGGATCGTAACACCAGAGGCTGATCGTAAGGAGGGCGGGCGAGTTGAGATGAGGTGTGTGGCTACAAACCTGGAGGCTGATCACATCGTGGAGTGGATGACGGATGATCCATACAGAACACTGAGATGGGGTAACACTACTTTAGTAATCAACCGGCGACTTATGTTCGAGACAAAACAAACAGGCAATAGGGAAATTACTCAAGAATTCAACATCACTAACTTGCAACCGAGTGACGATGATGAGTATGTTTGCAATGTCAGGCATCTCATATCAGGTGGAGGAAGTCTGAATGTGGCCACAGCCAGGATCACACTGAGAGTGTACCTGTCCAGTGAGTCCTTCCCTATCTGCTCCCCTGATGGACCCATTACAGTAGACACTGGAACACAGTTGAATATGACATGTTCAACTGATACACGCATGCCGACAATCACTGTCTCTCAAATTCCACCAATGCCTGCCAGGTATACGTGGATAGAATCCATCATCATTACCAGATCATTAGATTTGGAACTTGACGCTTCCCATGACAATCTGACATTCAAATGCAGCATCCCATCTGTGTCTTACACTGGTGAGACACATTCCTGTTTTGTTGGACCAATCAGTGTAAGAGGAAAAACAGGGTTTGATACAAGTACAATTAGTCTCAGAGGAAAAACAGGTGTCGCCACAATTGACACGAAGATGATTACCACGACATCTGCATTCACTGACACCACTAACCCTAAGGTATCGTCCTGCACCAACGACAAGTCACCTCCAATCCCATGGATTGCTGCCTTCGTGGTTGCTATCCTCCTCCTTGTTCTGTCTTGTGTCTTCATCATCCTTCTCATTCTTTATGTTGTAAAACTCAAACGTCTCAATAGCAGTCTAACTGATAAACTGAGTGCACAGGTGCCTCAAGCTGGTCCGTACATAGAGCCCCAACCAACGGATGACAGTCACAGAGTATACACAGAACCGACTACTGCAGGATCATCCAGTGCACAACACACATACTGCAGTACAATTGACACTGAGAATGTAAAGACACCAGATGACTACGAGGAACCAGAAGACAAATACGAAGCAGTGGGCGTGCCAAAGAAGGATTAGAACAAGCTCTAGATCATCAAACACTGTGGACGATTTTGAACTGTTTACAATTATGATGAATACAGACTCATAGTTGCGACATCAGACATCTTGAAAGTTGGCATTGCTTGAATCAAGGGCGTTGCCTTTTTGAACTTCTCTTGGGATTGACACCGTCAATATCTCTATCCCGTAGATCTTATGTTCTTATTAAGATCTGCGGGATGTATATCATTTTTTAATGAATTTTGGAACATCAAACTTTATAGCTTGTACAAAGTGTGCATATTTTCGATATCTGTTTGCTCTTACAATCATTGAAGAATGATACAAACTTACAGTCGAGGCAACCCTCCAAACCCCGAACCCCAACTTTCTTGCAGTTCAACTCTGTATTATTGTATGTGTTCTTGTAGAATTGATAGTTTCAGTATTGGAACTGCAACTATATGCCCCTATAAATATATGTATACTAGTTCCGATAATTTGGTGAAACACCACATGAGGACTTGTGGTTTGGCGTTGACTATATAAAGGGACAATGACTGAGTATGATTTTCCATTCTCGTTTTGGAAGTTTGGAGCTTTGATTCACACCACTGGTTGGTTAAATCTTACTTTTCTGTAAAAATCTGTACAGCATTTGGATGATTACTTAGAGCGACATCTTGACCGAACTTTGGGAGTGGCTTTAACTTTTCTCTACAGATCAAGTTCGTGTATACATTTGCCCCTTGCATTCTTGCGTTTTGGACTTTGATTTAAACCTGCACATTACAGTTTATGAAAAATAAAGGATGTACACATTACACGCTTATAAAATTACTGTTCAGTCCAAAAAGTACATAAAAAAATAATCATATTAGTTTCCTGCATCTCACGCTCTAAACACAGTCAATATACATAGCCTGCGTCTAGCGCCCTCAATCGTTCTCTACGCCAAAAATGTTAGCTCAAACTTCGGCCGTTTTACAAACCCAGGCTTCAGTTCGTTGCCTGCGCGGCTCCAGCTACATTGCCAAATTGCAGCATGAATGAAGCCAGAGGCGGAGAAAAAGCAAGGCTTTGGGGAAAAAAACAGGCTTGCTCCTTCACAGGGACTATTTTAAATGACGCGCGTATGGGATACGCTTTTAACTCGGAAAACTGAAGTGGCCTCTCATCTCACCATTTTGTGTGACAATTAAATGTTTTGATGTGAGATGAACGCTGCTGGTGATGTGCGCAAAATGTTCGTAAAATGTGCGAAAAATATGGATATAACATTCAATTTTTCCCTTAGCAGCATATGAACTTAGAGCGCATAAATTCTAAAGATCCCAAAACGTGCATCAAACAAAACAGGACAAAAAATTCGAACCTAAATTCGTTTCAATGAAACTGTTAAAAATGTGACACGTTTATAAATACTCATTTCTTTTTCACATTTGATTGGCGAAAACATGTTCTATTCTTCGAACTGTGTTCAAGCTGGTGTCAACCTGACCCTACTCAGAATATCAATAATAAAAAATATGAACCCAGAAATGCGAGTCATCATTGTTGAAGTTCATTTGCGTGTGAGGCGAGCACGCGGAAGTAAAGAAAATAATAATAAACTCACCAGAATTTACATCTATGACTTTTACATACAGTGCCTACGCGCAACGCGGTATGGTTTGCAAGTATGAATTGAGCTACTGTAAGCCTTTTACACCTGTTGTTTTAATCTGTTGAGATAGAAGACCGATTTATTTCAGTTAGGAATTAAACTTAATGCTGTTGAAGAGATTTCGACACAATGGCTCGACATGTCTTGCTGGTTCTGTCTGTAATGTGTGCGTGTGACTCGTTGGTCAGTGCAGAGCCCACAGTGACTGGATCATTACACCGGAGAGAGATTGGAAGATAGGCGGGCGAGTTGGGATGACGTGTGTGGCTACAAACCTGGAGGCTGATCAGTTTGTGGAGTGGAGGACTGAGGATCCATATGTGACACTGAGATGGGGTGACTTTCAAATAGCAGGAATTGATCCACGATTTTTGTTTGAGACAAAGCATACGAGCAACGGGGGTATTACTCAAAAATTCAACATCACTGATCTAGAATCGAGTCATAATGATGAATATATTTGTAATGTTAATGACCCCATTTTAAGTGGAGGAAACACGATTGTGGCCACGGCCAGGATCACACTGAGGGTGTACACGTCCAGCGAGTCCTTCCCTATCTGCTCCCCTGATGGACCCATCACAGTAGACACCGGAACACAGTTGAATATGACATGTTCAGCCGATACAGGTATGCCGGTAATCACGGTCACTCCAATTCCCGCAATGCCCAACACTTACCCATGGATCACATCAGTCGTCAATGGGAAATCATTCAGGTCATTCGATTTGACACTCAATGCTTCACATGACAATCTGCCATTTGAATGCCGCATCCCATCTGATTTTTGGAATAACCTGAGCCGTTCGTGTTTCATTGGACCTATCAGTGTGATAGAACCTCCGAATGGTAGGTGAACGCCACATGCATCTTACACAGGTGTAATACAGTCCAAATTAAGTGGAGAGGAACCGGGGCTTTCTACTACATCAAATGGAATAAACCCAAGCCAATCCGACTGCAACATAGCCCTGGTCGCAGGTGCATCTGCAGGTGGAGTCGCCGCACTTGTCCTCATCTTGATATTGATTCTGATTTGCCGAAGAAAAGGCCTCTGTCCAACCAAACCAAAATCTCATGGACACAGCAGCGATTTGAACACCAACCTGACAAATATAACCGGCGAGTTAATAACACACGCTGGCTCGGGACGGGCTCGCTCAGATAATCATGGAACTGATGGACTCCACAATCGAGAAGTTGCAAAGGATGTCACCATGTACGCAAATCTAGGAGCACATCCCGACATAACAAAATACGAACATGTTTTAGTTCCCTCAGAACTAAAGATACCAACACAATTACCAACATACATTGCCAACTCGGAGTACACGGAACCAGAGGCAAGACCAATACAGCATACGTACTTCAAGACACGTGAAGAGAATGAGCACATAGAGGATGGGTATGACGACAAAACTGAATACGAAGTAGTTGAAGCTTCACACAAGCAAAACCTAACAGCACCTGTGCCAAAAGATTGTGCTGCCTACATGGAACTGCAACCAACAGACACCACTAACACAGAGTACACAGAACTTCAGGGTACAGGATCTACAACAGCACACCACACGTACTGCACCACACTTGAAGAAGCAGAGGATGGCTATGGGAGACCAGAAAACGAAACTGAATACGAAGTAACTGGTGTTCATATTTAGGCAGAGTGCATGCATTTGCACGCACGTTACCAGAAAAACATACCTACCGATTTTACGGTAGAAACGTTACTCTTCCTTAGAATAGGACTGGTATCAAATGCAAATCCGCCTTATATCGTATTACTCCGACGAAAACAGTGATTGAAGGCAGTTTAAGTAAATGAACCCTCTGGCCCAACCTCTACTCTAGCAACGGAACCCACTGAGGAGACAAAAACAATGTGCATGTTTTCTCTGCTTTCTCCTATAAATACACTATCCACTACAATAGCATTGAGCTAAAACTTCAACAGTTCAATTTGTATCCACCCTACGTGAGATTTAGAGCAATTTGTTGCTTTAAGTAAAAGAATTAGAGAGTAAATGATCCGTTGCACATTTTTAAAAACATTGTGGCGGCCTCATATTCATTCTTATTCTTAAATGTACATCCCTATCATACCTGACTGTGTGAATGAATTACAAGACATTCTCAATTCTGTGATGGGTGTGGCCTCTCGAGAAACCTTATCATAACCTTCTTGAACACCAAGTACTATCATGCTCGCATCTTTGGGTCTTATTTTAATTTCAAAATCATTGAAACCATTCCTTTATTAGGTTATGTTTTGTGTTCTATCAACAATCAGCTAAACTTGGAACTGGATGCATCTCATATTTCTTTAAAGGAAATAGTGTATTATGTCTTTACTTACATACCTTGGCTTTAGTTTATACAACGCTTTGTCTTACAACAACAACTCATGGCACGATTTGCAACCGAGGGGTTTTTGCTTTTGGATAGCTTGTTAACTGCAGCTGCTGGCCAGTATGAATGAATTTGACTATACAGAATTAGTAACACACTGAATAGTCAAATGACAATGCGAAATCTAGCACAATAGCTTTGAAAGACAAGATTGGAATTTAGATGTCAGCGACATCATCAAGACATAAATTGACAAAATATGATCTTCAACAATAGTGCATGTAATTAATGCTATATGATATAATCTCTTACAAAAACACTTGATTTCTAAGGAATGGCTTTTTTGATGTCTTCACGTTTTCTGGGTTGAAGTGGGTTTTAATGAGGTATATATGCATGTTTTAATAAAATAGTTTTCTGCTACAAAATCATGCAAGTGAGAGTTGTTGACCATTATAATGATTAAGTGACCACCTTCTGAACTACAAGAACAACCATAAAGCAAACACATAGTTATGTTCAATTTCTCGACTTATCTATGAAATGAAAGCAGTTATTTTCCAATTCTCTTAGCAAGTTTTATAAGCAAATTTAGGTACAATTCCTAAATCGGTGTACTTGTTGCTTTATGGGGTGCACCCAAGTGATGACAGAACCACAGTTTGTTAGAGTAAAGTCGGCTATTTATAGATCATAACCTGCATTTGCTCACGTGACGGCTGACCCTGGTTAGAATGTGAATGGTATCAGTGAAGTTCGTTGGTGCATGAGACTTACACAAAGAAATCATTTACCTAAAAATCAAGTCCATAAATAATCCGAGTAGTGTACATAACACGGGGCGCTATCACACAGAGCTACTGCATGTCGTGGGTTTATCCTATCCAGATATTCATGTTACGATTGTTTATACCCCATGGCATGATCAAACTGTGGAAGAAAGGAGGGGCGGATCCAGGATATATTGCAGGGGGGGTCAGGCAAGTCAGATTTTGTTATGTCCGATTGTTGTGGACAGGAGGACATAATAGGTAATTAATTATTACTATAATTGACCCAACCCTTCTGGATTCGTTTCTTTTTGAAACTCAAACGTCTTATTAACAACCTTACCGAGAAACTCAGTGCACATTATGCCCCAAGCTGGTCCGTACATGGAACTCCAACCAACGGATGACAGTCACCCAGCATACAAGGACCTGACTACTGCAGGATCAACCACTAAACAGCACACATATACTGCAATACACTGGACATTGAGAATGAAAAGGGTGGGGGCGCTTCCCCCTCTGGAAAATAAATAAAGGGGGGAGAACGAAGAAGAGGGGAAAAGTCAAATTTCTGTTAATTTGAAGGGTTGGGGGGCAAATGTCCCTGCCCACCCTCGAAAAATGATCAATCGAGAATATGCTGGAAAAGTGTCGGTGGGATATGTGCTTTGCCCCCTGTAGAAAAACATCCTGGCGACGCCCATGCGAAGCAGTGGGCGTGTCGTCAAATATGGATGAAAAAAAGCCGTACATGTAAATCATCAAACACTGAACGATTTCTGTTCGCTCTTACAAACATTATGATACAGACTCACACTTCAGACTACGGTGGCCGTAGAAGACTGCACAAAGTAATATAGTTGAGGCACATTTGGAGTTTGCATTGCTTGTCAAAAAGGGCTTTGCATTCTTCACAATTCCTAGCGACTGACACTGTCAATATCCTGATCCTGATATTCCCAAATTAAAAGCCGCGGATGTAGACCATTGTAAACAATGTACTGCGGTTTTTGTTTAATGAATTTCGAAATATCAAACTTTTTGTTATGTATAAACATTTTACATAATGTGCTTTTGGGTTTTTTTGGCACACAATGAATTGCATTATAATCATCTCAGATTGTATTCCGATGAACGAAAGATTGAACAATACTGCATCAATGGTACATTTATGTGGATAGCGCCCTCTATTATTTAATCAGACAAAACCGAAATAGTAGCAATCAGATATTGTGTCCCTTCCTCATTGCTGTAAGTAATCGTGCACACCATATGGTGCAAATCTAACATTTGAATGTAAAGAATATCTGCCCAGAGGACAATTTACATTTCTCGTTTGTATTTACATATTTCGAGAATATCAAAAGTAATACAGTCAATACAAACATTACAACGCAAGGTATTAGCAAAAAGATCCAGCTAGGTATTTCGCTCTCAAAAGTCAAAGTTGAGCTACGAAATGTTTCATTCTAAATTGTTTTTCAATCAAGATTGATTGATAAGATACGAAAGAGGAAAAAAGGTTTTAAAGCAGGTGTCGCAACCGAGCTGACCCTACTTAGAATATCAATAATCCAGATGAACCCAGAATATTTGTGGCGTCATTGTTGTTCAATGGTGTCTGAGGCTTAGCTTGTACACGGAAGTAAAAAAAAACAGAAAAAAAAACAGACCTCTTAAATAAATCTACGAGTAGTACAAACGGGGCGATGGGCACTGCATCAACGTCCTGCTACTAGCTGTCGGTACAACTGATTTTAGTCTGCTAAAATAAAAGATTGATTAGTTTCAGATAGGATCTAGTTTACTTCCAAATATCTCGGAAATTTCGACATGATGGCTCGAAAATTATTTCTTTTTCTGTGTGTGACGTGTGCGGGGTGTTTCCTCAGTGGATTTTCCATGATGGTTGTCAGTGCAGAACCCACAGTGACTGCGTGGATCGCAACACCGGAGAGGGATCACAAGATAGGCGGGAGCGTTCATATGAGATGCGTGGCCAATAACCTGGAGGCAGATCACATCGTGGAGTGGAGGACTGAGAACCCAATCAACTCGCTGAGATGGGGTAATGTAACTACTGCAGGCGGAAGTGACCCACGATTTCAATTTGAGACGAAGCAAACAGGTGATAGGGAAATAACTCAAGAATTCACCATCACTACCTTGGAAATGAATGACGCTGATGAATATATTTGCTATGTCAAAGACCCCATAATGACCGGAGGACACACAATTTTGGTAAATGACAGCGTCATACTGACAGTGTACTTTTCAAATGAGTCCTTCCCTATCTGCTCCCCTGACGGATCCGTTACGGAGGACACTGGAACACAGTTGAGTTTGTCATGTTCAGCCGATACAGGTATGCCGGCAATCACGGTCACTCCAGTTAAATTCATGCCCAACAGTTATACGTGGATAACATCAGTTGTCAATGGTAAATCATCCAGGTCTTTAGATTTGACACTTGATGCTTCTCATGACAATCTGACATTCGAATGCAGCATCCCATCTGTGACTTACCCATCTATGAAACAGCTCTGTTTCATCGGACCTTTAATTGTGATAGAAACAGTGACTGAGAGATTGGACCCTTCTACTACATCGGATGGAATAAACCCAAACCAATCTGACATCAACATAGCTCTGGTCGCAGGTGTATCGGCAGGTGGAGTAGCTGTGATTGTCCTCATCCTGATCCTAATTCTGATTTGTCGCAGGAAAGGCCTCTGTGCCACCAAACCAAAGCCTCCGAGACGCAACAGCGATTTGAATACCAACCTGACAAATGTTGATCTCAGAACTGATGAGGTAAATGCATACGATGATCCTGGAATGGTTAGCCTAGGTAATCATGGAGCTGATGACGTCAACATTACTCAACATGCAAGTGACATCCCCATGTACGCAAATCCAAGAAAACCTACCAACACATCTCATTCTACCAATACACCTAAACCAGGAACAGGACAAGACGAGAACATGGCTACACCTGTGTACGCTAAACCACACCAGACGCAGCCTCCAGGACTTGTTGGTCTAAGAAATCATGGAGCTGATTACCTCACCATTCGTGAAGATGCCAATGGCGTTCCCATGTACTCAAATTCAAGAGAAGATCCCGACATCTTTCAGCCTGTTACGACACCTGCACCGGCAACAGAACAAGAGGAAATCACGACTGCATTATATGCTAAACCCCACAAGACACTAATACCGAAGCAAGATGATAACGGAGTTAACATCCCAGCCCCAACCCAGTCAGAGCAGAGGTACAGCACCCCTACCTTTGATTCTACCGACCCAGAGAGCACCACTGACAATACGCCTCGTAAGCCGACGGCCAAGGTCCAACCGATGATGAAAGTCGCCAAGAAACCACCTGCTTACAAACCCAAACCACAGCGTATAAGCAACCCCCATGACGGCTCCCCTCACCTGCCACCTGTTACCCTAGGAGCTACCGTGGAGAGTGGCCAAGTTGGTGGGAGTGATGAGGCACAACCACCGCCCAGTGATGAGGTTTCGTACGCTCAGATCCCAGGTAACCAGAGCATCATCCAGCCCGGTCAAGACCTAATGCCTGGGCAGTCTACCAATGGTCACATCGTCTATGTTGATTTAGACCTGCAGTCTGCTCCGCCTGCTGATGGGGGTCGACAAAGCGAGCCTGTGTTGTACGCAGAGGTCATGAAGAAATGAGGGGTAGGCAGTCCTGTTTTTAACCAAATACTGTCAAGAAACTAACTGAAAATATGTACACCCACAATCATTCACTATTATATTATTTGTTACATCGTTTATATGAACATAAGTGCAATGTTCAAAAATCCTTTGCATCAAATTTGTATTCAGCTCATGATAATTAACTAAATGATTGTTTGATGTAACATTTCGAGGAAAAAAAATAAATCTTTGTTCTTTGACTAGTTCATTTGTTTCGTTTCGGTTTGCAGTAGCACCATGATTCTGAAAAGAACTTGTCCTGCTTATTATCAACTTTCGGTAAGTAGTTTTTAGTTTTGATAAGAACAGTCCTGCTTTAAGTTCTAAATGAACTTGGAGACCAAATACAAATTCTTTGAGAACTTAAAGCCGGACCGTCCTTATCAGAACTAAAGCTACTTAGCGATAGTTAATAATAAGCAGGACAAGTTCTTTTCAGAACTAAATATCAACTGAGCAGTAGTTATTACTACATGGTGTTACTGCAAACCGAAACGATACCGATACTCCACTATGCAGAGCCTAAAATCTTATATAGTTCATAAGTTGACACCAATAATGTGTGTTCATGATTGTGGCTGTGCAATAAAAAAATGATAGAAACAGAATATTGTGTATATATTGCTCTTTTTTAATATCCAATAATTTTAACTCAATCGCTTTGACTTCAACTCAACATGAAACAGTGGGCTAAAGTGTCTGTCCTGTGTAAACATCTATATTGTGCCATGATTTGCATTGTTTTGGCTGTAAATAACATATTAAGCACATCATTAAAAACCTAAGATATACCAGCACAATGTTGATCATTCAGACACTTATCGGCATTTGAGCACCGTACATTTTGTACTGTATATTTGACACTTCATCAAAGGAGATAATTGAATTGAGTCATGCTTTCCAAGCGCAGAAAAGGGTGCAAGCAAAATTTAAATTCGTTGACTAAAGCGTGAGTTCCTCTACTTCTTTTTTTAAATACATGTACAGTCTCGACATAGAGGCCATACAAGAAATATGAGTGGGATTACAATACAATGATCTAACCTGAAGGGCCAGGAACGTGAAATTCTGCACAATACATATAATATATCCTTCAATAAATGTGAAGATATCTTTGTAAAGATCGATGCATTATTGCAATGAAGTAATGATAGTTATTTCATAAATTGTTTGATGGTGAAAATGTAACTATAAGTAATCAGCTGTATATACTTTCAGTTCATCATGCCATTTCACATGCTTAGGCATGAGGTCTGAATTGTAGATAATTTCTTTTCAAATGTGCAAGAAAGAATTAAGCGCAATGTTGAAATATGATTACAAGTTGATTGAAAGTTTCCAGACTTGATTCTTTTGGTTGCAGTGGTCGTGCTGCTCACATGTGTTACATAGTACTCTGAGCATGCGCAGAGTACGAATGTTATATTATTACTGTTATTGCATGGTTATCAAAATCGAAAATAAGGAACGTGTAAATATAGCAGTATATACATGCAATATAATAGTAAAATAAAGCTTAAGATCGACTGTTGAGCAGCCGAGTGTTTATTATGGATTTAAAAATGCAACATTTTTTAGTTCTTGATCATTCAAACATTCGTATATGCAAGCATGATTTCTTGACAAAAATGCAGAGCATTTTGTGGTAGTTTAAAAAAGTGTAAAATATTCCGATAAGCAAATAATAATCCAATTTTTTAAAGATTGAATCGATTTTAACTGCATTGGTCATTTCATAGATATTCACAGAACGAAGGAAGAAATAGTGTTTTTTTTTTTTTTCACTGGATATGTTTACAAATGTATAAGGTTAGTCTGTTTATACATTTAAGCATGAATGGGAAAACAGGTGGCGACGGTCTTTCGGAATAGTGGAAATGTTTTGTTAGACTTCATGCCCAAACTAAACATTTCCTGCTAAAAGTTGTTGGTTCTGTTTGGCCAATTAACAAACGTCAATGACAGGGGAACATTGAATGGGGAAAACCTGATGTTGGCATGGGATGGGCATGGGTGCCAGGAATACGATATTTAGCACAAAGAAGGAAACATTTCCTTCAGTAGATGTTAACATCAATTTCGAATGATCAAGGTGTAATCGAAGTGATTAATTAAAAGATGCTTCGATGGTGTAAATGTAATAAGTAATCAGCTGTATTATACTTTCTGTTGATTTTTCCATGTCACATGCTTATGATCTGATTTGCAGATTAAGCAAAGAAAATTAAGCGTATTTTAAAAACATGATTACAAATTGATTGAAAGTTTCCCGACTTGATTTGTTTTTGTTTCAGTGGACGTGCAGGTGTCATTTTCAAACTCTATTGTTTTATTGATTCTTCAGTTAACACTAATATAGTGCAGATGCTAATGGTTGATGTTAACTAAGTATTGCTGTCGCATGATTATCCGAAAATATCTCATGATTATCCCGGGAAAATATAAGGGTGCGTTTATTTGCTAATAGAGTGTATATAACAATAAGACTTAAAATATTAAGAATATTCAGTGTATATCAGAAAGAGAAAAGTTAAGATCGATTGGTGCGTAAGTGGGTGTTCATTATTATCGTTAAGTGAATAATGCAAGATTGTTTAGCTATTTGAAATCAAAATTAAAATCTTTGTATGCAAGCAGGATTTCCTGAGAAAGGATGCAGAACATTTGGTGCAATTTTTTGGTGGCAATTTTTTCTAAAGTGTAAAATATTCCGATAAGCAAATGTGTATTCAATTTTTTTTTCTTCAAAATTGCAATGACTTTAACTTTATTTGTAATTCAACAAATATTCATGGCAAGAAGGAAGTAACATTTTTTTATTGTGATATTTTGACGAGGGTATATGAATACAAAGTTCAGTTAGCTCCGATATTTAAGCGTGATTGGGAAAACAGCATGCGACGGTCATGTCAACATATTGCAAATATTTTGTTTTTACTATCATGTTACCAATTATTGTGAGACATCGTGTCAAGAACTAGGAATTTCCTGCTAATAATCTTTGGAGAAGTTTGGTCGTTTTGTAGAGACTAACACATATAAATAACAGGGAAAACAATTGAATGAGAAAAACCTGATTTTTGGCGCGGGATAGCCGTGGGGTGCCATGATATTTCGCACATAGAAAGAAATGTTTCCTTTGGTAGATGTTCAGATCAGTTTGTAAATATCGATGCATTATTACAATGCAGGATAGTTTTAAAAAAATGTTTGTGGTACAAGTGTAATAATCAGATACTTAATACTATTTGCTTTCAGTTAGTAGATGTTAAGATCAGTTTGTGAAGATGAACTACTTAATGCAGTAAAGCAATGGAAGATAGTTAAAACAGTGTTTGATGGTGCAAATGTAACATAAGTAATCGGCTGTATATATATACTTTCAGTTCATTGTGCCATTTCACATGCTTAGGGTTTTGGTCTGAATTGCAGATATTTTTCCATTTAATCAAATGTACAAGAAAGAATTTAAGCGCAATATTTATGATTACAAATTGATTGAAAGTTTCCAGACCTGAAAATGCTTGGTTGCAGTGGACGCAACGGTGTCATTTTTCAGGATGCGTCGGTATTGTCAAAAATAGAGCAAATATTTAGTTTTTACTAAAAAGTACCAATTATTGTGAGACTTGTAGTTTTAGGAATTTAGTGGAGAACAACAACCAATAACATGCTAAAAAAATTGAATGAGAAATCTGACTTTGGCACGGGTTGCCACAAGCTTTGAATGCATTAACATTTCAGAGTTGTGAACGTAATTCAGTGATTTTGTTTAGTAAGAATATGCAAATGCATGACCTTGCAAATGTACATACGTCGCTATATTATGTCACTTTTATTTTGATGTTGTATAATACAAACAATTTGTTTGGTTGAAGTAAAAATGTCTCTGGACACAAACAAAAGTAGTTTAGATGTATACTCCATATTCAGTAGTTCTTTCTTTTTAGGTAGGCCTTTATACAATGCCATTTTTTATGCCTTTTCGAAAACCTTATGAGAACGGTAATTTGTGAAGGGCAAATCACTTTTGTCGAACAAAAGAACCATTACGACAATAAATCTGGTGTTTTTGCAGCTGCTGTAAATAAATATAATTGTAATTTGACAATTTTTAAAAATGAAATAATTACTATATTTCCCTTCCATTGTTTTTGAGGGGCGCTATTCCGATATTAGCAATATATAGACCAATCAGAAAAATCAGGGAAGGCCCCCTTCAATGGCGAAAGCATTGTGCTAGCTATTGCTCAGATAATCCGCCATGGGGCAGTAGCTTGGCGGAATAGCCTGCGCAATGGATTCGCCATTGAAGGGGCCTCGCGTGTGACGATGTGCCCGGTTTCGTCCATCTGTGGAGTGAAATGTAAATGGTTGGATGTGGTGTGTGAGTTGAAGATTTTTGGGTGATTAAGGTAGGGTGTGGATGGGTTGGGGTAAGGTGCGGGTGGGGTGGGATCTTGGGATATAGTGGAGTGGGGTACGGACATGGGCATGACCTTATCCCTGCTTACTGTAGCAAAAAAAAAAAATCGCGATTACGGTAAGCGCATTTCACTAGCACATAATTTTTCTGCTAGCATAGTTGGCACAAAATGATGATCGTAAGTGGTTAGCAGAGCCATGAAATTGGGCCCGATTGCAGAATGGGTGGGGTGGATGGGTGGGGTAAGGTGGGTGTGGTCAGTTGTACTTACTGGTTGATGTTGCACGTGGTGAGGGTAGGGGTGTCTGGGGTGATATGGCTGGAGCGGACATGAAGTGGGTATGGTGAGGGTAAACGATACGGTGGGGTAAAGGTGAAGAGTGAGTAGGATGAGATTAATGATTTGATGAGACGCGGGCGGATCCACGGTTGGCACAAGAGGGGAGCTTAGCTTAAAGGGGCGATTGCTGTCACATGTTTAGCAGACATGTGCTACTTTCGGTTGTTTTGATTTTTGAGGCCCAAGGAGGATAATTAAACCCCCTATCCTACCCGTAGATCCCCAACTGAGACTGGGCATATTAAGCGGCAAGGTGTGGGTGACACAGGTGGATGGCCAGTACAGGGGTTTAGAAATAAAGGAATGAGAATTCAGTAGAACTCCCTTTTACCCTACTTTATATCGGCAGTCGTCGACCAAAACACCCGGAACAAAACTGAAAATCACCACTTGTGATAAAGTTGCCAACCCCACGAAAAACTTGTCTTGCCATAGAGGAAAAGGCACAAAAGGTTGTGAAAGTGCAATAATACCCTCTTCTTTTTTTGAACCCCTCGAACCAACCATTATATCAGCCGGATCCGGCATGTGCGTACCGACACCACGAAGGGGAAACTGAATACTGTATTTTAAGAAATAAGTACCAGGTAAAATCCATGCGTTAGAATTTGCATAACTTTGGGAAGCAATGTGCTATTTATCATATGGGAAAACCCCTCTTTTCTCCGGACGAATTGTGTCGATAAAATTACACAATGCGAGGTCACACGTACAGAAATAGAAATCTGCAAACTTTTTGGAGTTAAATATGACGCATGACGCGTAACAGCGTAGTCAAAACCAGGATCCCCGTTAACATCAGTTCTGTGCAAAACAAAACCAACATATTTCATACAATCGTGGCCTTTTGAAAGTTTTGAATGGACGGCTTGAGGCTAGAATTTGGGTTTTATTTAAGGACTTAAACATCATGCACAAAATACGGCAAAGTTAACAGATCAGTCGGATGTGTGATATCTCATACGACTAAGATTCAACTTCACAGTTTAGTTTTAACTTCATTATTGATGAGAAATTGCAATTAACCATCTCTCCTGATGGATCACGGCAAAATCAAATGAAATCTTACATGCTAAATTATTTTTCAATAAATGGTTGATCAATACAAAAACGAACGGAAAAAAATCAAACGACTAAAATTGTCTTGCTTAAGCATTTGTCACAACATAACTGACCCTACTTAGAATATCAATAATAAAATGAACCCAGAACTGTGTGGTGTCATTGTTGACGTCCATTGGTGTACAAGGCCTGCACACGGAAGTAAATATAACAGCCCAGAAGTCCTCGTATATAAATCTACGAGTATTACAGACGGCGCGAATGGCATTCTGTCAACATCGGGCTACTAGCTGTCGGTACGAGTGAATTTTATTTGATGAAATCAAAATTGATTAGTTTCATTAAGGATCTATTTTCATCAAGAAATCTAAGGGATAGTTCGACATAATGGTTATACAAGTCCATGTGTTTCTTCTGTGTGTGACGTGTGCGTGGTGTTTCCTCGGTGGATTTAATTCGTTGGTTGTCAGTGCAGAGCCCACAGTGATTGTGTGGATCGTTACACCGGAGAGGAATCAAAAGATAGGCGGGAGCGTTCATATGAGATGCGTGGCCAATAACCTGAAAGCAGATCACATCGTGGAGTGGGCGACCGAGTACCCAACCAACTCACTGAGATGGGGTAATGTAACTAATGCAGCAGGACATGACACACGATTAAATTTCGAGACGAAGCAGACAGGAGATAGGGAAATTACTCAAGAATTCATCATCACTAACTTGCAAACGAGTGACGATGACGAATATGTGTGTAATGTCAGGGATCCCAAATCAAGTGGAGGAAGCGATATTGCTGCCACAGCAAGGATCGCACTAAAAGTGTACTTCTCAAATGAGTCTTTCCCTGTCTGCTCCCCTGGTGGTCCCATTACAGTAGAAAATGGAACACAACTGAATATGAGATGTTCAGCCGATACAGGTTACCCAGAAATCACGATTTTCCCATTTCAAAGTTCCCCAGTATTCAACAATTACACATGGAATCAACCGACTATGAACGGTACAGCAGTCCGGTTATTGGATTTAACATTAAATGCTGGAAATGGTAATTTTTCATTTATATGCTTCGTCCCATCTGTGACTAACAGTGGAGAGACACATTCTTGCACGATTGGACCGATTGAAGTCAGCGTTGTGAATACAGCGGGTCTCACAACACTAACACATGAACGAGAAACGCAGCCAGTGTCTAATACAGGTGTTATGCAAACTACGTCAAGTGGAGAAGAATCAATGCAATCTGACTTCAACATGACCCTAGTCGCAGGTGGATCGGCAGGTGGAGTAGCTGCATTTGTCCTCATCCTGATCCTAATTCTGATCTGTCGCAGGAAAGGCCTCTGTACCACCAATCCAAAGCCTCCAAGACGCAACAGCGATTTGAACGCCAACCTGACAAATATGGATCCTGGACTGGTCGGCCTTGGTAATCATGGAGCTGATGACGTCAACATCCGTCAAGATTCAAGTGAAGTCCCCATGAACGCACATCCAAGAGAACCTCCCGACACATCTCAATCTACCAATAAACCTAAACCAGCGACAGGACAAGACGAGAACGCAGCTTCATCCGTGTACGCTAAACCACACCAGACGCAGCCTCTTGGACTAGATGGCCTAAGAAATAATAAAGTTGATGACCTCAACATTCGCGAAGATGAAAATGACGTTCCCATGTACTCAAATCCAAGAGCAGATCCCGACGTCTCTCAGCCTGTTATGACACCTGCATTTGCAACAGGCCAAGACGACAGCACGACTGCATTATATGCTAAACCCCACAAGACGCAAACACCGAAGCAAGATGATGACGGAGTTGACCTCCCAGCCCCAACCCAGTCAGAGCAGAGGTACAGCACCCCTACCTTTGATTCTACCGACCCAGAGAGCACCACTGACAACACGCCTCGTAAGCCGACGGCCAAGGTCCAACCGATGATGAAAGTCCCCAAGAAACTACCTGCTTACAAACCTAAACCGCAGCGTACAAGCAACCCCCATGATGGCTCCCCTCACCAGTCACCTGTTACCCCAGGAACTACCGTGGAAAGTGGCCAAGTTGGTGGGAGTGATGAGGCACAACCACCGCCCAGTGACGTGGCTTTGTACGCTCAGATCTCAACCCCGGGGAACCAGAGCGGAGCCCAGCCAAGTCAAGACCTAACACCAGACCAGTCTACCAATGATGACATTGTCTATGCTGATTTAGACCTGCAGTCTGCTCTGCCTGCTGATGGGGGTCGACAAAGTGAGCCTGTGTTGTACGCAGAGGTCATGAAGAAATGAGGGGTAGGCACTCCTGTTTTTTAACCAAATACTGTCAAGAAACTAAAAATATGCACACCCACAATCATTCACTAAATTATTTGTCACGTCATAAGTGTGAACAAAAGAGCCATGTTCAAAAATCCTTCGCATAAAAACTTGTATTCAGCTCATGATAACGAACTAAGTGATTGATTGATGAATTATTTAGAGGGGGAAAAAAGGTTTTACAACTAGTTCATCAGCTGACACCAATAATGTGTGTTCATGATTGTGGCTGTGCCATACAGAATGACAGAATGAATGTTGCTCTTTATATTATCCAATCGCTGTGACTTCAACTCAACATGAAACATGGGGCTAAAGTGTGTGTCCTGTGTACACATCTATATTGTGCCATGATTTGCACTTATTGCTGTAAATAACACATGAAGCACATCATTAAGAACCGAAAATTTACCAGCACAATGTTGATCATTCAGACACTTATCGGCATTTGAGCACCGTACATTTTGTACTGTATATTTGACACTTCATCAGATGAGATAATTGAACTAAATCATGTGTTGCAAGCGTAGAAAAGGTTGCAAGCAAACTTTAAATTCGTTGACTAAAGCATGAGTTCCCCTACTTCTTTCTAAATAAAGTCTCTGACGTAGAGGCCATACAATAATCTGGGTGGGATTACAATACAATGGTCTGACCTGAAGAATGGGATAGTCTGCACAATAAATAATCTGCACAATAAATAGTTTGTTTGATTATGTATATATTATTATGAGTAATCTGCTGTATATACTTTCAGTAAATCATTTTACATTCTATTTCACATGCTTAAAGGCCTATGGTCTGAATTGTAGATATTTTTGTTCTTCAAATGCACAAGAAAGAATTTAAGCGCAATGTTGAATTCCAATAGGATTGACAGTTTCCAGGTTTGAGATTGTGTGGTTTGCAGTGGACGCGCAGGTCTCATTTTGTTTTTGTTATGTCGTACTCTGAGCATGCGACTTGATTATTAAAACCTTTGTATGTAAGCCGGATTTCTTGAAAAAAATGCAGAGCATTTGGTGTCAACTTAAAAAAAGTGTAAAATATTCCTTTAAGCGAACCTTTAAAGCAATTTTTAAACATTGCAACGATTTTAACTTTATCTGTCATTCAACAGATATTCGTAGTAAGAAGGAAGCAATATTGTTTTCATTGTGATATTTTGACAAAGGTTTATTAATACTTAGGGTATTAATGCCCTGCAATAATGTTTTATACATTAGTTAAGCGCGAATGGGAAAACAGGAAGCGAAGGTCTATCACAATAGTGGAAATATTTTGTATTTACAATCAGTTAACGCATAATTGTGAGACTTTATGTCCAAACTAGAAATTCCCCACTAAAAGTTGTTGGTTTTGTTTGGCCTGTTAACAAACATGAATAACAGGGGGGGGGGGACCTGATGTTGGCATGGGCTGGGCATGGCGTGCCAGGAATACGATAATTCGCACAAAGAAAGAAACATTTCCTTCAGTTGATGTTAAGATCAGTTTCGAATGATCAAGGTATGAATGAATAAAAGATTATTTGATGGTATTCAGCTGTATTATACTACTGTTAGTTTATTTGCCATGTCACATTTTTATGATCTCCTTTTTATGATAGTTTTGTTAACGTATGAGGAAGGAAGCTGAACTTAACTTATTTTAATATGATTATAAATTGATTGAATGTTTTTCCCGACTTTGATTTGTTTTTATTTCAGTGAACGCGCAGGAGTCACGTTCAAATATCTGTTGTTTTATTGATGCTTCAGTGAACATGTTCAGTTGCTAATGGGTTAATGTTAAATAATCATTACCGCATGATCGCATGATTATCCGGAAAACAAATAAGGATGCGTTTATTCGCAATAACATATTTTGCAGTGTATCTAAGAAAGAGAAAACTTAAGATTGATTGGTGCGCAGCTGAGTGTTCATTATGATAATACGTTAAAATTGCAAGATTGTTTAGCTTAATTTTGATTATTAAAATCTGTGTATGCAAACAGTATTTCCTGAGAAATGGGGGTAATAAAAAAGTGTACAATATTTTGATAATCAAAACATGTTTCATTTTTTTTTTAGATTTTTATAGATAGATTCAACATATTCATCGCAAGAAGGAAGTACTATTTTTTGTGATATTTTGACCGGGGTATAATACAAAGGTCAGTGAGCTCCGAAATTTAGACGTATTGGGAATAGGATCTTGTCAAAATATTGCAAATATTTTGTTTTTAATATCGTGTTGCCAATCATCGTGAGACCTCATGTCAAGAACTAGGAATGTCCTGCTAATATTCGTTGGTGTAGTTTGGCATTTTTTTAGAGAATATATAACTGATAGGGAAACAATTGAATGAGGAAAACCAAGATCGATGCATTATGAAAATTAATTATACATTTTACATAATTACTGTTATCGCATGATTATCCGGAAAAAAGGTATTTGCTAGTCGAGTGTATATAGCATTAAGGCTTAAAATATTAAGATTATGCAATGTATAAAAGAAAGATAAAGCTTAAAGATCGAATGCTGCGCTGCCGAGTGTTTATTATACCAACATTTCAACATAGTGCGTGATTATTAGTATCTTTGTAAGCGAGCACAATTCTTGAGAAAAAAATGCAAAGGTTTTGGTTGCAAATTAAAATGGGTAAATATATATTCCCATTCAGCAGAATCATAATCCAGTTTTTAAAGATTGCAACCTTTACTTAATTTGTCATTCAAAAGATATTCATCGGAAGAAGGAAGTACAAGTTTTAACAAAGGAAAGTGAAATCTAAGGGTAGATTTTTAAAGTTGGTGTATACGTGGTTTTTTCGGGTGTGATACCTTCAAAAATAAGTTTTCAAATCGAATTCATAATTTTCTAGCATTACATAGTTATGAGCATTCCAATGAAATATCACACGAAAAAAATCGGCCCATGAAATGCAATCAGTTAATTAATTTCAATTTTTTAATTAAGAGCGAGGCGCTCCTAATTCGTTTTGAATAGTGTGCGCAATTTCTAAGCCGGAGCGCGCCATTTAAAACCATTTTATAAAACTGTATAAAGGCCTGCAAAAACAAACAAGCACATTTATAAGTTACAGGACATAAAAGTCCTATTAAATTTCATTCGAAAAAAAATGTCTAAATTTTGAAAAAAAAAAACACGTATATACCAACTTTTAGCGTAAATGGGAAATCAGGATGCGACGGTGTTGTCAAAATAGATCAAATATTTGGTTTTTATTGAAAAAAATTACCAATTATTGTGGGCTTGTATTTTAAGGACTCAAGTAGAGAACAATAACCACAAATAACATGCTAAACAAATTGAGTCAAAAAAATCTGACTTTGGCACGGGGTGCCACAAGCTTTGACTGCATTAACATTTTAGAGTTGTCAACTTAATTCAGTGATTCTGTAACAATATTAAATGCATGACCTTGCAAATGTACATACGTCGCTATATTATGTCACTTTTATTTTGATGTTGTATAATACAAACAATTTGTTTGGTTGAAGTAAAAATGTCTCTGGATAGAAACAAAAGTAGTTTAGATGTATATTCCATATTCAGCAGTACTTTAATGTTTAGGTAGGCCTACATAATGCCATGTGTTTTTGCCTTTTTAAAAAAGCTGATGAGAACGGTAATTTGTGAAGGCCGGATAACTGTTGTGAAACAATAGAACAATGGTTCTACGACAATAAATCGTGTTTTTTGCAGCTGCTGTATATAAAAAAAATATTGAGTTTTATTTATTTTTATGAACAAAGATACCATTTCCGCCTTATATTTTTTTGAAGGGCGCTATTCCGATGAGATAAGCAATGTATACAGATCAATCCGGGTAAGCAATCAATTCTATCACGAAGGCCCCTTTCAATGGCGAAAGCATTGTGCTAGCTATTGTCCAGATAATCCTCCATGGGGCAGTAGCTTTGCGGAATAGCCTGCGCAATGGATTCGCCATTGAAGGGGGCCTCCCTTGTGAAGATGTGCCCGCTTTTATCAATCTGTGAAGTGAGATATTAATGATAAATGTGGTGTACGAGTTGACGATTTTGGGTGATTAGAATAGGTTGGGGATGGTTGGGGTCAGGCACGGATGGGGTGGGAACTTAGGATAGAGTGGAGCGGAGCACGGATATCTGTGGGCATGACCTTATCCCTGCTTTACTGTACCAAAAGTAAACTTCGCGCTTATACGGTATTTCACTCGCACAGATTTTTTTTCTGCCAGTGTGGTTGGCACAAAATGGTGAGCGTAAGCGCGGAATTGTGTGGTTAGCAGAGCCATGAAATTGGGCCCAGATTGCAGAAAGGGTGGTGTGGATGGGTGGGGTAAGGTGGGTGTGGTCAGTTGTACTTACTGGTTGGATCTTGCACGTGGTGAGGGTAGGCGTGTCTAGGATGATATGGCTGGGGCGGACATGAAGTGGGTTTGGTGAGGGTAAAAGATACCGTCGGGTAAAGGTGAAGAGTGAGTAGGATAGGATAAATGTTTTTTGTGAGAGGCGGGAGGATCCAGGTTTGACAAAAAAGGGGAGCTTATAGCTCTGAAGGGACGGTTATAGTAGACATGGTATTTTCGGTTTTTCTTTTTTAAGTCCAAGGAGGGGAGTTAAGTCCCCTACCCCTGCCCGTAGATCTGCCACTGGAACTGGGCATAAGCCGCTTGTGGGTGGCACAGGTGGATGGCCAGTAAAGGGTCTTACAAATAATGGTATGAGAATTCAGTGAAAATCCCTCTAACCCCACTATACACTGCTATTTCGGTTGTGTACTATTATGAACCTAGCAATCAGTTGTGTAAAAAAAAATAACAACTTGGGTATTATTTTACACAATTTGTGAAAACAACAGTTTACACAACAGGTTGCTAGGTTCATATAGCACACAACCGATTGATTTTTACACAACCGAATTAACAGTGTATATCTACAGTCGTCGACCGAAACACCCGGAACAAAAAAAAAAAAATCAACACTTGTGATAAAGTGGCCAACCCCACGGGAATACTTTATGCACATGAAGGAAAGGCACAAAAGGGTTTGAAATACAACAACACCTTTTTTTGTACCCCCCGAACCAACCATTATATCAGCCAGATCCGGCATGCGTGTACGACACGCATGAAGGCGGAACTGAATACTGTATTTTTAGAAATAAGTACCGGGTGAATGCCATGCCTTATTTGCATATTTTTGAAAGCACTGTGCTATTGGGAAACCCCCTTTTTCTCCAGACGGATTGTGTCGATAGAATAACAACTAAACTTCGAGGTCGCACGAATAGAAATAGAAATCTGCAAACTCATTGGAGTCGAATACGATGCACGTAGCGTAGCGGCGTAGTCTTTAAACCAGGCTCCCTGTTCACATCTGTTAAAAAAAAACCACCCATATTTCACACAATCGTGGCCTCTTAAAGATTTTGGACGGACAGCTTGAGGATATAATAGGGTTTTATGTAAGGGAATAAATTACAATGACGTTGAAAAAAAAATCGTTAACAAATATATCGCTTAATTTGTAACTACACATCATGCAAAAACATATATACGGCAAAGTTAACAGACAAATCGACACTGTCGGTTGTGTGATTTTTCTTAAATTTTCAACTCACAGTTAAGTTTTAACTTCACAGTTTATTGTTGAGGAGTAACTGCATTTAACTATCTCTCCTTATGGATCGCGGGACGTGGTTGCATTTTCTTCTGCTCTGTGTCTGGTGTTCTGTTAAGACAAACCAAACATTAATAGTGGAAGCCCAAACGTATGCCAGCATTTGGAAGCTTACGCCGGTACGGGATGTGGCTTTTGAGGGTGAGACGTTACAACAGAGATGCCAAGTCTCAAACATCGACTTGCAGGCCGGTAACATCTTGGAGTGGTCTAGGACGATACTGGGCGTGCTGACTATACTGGCGAGAAATGCAACGAGCCTGGACACAAGATCTTCAGTTTCAGTCCTTGGTTCTCCATTATCCCCCTTTTGAAAAGAAAATACTCGAGCCCTCTCTCCACCCACCCTCTCCCCCTGCAAATTGGGTTCAGGATCCGCTCTTAGTCTGGCCATATGTGCTGCTGAACGAAACTACTGAAATCAACTCACGGACACTAATAACAGTGGCCCTACTATAAGGGAGATTTCACCCCCCCCCCCGGAGGCATGTTCCCCTTCTCAGAAACTGAGGAAAGCAGAAACTGAGTTTTCATTCAGAACACAATTCAGTTGACCCTCCGAGTTTCTCCCAGCAAATTAAACTCCAGTGAACGAAACTACTGAAATCAACTCACGGACACTAATAACAGTGGCCCTACTATAACGGAGATTTCAACCCCCCCCCCCCTTCGGGGCATGTTCCCCTTCTCAGAAAATTGGGAAAGCAGAAACTGAGTTTTCATTCAGAACACAATTCAGTTGACCCTCCGAGTTCTCCCAGCAAAATAAACTCCAGTTAGCCCACCGACAGTCAATAATTAACATGTTGACTGGTTTGAAAAAAATAGTCTGTGCAAGGGTTTCGTGGGAAGGATTCAGGGGCGTGTCCTCCGCCCTCCTTTATATAACTGCATGTCTAAAATGGAGGTCAATGGCACACGAAAGGACACCCGATCAAAAATAAAGTAACTTAAAGTAACAAAAAGAACCCACTGCCTATACCATCATCCTTGCGATTGATCGACATCATCCATCCAGGAAGTCAATTATTATATTCTATCCACACAAAGGAAAAGGGTAACACGAAAATATTCTAGGAGCTAGAATATTCTGACCTTTACAAAACTCACAAACACATCAGATTTCGACATGCGTACGTGCACTTTACCCGCATAAAAGGGTGAAGAATGGAACAAATTCCGGGTAGAATTCTTTGTATTGTATTGGCTGTAAGGTTTATGGTCACAGGCCAGTGGGAAAACCCCTTCTCATCCCTGCTGATTCTTTTCACACAATGGCAAACTTCGAGGTCAAACAATACTTCCAATGGAAAGTTGCAAACGAACTTCAAACCGATGACGATGATGTGTGACGGCGTAGTCTGCTTTCAAGGCTCTTGGCTTAGATTGTGGAAACGATTGCAACAAAAGCGTTGACTCGTGCGTCAGGTGTATCTGGATCAAGGACCAACGGCTTGAGGGGAGATAAGCATGACGTTTTGAATAGACTTCACCGATTACAGCGGGCGAAAAACCAACAATACATCTTTATTTGTAGCGAAAACGGACAAAATCGACGATAGAGGCATCACGTACACAAGGCCAAAGTCTTAATTTCCAACAATTTAGAAGAAACCTTTAAGGTTTATCACTGGAGTCCATAATACCTTGTTAACTTTAGGGTCATGGAGCGCGTTTCTTTGCTTCTGCATCTTCTCCTGATGTGCTCATCTGATACCAATTTACTCACCGGAGTAAACGCCCAAGCACCAGAGTTGATAATCACCAAGGCTTCTCCAGCAGGTGTCATACGAGAGAACGACTCGTTACAACTGAGATGCAATGCGCCCTATCCGGAACCTGGAACTATTATGGTTTGGTCTTCACTAAATGACGTAGTGGCAAGAAATGGAACCAGTCTGGACGCAAGACATTCAGTTTTGGTCCTCCAGTCTTCACCAACATCCAGAGAGGAGCTACTTACAATAAGTGACATCTCCCGAGATGACTCTGGCATCATTTGTGAGTTACGAGACGCAAGTCAGGAGGGTAACCCACCTCTTGCATCTGCTGTCTTCGACTTTTCGGTGTTACACTTCCCAGATCCGATCTACCCAATCTGTTTTCCAGATGGGTCTTTTGATGCTCGAGGAGGAACGATTATACACATGAATTTCACAACTGAACTTGGAAATCCTCCAGTTGAAATAGAAAGGAGAACGGCTGGGATCGATTACAACTGGTCGATATCGGCAAAAGATATCTTTGAAATCCAAACTTTACAGTTGGTAGTCAGTGAAGCTGATCAAGGTAATTTTTTCAATTTCACGATCACCTCACCTCAAGAATTTCCAGACCGACAGAGTTCGTGTTTGATCGGACCAATCTCTGTTTATTCCGTGACTGCTCCACCACACCAACCCCCGAACATAACGACTCAAGAAAGCCTCACCACATCATACCAACTCGGAGAAACAACAGGTGAACTGACCTCGATTCAGGATGCAAAAACAACCTTACAACCAACGGACCAACAGGTGTCAAACAGCACAACTCCATGGATCATTGTTTCCTCTGTTGGTCTTATCCTCCTCATTGTCTCTCTCTTCATCAATATCTTCTTTATCAGGCAGCGGCATCTTAAGAAGCTCACGAAGAAGGCGCGCAGCATCCCCGATCCCTACACCGAGCTACAACCGAGAGATAGCGGCAACAGGGTGTACATGGAGCCCGCTGCTACAGAACCAACTCCGGACCGGCACACGTACACCCAGACAATCGAGACGGAAAACCAACCCTTAGATGATGGATACGAGACACCAAAGAATAACGTCGAGAAACGGGAAAAAACCGGAGGAGACCAAGGAGCTGAGCCTGAGTACCTGACCATCGAAGCTTAAACTTTTACAAAGCAAATCAACATGGTCTTTCCATCTTGACGTTAATCACCCATTCACCATTTTATAAGGGAGAACATGGTTTCCTGTTTGACGACTGGCTGAATTTGTGGGAACAAAATTAACCTTAACTGCCTAGGGGGTATGCAAAATCGTATTTAACTTGGAGGATTCAGGACTGTTCGGGCTAATGTGTATTTTTGATGCACAATTATATATCTATTTGAATACCTGTTCGCAAATAAATATGAAAGTAGACGTCCAGTTCTTTCTGTCGTTTTAATAATGGAACCTAAACGCTGGGGACTCATATAACTTTACGGGTGTTATTTATACCAAAGGTTTTGAAAGGTATTGGAATGTGCTAACATTGCTTGATCATAATGTAAAGCAGCATTATACTCTTTAATTACTAACAACCTATTTTCAGTGTATTCACGTAACCTTTTGTATTATTCATTTATTCCGGTAATGGAGAAGAACCAATTTCATAACACCATTTACAAGTTTCTGTGAGACCTTTTTTTTGGTGAAACTTTACTGTATATTAACGTTCAAGTGATTCGATTGAATTTAGAAACAAATATAGCTGAATGACTATAATTTTTTTCTTATTGATTTTCCCCCCGCTGCTCCCAGGATTACATATAGCAACATTCTTTGGTTCACACATATAAGTGTGTATTTGCCTGCTATCGGGGACCTCCTATTGTCTCTCTTTTGTTTGAACTTTTTAGGAAGACCTGCCACATGTTTTGTACACATCGCCAAATTGGGGACCCTTCGGGAATTGGGGACCCTATTGTCCTCTTTTCTTCAACGTCCCCTATATTGAATGCAGAAACAAACTCGTTCCATCGCTTTTGGGCACGATACAAAAGTATAGCAAATCTATAAATCATGACACTTCAGTCATCTGTGGTGTGTGTTTTGTTCAACAGTGGTACGCATGAGTAGACCTATTGTGCATTCATTGTTAATCAATAATTAACATAACAAAACAACCTCAAAGATGGCTGCTGAATGCAATATATTACAAGTTTGGAAGCGTTTCAATGCCAATATAAAAAAAATATGCTGATTGAGAACAATCTTGACAATCAGCGCCTTACTCCTGCTCCCTCAAAAATATAGCGTGATTTGTTGCAAAACACCGAGGGAATTTCTTGACATTTTGTTTACGGGGGGGGGGTGTTAATATTTTTAAGGCACCCTATCAAAATTCCTGTCGGGTACGGCTCGGAAACATGTGTCCGACGACCGCATTGCTTATTATAGGATAGCTTTCGGTAACAGTGTTCTCGAGTGTCCACTTCCACCCAATAAATGTCCTGCCTAGAAGCAATACGTTTGTTTACTTGTTCTCTGCCCCTGGCGCTCTGGTTTTGAGGGAGCAACAACACCCCCCCACGCCATTATCAGTTACCTTTAAAAGCAGGTCCTAAAAAGAGTCAAAAATATTACCACATCCTCAAGAAGACAAGTTCAGAATTTGTAAAGGGCGCACTTTGCTTCTAAAGACCCCCCTCCCACTGTAGCCCGATCCACAAAACGACACATGCAATTTGCAGCCTGTGACATGGGTGCATTATTATTGTTATGGCAAGCAAGCTTAATGTATGAACTATGTGTACGACACAACTGACCCCCGTGACAATGCAAATTGCAAAAGGAACTTTTCCCTTTTTTGGCAACGGTCGCCCGCTGATGTTTGCCGTTGATGACGGAAATGAACCCGGAAATACTGTGCCTGCAATGTCATAAATTATGTGCAACTGAATTGCATGCAGTTTTCCTCATATCAAACACTCATTCTAACACTGCCTTGATGAATCAAAAATATTAAAAATGGATAAAATTGTCTCCATATATATCTGTTTGCTGTCTTGGTGGTGTGTACTTCATGCTAACAGAATCCTGATGGTTGTCAGTGCGCAACCTACAGTGACTGCGTGGATCGTAACACCGGAGGCTGATCGTAAGGAGGGCGGGCGAGTTGAGATGAGGTGTGTGGCTACAAACCTGGAGGCAGATCACGTAGTGGAGTGGTTGACTGAAGATCCAACCCTTACACTGAGATGGGATGAATTTACTATAGCAGGGACTGATCCGCGATTTATGTTCGAAACGATGCAGACAATCAATGGGCAAACTACACAACATTTCACCATAACTGATGTTCAAAGGGGTGACACAGATGAATATATTTGCAATGTTAATGATCCTAGAGTTGGCGGAGGATACTTCATTGTAGCCACTGCTAAGGTGAACCTGACTGTGCTGTATTTCCCCAGTGAGCTCTTCCCTATCTGCTCTCCTGATGGACCCATCACAGTAGACACGGAAACACGGTTGAATATGCGATGTTCATCTGAGTACGGTAACTCGGAAGTCATGATGCAAGTTTCTCAATCTCCAACAGGTTTTAATACCCACATGTGGATGATTACCATCCATAATGATACCCTGTTTGCATCATTGGATTTGACAGTCGATGTCAAAGATCACAATGCGATGTTCCAGTGCATCATTACTTCAAATTACTTTACTGGCATGAATCGTTCTTGTATGATCGGACCGATTCGAGTAACAAGTGCAACAGGATCTCCAACAGAAGTCACAACTGAAATACAAACAAACCCCACAACATCAATGATTCATTCATCAGCAATCGCAGCATCAGTGGCCGCTGGGGGCGTCTTCCTCGTCGCTATGGCGGCCATCATCATCTGTCTTTGCAACCGCCAGCAGGGATGTCGCAATAATGGCCCAACGACTCGAACCGAGACACAAGTGTCTAACGTTGATCCCTACATGGAGCTACAGAAATCAACTGCTGAGGGCAACAGAGAGTACATGGAACTGGGAGCAAAGGAGGCAACTACCAGCAACACCACACGAGATGGGGAAGCTAACGGAGGCTACGTGGAACCAGCGACTGTTAATGACACACCTATGGAGAGTCATGCCGAATACCAGGCAGTAGAGGATGACAATGAAAGCCCGGACCATGACTATGACAAGCCAGATCCTAAACACACTGAGTATGAAGTGGTCCAAGTCCCGTAAATATATGAAACTCTAATTCAAATCTTCAGAGAAACAAAGTAAACACACAATAAAGCAATCGCAGAGAAAAGAAGAAAACAAACAGACCGAGTTTTCCGAAATCATGGAAGGGAAATAAAAGCCAAAAATGAGCTTGTAATAAGTACACAAAGTATTGGAAACTTGGTGTAAATGTTGCCAAAACCTTGTAAACCAAGCGTGCATAAAATGTATCGATGAAGTACATCATGTAGATAGTAGATACACACACGCCATCTAGTGTAAAATACACAAATCAGAAGATGTCATACCAGAACAATCATGACTACGGTCATGCCAGTCAATTAACAATAAGGGAATGATGTCTTGGTAATGTAGTATTAAACGTCTGGTTTAAAACCACTTTAATAGGGGCCTGCTGGTCGCTAACAATCGCCCGCGAGGCGATGGCCGGCCATTAATCTTCATATGTAAATAACTATGAAATTGTTCATCTGTAAATATGCAAAATGTTTGATAAACTGTAAGTGGAAGAGCTACTTATCCAGTTGCTTCATATTATTTGAATAGCTATTTTCGACACTATAACATGAAAGTTTCTTTAAGGTTTCAATTGATATGTTTATTTGATAAAAGAAACTTAGGTAATCCAATTAAGATTCTTCAAGAAAACTTTATATAAAAGTGTAAGAATATTGCGACCATTGTAGGCAATTAATCATTAAGTGGATAGCAGCTTGTTCAAGTTGCACAGCACATTCCTTTTCTTGAGGGCGCACCTCATAACGGAAACGACTATAGAATATTGTCTCTTTATACATCTTTTATGTGTTGATTTATATTGCAAATAGAGGAGTATCGGCATAAGGTATACAGAAATAAGAGAATAGACAAGCTGAAATATGTCAGTTATTACCCTTTATTTCTGCCTCCACCCATTTGTATTTCCACTTCATTACGAAGACAATCCTTTAAAATGCACTTGTGTGCCCCATGCAACCTTACTTTTAATTTTCGTTTTGTGATGCAATCCATACACTTTCGTGTCCCATTTAAACTTATTTTCAATTTTTAATTTTTCAGGTTGAAGGGTATTTTGGTGCCTTTTGGTTGTTATGCTATAATGCGAAAATCCTTATTTGTGAGCAAAATTGTGGTGTATTCCAGGCAGAAACTCGAGTTTACAGCACAAAATATGCTAGAATTTTTGATATTGTGCTCATTTTGTTGATGTGTATAGTACATGGCAGAAAACCAATGAGCAACCCTTTCGCGCATATGTTTCAATGAGCCAATTTTAGGTTCACGAGTTGAAAAGAAAACCCCTAAACTGAACACGTCTTCCTGTAATTACATCACAGCAACAGCGCCCTCAGTTGCCGAAAAACATGGAATTTTTGTTAAATGTTTGAAAAAGTGCACTTTTAGTAAAATTAATCAAAACAGGATTTCAAATAGTTTTCATATTTAAGAGGGTAAGATATGTTCCTAAAAAAATTGCATGGCCCCTTTAAAATATGGAAACTCCTCCTCGTCTCCTTTAAAGCCATGGGGCAAAACAAACAAAAATTACATACTTTAGCCCCCCCCCCCCCCGATTGTTGTCAGGGAATGACAACAAAATCTACACTAGGAGGCCTTGCATCTCTTCCACAACATTTTATGCTGAAAATACGCATCAGAGAATTTCTCCATTGAATTGGCTCAGCTGCATTTATGCGGCGCTTAGCTTTCAGGCAACTTTACAGATCCTTTTAGAATTGGCATAAACAAGTTTTGGTTAATAATGAAAAGAACGCGGAAACGTCTGGCTGCCAGCAACCCTTCCTACGAGTGTTCTATTGTTGCTGCAGCCTGGTTTACGGTGAACCGTGTCCGAACAAAATATCGGGTTCAAATAGAATCAAAGACATTGTGTTTCCATTGTTGAGTTGAAGTTCATGGGAATAGGGTGACGTTATCGTTGGAAATAAACTGCAAACTTCCCACTTGCAAAGGGTACTATTGCAGTTTTACATTACATGCATACGACGCAGCTAAATTGCAGTACACAGTTTGAATTTGGATATGCAAGAAATGAATTTTAACCCAACGCCCAAATCAATGGATAGAAGGATCTCCGTGTGTCTGTTCCTGCTGGTTGTGTGGTGTTCAACAGGTGGAGTACTGTTGGTTGTCAGTGCAGAACCCACAGTGACCCTGTGGGTCGTAACACCGGAGGCTGATCGTAAGGAGGGCGGGCGAGTTGAGATGAGGTGTGTGGCTACAAACCTGGAGGCTGATCACATCGTGGAGTGGAGGACAGAAGATCCATCTCAAACGCTAAGATGGGGTAACTTTACTGTGGCAGGAACTGATAGACGATTTATGTTCGAAACGATGCAGACAATTAATGGGCAAACTACTCAAATGTTCACCATAACTGATGTTCAGAGGGGTGACACGGACGAATATATTTGCAATATTAATGATCCAATAGCTGGCGGAGGTAACCTTATTTTAGCGGCTACTAAGGTGAAACTGTCTGTGTTTTATTTCCCAAGCGAAAACTTTCCGGTATGCTCTCCTGAAGGGCCCATTACAGTAGTCAATGACACAGAGTTGAATATGCATTGTTTTTCTTATAAAGGTTACTCAGCTGTCATGATGCATGTTTTTCAAGCTCCTATCAGTTCTAATTTCCACATGTACACATGGATATGGAAAATCAATGCTGATACCATATTTGCAGAATTAGATTTAACGGTAGATACTGATGATTATGATCTCATGTTCCATTGCATCATAAATTCAACTTATTATCCTGGAATGAATCGTTCTTGTACCATCGGACCGGTTAACATAACGGGAGTGACATTTCCTACTGAGCAACCATCGGAAGAGTCTTCTTTAACGTCAGAAGCTTCCATTTTGGTAAATACGACAAAACCATTTTCTACAACACAATCCTCAATTATTCAGACAAAGACCGGTCCCCCTACTGCCATCATAGCAGGTGCATCAGCAAGTGGAGTAACTGCACTCATCCTTCTTGTGTTTCTGATCATCATCTGCTGCAGACGCAGTCTGTGTGACTCTCAGTCCAAACCTCCCGCATCTTACACACAACAAACTCAAAACCCACCTGATGACACCGTGTTTTCGACTGACCAAACTGTACATTCACAACCCAATATCTACCAGGATTCACGCCAAGAAACCCAGGATAACCCTCCTATCACTGGTGTTAACATTTACTACGACCCAAGCGAAATATCCCTGACTGCAAGTCCGTTGCCCGAACTGAGCTGGCACTCCAGCGCATCACCAGTTACGAGGGGGGCACAAGGAAGCGCTACCCCGCTGTACGCTACTCCGCATAGAGAGACAACTACCAGCTCTGGACATGTTGCAAGGGAAGCCAACTTACATCTGTCCACGAAGCAGACATATAGCAACCCTGTATTTGATTCTCAGGAATCAGACCCCACCCCTGGACCGTCTGAAGATCCTCCCAGACCGACTGCAATGGTTCCACCAATGCAAGGAGTTCCAATCAAACCCAAGCCCTTTAAACCCAAGCCTCAGCGTGTAAGCAGCTCACAACACGGTACTCTTAACGAACAGGATCATCAACGGTCGTCTGAGGTGCACGGAACCCCACCATTACCACCACAACAGGTGGATCTTTCATCCCGACAGGTGCATCTGGATGCAGAGGATGGCAATCAACCGTCATCATCGACGAAGTCAGGACCCGTGTACGCTTCGGTTATGAAGAACAGAGCAAACCAAGAACATTTACACTAACGGACCTGCCTCCATTTTATGCCAGCACGATCTAAAACATTCAAAATGTGTATATACAAAACTCAGAAATTAAAAGAAAAGACAAATAAAATTTACTCCTAGACGAGCTTTTCATTCAATCGTTTACTTCTTTTTGCATCCAAAATTTTAAAGCGTCCTACTTTGGTACACAATTGCCACAACAGAGAAGCATTTAAAAGAGCAGATTTGCAGCATTTTTTAGTATAGACGATTATAGGAGTACAATTAATTTATAACACAAAATAGTTTAGCGTACGACTTCAAACACGTAATATATAACCTTCTGCTTTAGGAACAAACATCTGAAAATAACAACTCCCTACAATTTGTATTCCAAGTATTTGACTGTATGAAGTATAATTTGGCGTGGATATAGGCCTAATTGCCATTTTTTCGTTTTGGCGTTTTTGACATCTTAAATGTAATATATTTGAAACGTAAAATAAAATAATCACAACTTATAACAAAAATGAATCCAGAACTACTGAGGGCGCACTTTGTTTCGACACTCTCGGGATATGAGACTCAATACACAAAAGCGTCATTATTTATTTTGGGGCAGGAGTGCATTTATAATTGTTATGGCATGCCAGTTAGTGAATACACTACGCACGACACGGCTGACCCATGTGACAATACGAATTGCAGGAGAAACTTTTTCCTTTTTAGCAGCGTTCGCCCGCTGATGTTTGTCGTGGACGGAAATGAACGCGGAAATACTGTGCCTGGAATATCATACATTCTGTGTAACTGTACTGCGTGCAGTTTTCCTCATTTCAAACGCTCATTCTAACACTTCCTTGTTTGTATCAAAATATTAAAAATGGATAGAATGATCTCCATGTATTTCTGTTTGCTGTTTTGGTGGTGTGTACTTCATGCTAACAGAATCCTGATGGTTGTCAGTGCAGAACCCACAGTGACCCTGTGGGTCGTAACACCGGAGGCTGATCGTAAGGAGGGCGGGCGAGTTGAGATGAGGTGTGTGGCTACAAACCTTAACTCAAGTCACATTGTGGAGTGGAGTACTGAAAATCCACATGTCACACTGAGATGGGGAAACATTTCTTTAGCAGGAACTGACGGGCGATTTGTGTTCGAGACGATGCAGAATAATGGGCAAACTACTCAAATTTTCACCATAACTGATTTACAGAGGGGTGACACAGATGAATATATTTGCAGTGTTCACGAGCCAAGAGCTTACGGAGGAAGCCTCATTGAAGCCACTGCTAAGGTGAACCTGACTGTGCTGTACTTCCCCAGTGAACCCTTCCCTATCTGCTCCCCTGATGGACCCATCAAAGTAGACACGGGAACACGGTTGAATATGCGATGTTCATCTGAGTACGGTAACTCGGCAGTCACGGTGCATGTTTCTCAACCTCCTACAATACTTAGCACAAACATGTACACTTGCTGGTTTCCATCAATACTGATAATCTGTTTGCATCATTAGATTTGACAGTTGATGTCAACGTTCATAATGTCATGTTTCAGTGCAACATTAATTCAACATATTTTCCAGTCATGCATCGTTCTTGTACCATCGGTCCAATTCGTGTTACGGAAGCGATAAGCCCCACGGTACAACCGTCGACGAAGTCAACGGTAGAAACAGGTGTAGCGCGAACAGAAAAACTAAAAACGGAACCTGAGCAAACGACAGAACCCATAACACAAATCCTGACAAACCCAACACCATCAATGATTCATTCATCAGCTATCGCAGCAGCAGTGGCCGCTGGGGGCGTCCTCCTCGTTGCTATGGCCACCATCATTATCTGTCTTTGCAACCGCCAGCAGGGATGTCGCAGTAAGGGTCCAACGACTCGAACTGACACACAAGTGTCTAACGTTGATCCCTACATGGAGCTACAGAAATCAACTGATGCGGGCAGCAGAGAGTACATGGAACTGGGAGCGAAGGAGGCAACTACTAGCAACACCACACGAGATGGGGAAGCTAACGGAGGCTACGTGGAACCAGCGACTGTTAATGACACACCTACGGAGAGTCATGCCGAATACCAGGCAGTAGAGGATGACAATGAAAGCCCGGAGCATGACTACGACAAGCCAGATCCTAAACACACCGAGTATGAAGTGGTCCAAGTCCCGTAAATAAAAGAGACTCTAATTTAAATCTTCTAAGAAAAAAATGAAAACAGACACTATACAGTAACTATTAGAAAGACTGAGGTTAATTCTAAATCCAAGAATCCCTCATCTTTTTATTAAAATGTAATATTCCACCTAGCAAAGCACAGGTAAAACAAAGTTCAATGCTCTTGCAATGATAACATTTTTTTGGTTTCAATGGTTTTGCTTTTCAATCGGGGAGATAAGAATAACTTTTGGAAATCATACCCGGCAATTAAAAGGAAAAATAAATCAGGAGATAATGGGTACACAGAGTATAAGAAACATGGTGCAAATGGTTCAAAAAGCGGTATAAAGCATGCATCAAACCTATTATGAAGAAGATACTAACACAGAACAAAATTATAGCAAAAGAGTCAACTAGTGTAAACCACACAAATCTGGTCTCCAAGTGTTGATCATACAAGATGTGGCTGCGGTGATACCATGCAGTCGATAAATGTAAGGGAATAATTGCGGAATGGAACAATTTTAAACGTCTGGTTTATAACCGGTTAGGGGTCTAAAAAAATTGTCAGATTTGACTATAAACCAATTAAATTTGACTAGCCAATTTAGGGTCAGCTGGGTGGAATTCAATCTGACTAGATTTTTTCCAGTCAGTATTGAGAAATGGTTATGCAAAGAACTAAAATTTCAGTAAAGTCCAACTACTTTTCTAGTCATAGTATGTAACTGTGCATGTTTAACTATATCCCAAGTCAATTTTCAATAACTATGCCAACCACTCGCTGATAATCGCCCTCGAGGCGAGGGTTGTTAATCTTCATCTGTAAATAACTATGAAATTCGTCATGCTAAAAATATGTAAATATTTGATAAAATTGTTAGCTGACATATTTATCCAGTTGCTTCATATGATTAGTATAGCTACATTCTATAGGAAAGCAAGCAAAGTTTAACAAGGTCATGAATGCTATCTTTATTTTGTTCATATAAAATAGTCCAAACCTCTTCAAGGAAATATGTAAAATGAAACAATTTTGCGTACAGTGCAGGAACTCAATCATTTTAACACTGTACTCTGGATTGCCAGCTGGTTCAAGTCACAATGCACATTTCTTTTCTCGATGGCGCATCTTATAAAAACATACGACCTAGAAACTTGACTTTTATACAGTTTTTATACTTCGATTAACGATGCAAATAGAAGCGTATCAATAAGGTATTTGGAATAAATTAGACAAAAAGAAAATATGACACGATATGTAAGTTGTCACCTTAATTTCTACCTCTGTCCGTTTGTTTGTCGATTTCATTACAAAGAGCATAGCTTAAAATACCGAAACTTGCCCTGGTCTCCTTTACAACAATGGGGCAAAGAAATGCGCATATTTTACCCACAAATATGTTCAACTTGTGTTGGGGTTTTTTGGGGGGAAGGGGGTGGGAAAAGGTTTAGGGTTGGACAGGTGTGGTAGTACTAGCTCATAAGTAGTGGCGCCCTTGAAATAAATTTAAATCACTAGTGTATATCAGAACTCAACAAAACCTACAGGAGGCGTTGGATCTCTTTCAAAGCATGTTATTATGAGCAATTTATACGCAAGAGGGAATTCCCCCGTTAAATAGCAACTGAAGTTGCTAAGGCGCTTTGGTGGCAGTCATCTTTACAGATTGAAATGGGCATACACAAGTTTGCTTTGGTAACGGAAAAAGAATGCGGAAACGTCTGGCTGCCACCTACCCTTCCCACGAGTGTTCTACTGTTACTGTAGCCTGGTTTACGATGAACCGTGTCCGAACAAAATATCAGGTTCAAATGGAATCAAACCCATTGTGGTTTGCATTGTTGAAGTTCATGGGGTAGAATGACGTTATTGACGGAAATAAACTTCGAAAATTCCACTTGCAAAGCGTACTATTGCAGTTTTACATTACATGCCTATTCGGTACAGACGTTTCCAAAGCTTTGTTAATAGTTAAAAATTGCATTTGCAAGAAATAAATTTTCATCCAGAGACAAGAACAATGGATAGAAGGATCTCAATGTGTCTGTTCCTGCTGATTGGGCGGTGCTCAACAAGTGGAGTTCTGATGGTTGTCAGTGCAGAACCCACAGTGACTGCGTGGATCGTAACACCGGAGGCTGATCGTAAAGAGGGCGGGCGAGTTGAGATGAGGTGTGTGGCTACAAACCTGGAGGCAGATCACATCGTGGAGTGGAGGACTGAAGATCCACCCCTTACACTGAGATGGGATGAATTTACTATAGCAGGGACTGATCCGCGATTTATGTTCGAGACAATGCAGACAATGAATGGGAAAACTACTCAGATGTTCACCATGACTGACTTACACAGGGGCGACACAGATGGATATACTTGCAATGTTCGCAATCCAATAACTAACGGAGGAAGCCTCATTGTAGCCACTGCTAAGGTGAACCTGACTGTGTTGTACTTCCCCAATGAGTCCTTCCCTATCTGCTCCCCTGACGGACCCATCACAGTAGACAATGGAACACAGTTGAATATGCGATGTTCATCTGAGTACGGTAACTCGGCTGTCATGATGCATGTTTCACGACCTCCTTCTAATCTTAATACCCCTATGTACACGTGGATAATTAACGTCACTAATGACACAGTGTTCGCATCATCAGATTTGAAAGTCGACGACAATGATCACAACGTAATGTTCCAGTGCATCATTAATTCGACTTATTTCCCTGGCATGAATCGTTCTTGTACTATCGGACCAATTATCTTAACGGAGAAACCCTCTACTGAAGCTATGATGCAAGCAACACTGTCGTCAACAACAGGTTCCCACACAGCCATTATAGCAGGTGCATCAGCAGGTGGAGTAACTGGTCTCATCCTACTTGTGTTTCTCGTTATCATCTGCCGCCGACGCGGTCTGTGTAACTCGCAGCCCAAACCTCCCGCATCGCACACCCAACAAACTTCAGACCCACCTGATGACACCGTGTTTACAACTGACCAATCAGTTCATTCTCAACATAATATCTACCAGGATTCACACCAAGAAACCCAGGATGACCCTCCAATCACTGGTGTTAACATTTATTATGACCCAAGCGAAACATCCCTGACTGCAAGTCCGTTACCAGAACTGAGCTGGCACTCCGGTACATCTCCAATAACAAGGGGGACACAAGGAGGCGCTACCCCGCCGTACGCAACTCCGCATAGACAAACAACGTCAAACACTAACCATGATGCTAGGAAAGGCAACTCGCCGCATTCCACGAAGCAGACATACAGCAACCCTGTGTTTGATTCTCAGGAATCAGACCCCATCCCTGGACCGTCTGAAGATCCTCCCAGACCGACTGCAATAGTGACACCAATGCAAGAAGTTCCAATCAAACCCTGCCCCTTTAAACCCAAGCCTCAGCGTGTAAGCACTACATGTACTCTTGACATGTGAATACTGATCCGGAAGACGTCAGTAAACCGTCACCATTGACTAACACTGGCGCCATGTATGCTACGGTTATGAAGACCAGGGCAAAATAGAAACATTTCATAAGTTAAAAAATTGAGAACAAGATCGTCTCTATTTTATGATCTTTAACAATCCAAACTTTCTTGTTTGTGTTAATATGTTACTAAAAACTAAGACACAGTGGCGTATCCGGAAGGGGGGGAGAGGGGGTACCTTGCCCCCCCCCCGCGGATTTTTTTGACAATTGTTTTTTTTTTTTCCAGGAATAATTTAAGTAATGGTTAGAGAGTTCTAACATCAATCCCAAAAAGAAAACACGCCCAAAAACATTACAATGCGCCCTGAAAATGGGCATAGTTGCAGTTTGCATAATAATGGTCAGTTTTGAAGAGCGACCCAATTCGGAAGATGGGTACTAGCCCCACCCCCCCCCCCTTTTATTTTACGGCCGGCCAAGAGTCTGGAGAAAAAAACATGTCTACATTTCGGCGCGGATGCGCGGATGCGCGGTTGCCCCCACTCCCCGACATCAAGAGCTGGATACGCTACTGCTATAAGACACTTGTACTCAGTATGCATAGATGATATTAGAGAATAGGTTGTTACTAAATTCTGACTTTTTCTTAATAGGTTGCAATTGTTATGTTTTGTTACTGTCATTTTGGTCTAAGTATCCCTCAGTTGAATGCTTGAATAGTTTGTATAAATGATTGACATAATTACCCACCTCCCATTTCCAGGGGAAAATGGTTCCCTGGTTCGGGAAATGGCTGAATTTCATGAGGGACAAAATGTGTACATTTTTTTGGTCGCTGAGTTAAATTAATTGGCTTAACTGCTCACAAATAAGTTTCAACAAAAGTTATATAGTTCTTTCTTTCGGTTTAATGAGGTTCAATTGGATCTTTGAGAATAAACTTGGAACCTTTAACGCCAGAGACTGTTCTACTTAGAAATTTGTATATAGAAAATACAATTGTTACAAATGTAGTTTACTGGAGGTTTTGCAAGGTCTTTGGATCTACAAGCAATATTGCTTGATCATATGTAAAGTAGCATTTTACTGTTTAATTACTCAATAATTATTTTCAGCATACTCACAAGATATAACCTTTATATTGTTCGTTTAATCCAGTAATGGTGAAGAACCAATATCCTAACACCATTGACAAGTTTCAGTGAGCCGTTTCTATGATAATTGTCCTGGATATTATGATAATCAACCTTGGCGTGGTATCCCGATGTGGGGACTTTGTCTAGCATCAACGCAGAAGTATGATGTGATGATTGAATGTAGAAAAAAAACAATAACCTAATGGATTCAGTTTACGTATTGAATTTTCCCCCGCTGCTCCCGTGTTTACATAGCAACTTCCTTTGGCTCAACGTTCTATCGCTTTTGGGCCTTTCAACAAAAGAAACAAAAGACGATACAGAGGTTTTTGGGTAATCCATAAATCGTCACAATGCAACCATATTATTTTGAGGTGTGCATGTGTTTTACTCACACAGAGATACGCATGCGTAGACCTATTGCGCATTCATTGTTAATAACTAACATTACAGAACACACCTCAAAGATGGCCTCTGAACGCAATCCATCTATAACAAGTTTCCAAGCATTTGAACCAAACACTCAAAATGTAAACTAAGAACAACTTAAAATAAAGCGCCGTCACCTCTGCTCCTTCTAGAAAATATAAAGCGTGAAACACTGAGGGAATTTCTTATGATGGTGGGAGGAGGTGGGTGATTATAATTTGTTTTTAAAGCTAGGCGTTGCAAAAAAAGGTCAAATATTATAGCGCCGTCTCAAAATAACAAGTTTAGAATTGCTGAGGGCGCACTTTGCTTCTAAACCCCCTGGGTCTGACAAGTACAAAACACATTTAGCGACATGTAAAGTTGTAGCCTGTCAGACATGGGGGTATTATTGTTATTGCAAGCCAGCTTCTTGTATACGCTACGACACGGCTGACCCCACTGACAATGCGAAATGCAGGATTTGAGTCCCCTTTATTCCACTTGCTGTTTGCCATCGACGGAAATGAATAAACGAGGAAATACTCTGCATTACTACTGCTTCCTTTGAGTGCAGTGTTAAAAACTTGATTTCATACGCTTATTCTCATACTGGTAATTTGTTCGAATTGAAAACGCTTAAAATGGATAGGATGGTCTCCGTGTATTTCTGTTTGCTGTCTTGCTGGTGTGTCCTTCATGCTAACATGATCCTGGCGGTTGTCAGTGCAGAACCCACAGTGACTGCGTGGATCATAACACCGGAGGCTGATCGTAAGGAGGGCGGGCGAGTTGAGATGAGGTGTGTGGCTACAAACCTGGAGGCTGATCACATCGTGGAGAGGAGGACTGCAAACCCAATCAATACACTGAGATGGGGTACTCTGACAGTAACTAATAACCAACGTTTCAGCTTTCAGACAACAGCAGCTAATGGAAACACTGTTCAATATTTCACAATCAATAACGTGCAGAGGGACGACACTGATGAATATATATGCGATGTGCGTCAACCCATACCCGGTGGAGGAACTCGCAGTGTCAAGTCATCAAGGGTGCAGGTATCAGTGTTATATTTCCCCAACGAGCCCTTCCCTATCTGCTCGCCTGATGGACCAATTACAGCAGACACTGGAACACAGTTGAAACTAACATGTTCATCTGAGTACGGTAACTCAGCTGTCTCCATGAATGTTTACCAACCTACTACCAGTTTAAATAACCAAATGTACACATGGATGATTACCATTAATGATGATGCCCTGTTGACATCATTGGATTTGACAGTCGATTTCGACGATCACAACGCTATGTTCCAGTGCAAAATTACTTCAACTAATTTCCCTGGGATGATGCGCTCTTGCACCATTGGTCCGATTCGCATTACGGTAGATTCAACGCTGACACCCTTGGTATCAACTACAGAAGTGGTAAAAGCCACAGAATTCGTTTACACAACACCGTTTTTGACAGACTCTAGGAACCCTGCAGATGGACCAACAATGCTTTCAACATCAGAATCAAGTCATGCGAAGGCAGGTCCCCCAACAGCCATCATAGTGGGTGCATCAGCAGGTGGAGTAACTGTAGTCGTCCTCTCTGTGATTCTTATCCTCATTTTCCGCAGACACGGTATGTGTAATTCACCGCACAAACCTCCAGTTTCTCACACCCGACAAATTTCAGACCCACCTGATGACACCGTGTTTACAACTGACCAAACTGTACATTCTCAACCCAATATCTACCAGGATTCACGCCAAGAAACACAGGATAACCCTCCAATCACTGGTGCTAACATTTACTACGACCCAAGTTAAATATCCCTGACTGCAAGTCCGTTACCAGAACCGAGCTGGCACTCCAGCACATCTCCAGTAACGAGGGGGGGCGCAAGGAAGCGCGACCCCACTGTACGCCACTCCGCATAGACAGACATCGTCAAACAATGTTGCAAGGGAAGGAAACTCACAGCAGTCCATGGAACAGACATACAGCAATCCTGTCTTTGATTCTCAGGAATCAGACCCCGTCCCTGGACCGTCTGAAGATCCCCCCAGACCGATTGCAATGGTTCCACCAATGCAAGGAGTTCCAATCAAACGCAAGCCCTTTAAACCCAAGCCTCAGCGTGTAATCAGCTCCCAGGACGGTACGCTTAACCACCAGAATCACCAACGGTCGCCTGAGGCTCACGGAGCTCCACCATCACCACAGCAGGAGCATCTGGATGCAGAGGATGGCAATCAACCGTCATCATCGACAACTACCGGACCCGTGTACGCTTCGGTTATGAAGAACAGAGAGAAATAGAAACATTGGCACTGACAAACCTGCCTACATTCTATTGCCGACACAATCTAAAACATTCAAATTATACTCCGAAATAAAAAAAAAGACTAATAACATTTACTCCGAGACGAGCTTTTTGTTGTATCGTTTGCTTCTTTCTGCATCCGAAATTTTATATATAGCGTCCTACTTTGGTACACAAATTCCATAACAACATATTTGCAGCATTTTTCAGTAAAGACGATTATAGGAGTACAATTAATTTATAACACAAAATAGTTTAGCGTACGACTTCAAACACGTAATATGTAAACTTAAACTTTTGCTTTGGGAAAGAACATTCGAAAATAATAACTGCCTATAATTTGTATTCCAAGTAGTATTTGACAGTATGAAGTATCATTTGGCGTGGAAATGATTGCCAATATTTTCTTATGGGTGTTTTTGACACATTGAATATGATTTATTTGATTTCTACAAAAGTCATTACAACTTATAACAAAAATAAATCCAGAACTGTTGAGGGCGCACTTTGTTTCTACACCCTCGGGATCTGAAACTCTTGCAGCCTGATTCACAAAGCGTCATCATTCAGTTTATGGCAGGAGTGTATTATAATTGTTATGGCGTGCCAGCTTAGTGAATAACTACGCACGACACGGCTGACCTATGTGACTATGCAAATTGCAGGAGGAACTTTGCCTCTTTGGCAACGTTCGCCCGCTGATGTTTGTCGTGGACGGAAATGAACGCGGAAATACTGTGCCTGCAACTGTACTGCGTGCAGTTTTCCTTATTTCAAACACTCATTCTATAGCCTTATTTGAATTGAAACTTTTAAAAAAGACATGATGGTCTCTATGCATTTCTGTTTGCTGTCTTGCTGGTGTGTACTTCATGCTAACAGAATCCTGATGGTTGTCAGTGCAGAACCCACAGTGACTGCGTGGATCGTAACACCGGAGGCTGATCGTAAGGAGGGCGGGCGAGTTGAGATGAGGTGTGTGGCTACAAACCTGGAGGCAGATCACGTCGTGGAGTGGAGAACTGAGGATCCAGAGTTGACTCTTAGATGGGGTAACGTTACTATACTAGCAAGACCTGACCGATTTGAGTTTCAAACGAAGCAAACAGGCAATAGGGAAATTACTCAAGAATTCATCATCACAGAGTTACAGAGGGGTGACACAGATGAATATATTTGCAATGTTCGTGATCCAAAGTCTGGCGGAGGACACCTCATTGTAGCCACTGCTAAAGTGAACCTGACTGTGCTGTACTTCCCCAATGAGTCCTTTCCTATCTGCTTCCCTGATGGACCCATCACAGTAGACACTGGAACACAGTTCAATATGCGATGTTCATCTGGGTACGGTAACTCGGCAGTCATGATGCGCGTTTCGCAATCTCCTACGAGTTTTAATAACCTCATGTGGATGATTACCATCACTAATGATACCCTGTTTGCATCATTGGATTTGACAGTCGATGTCGAAGATCACAATGCGATGTTTCAGTGCATCATTGCTTCAACTTATTTTCCTAGCATGAATCGTTCTTGTACTATCGGACCGATCCAAGTTACAAGTGCAACAGGATCTCCAACAGAAGTCACAACTGAGACACAAACAAAACCCACGCCATCAATGATTCATTCATCAGCCATCGCAGCAGCAGTCGCCGCTGGGGGCGTTCTCCTCGTTGCTATGGCCGCCATCATCATCTGTCTTTGCAACCGCCAGCAGGGATGTCGCAATAAGGGTCCAACGACTCGAACTGAGACACAAGTGTCTAACGTTGATCCCTACATGGAGCTACAGAAATCAACTGCTGAGGGCAATAGAGAGTACATGGAACTGGGAGCGAAGGAGGCAACTACTAGCAACACCACACGAGATGGGGAAGCTAACGGAGGCTACGTGGAACCAGCGACTGTTAATGACACACCTACGGAGAGTCATGCCGAATACCAGGCAGTAGAGGATGACAATGAAAGCCCGGACCATGACTATGACAAGCCAGACCCTAAACACACCGAGTATGAAGTGGTCCAAGTCCCGTAAATGAAAGGAACTCCAATTCAAATCTCCAGAAGAAAAATGTAAACTGACAAAACAGTAACTATTAGAAGACTGCAGTTAATTCTAAATGCCTGAGTCGCTCACCTTTTTATTAAAATATGATATTCCATGTAGCAAAGTACAGGCAAAATGTTTCAAAAGTTTAAGGCGCTTGCAATGATGACATTATTTTGGTTTCCATGGTTTTGCTTTGCAATCGGGGAGATTAGAAAGTTGAGGCCGAAATTTTGAAAATTATGCCAGGCAAATAAATGGGAAATAAAAAGGAGATAATGGGTACACAGAGTATTAGAAACTTGGTGCAAATGTTGCAAAAAAGTGGTAAACCGAACATGCATCCAACCTATTATGAAGAAGATACTAACACAGGACACACAAATCTGATCACCAAGTGTCATACCAGCGGTGATACCATGCAGCCGATAAAAATAAGGGAATAATTGATGGATGGAGCAATTTTAAACGTCTGGTGTAAAACCGGTTAGGGGCTTGCCGGTTGCCGGTAATCGCCCGCGAAACGAGGGCCGTTAATCTTCATCTGTAAATAACTATGAAATTCTTCATTCTATAAATATGTAAATCTCTGATAAAAAATATTAGCAGAAGACATATTTGTAATATTATTAGTTTAGCTATCTTCTACAGGAAAGCAAGAATAGTTTGAGGTCATGATTGATAACCATATTTTGTTCATATAAAATAGTTCAAAATTCTTCAAGAAATGTGTAAAATGCAAGAATTTTGCGAACAGTGCAGGAACTCAATCATTTTAACACTGTACCTGGATAACCAGCTTGTTCAAGTTGCACTGCATATTCCTTTTCTTGAGGGCGTTTCTCGAAAAAGCAAACGATCTATAGAAACATGTCGTTTGTACAGTTTTTATATTTCGATTATCCCTGCAAATAGAATAGTACAACTAAGGTACTTGGAATAAATTAGACACAAAAAATGTGACACGATTTGTCAATTATTACCTTAATTTCTACCTATGTCCATTTGTTTTTCGATTTCATCACAAAGACAGCATAGCTTAAAATACCGAAACTTGCCCTGGTCTCCTTTACAACAATGAGGCAAAGAAAATTGCATAATTATTGTAACTACAAATATGTTGTTTTTTTTGGGGGGGGGGAGGGAGCATGGGAAAAGGTTTAGGATTGGACAGGTGTGGTAATATTCTAGCTCATAAATATGGCACCCTTTAAATAAATTAAAATCACCAGCGTATATCAGCATACAGAAAACTAAAGTAAGGGTTGGATCTCTTACAAATCATGTTATTCCGAAAAAAATAAATACGCAAGAGGGAATTCCCCTTTTGAATACCCGACTCGCTCAACTTAATTTGATAAGGCGCTTAATTAGCAGGCAACTTTACAGATTGAAATGGGCATACACAAGTTTGCTTTGGTAATAGAAAAGAATGCGGAAACGTCTGGCTGCCGGCTAACCTTCCCACGAGTGTTCTACTGTTACTGCAGCATGGTTTACGGTGAACGTGTCCGAACAAAATACCAGGTTCAAATGGAATCAAACCCACTGTGGTTTGCATTGTTGAGCTGAAGTTCCCGGGGTAGGATGGCGTTATTGGAAATAAACTGTAAACTTCCACTAGCAAAGGGTACTATTGCAGTTTTGTATTACATGCATACGGTTAAGGAAGCAGCTAAAACGTGGTTATTAGTTTGAATTTGGATTTGCAAAAACTATGAATTTTAATCGAGAGCCAGGAACAATGGCTAGAAGGATCTCCATGTGTTTGTTCCTGCTGGTTGTGTGGTGTTCAACAGGTGGAGAACTGATGGTTGTCAGTGCAGAACCCACAGTGACTGCATGGATCGTAACACCAGAGCCTGATCGTAAGGAGGGCGGGCGAGTTGAGATGAGGTGTATGGCTACAAACCTGGAGGCAGATCACATCGTGGAGTGGATGACTGAAGACCCAATCATATCACTGAGATGGGGTAACGTTACTTTAGCAGGAGCTGATCGGCGATTGATGTTCGAGACGAAGCAAACAGACAATAGTAAAATTACTCAAGAATTCATCATCACAGAGTTACAGAGGGGTGACACAGATGAATATATTTGCAATATTCGTGATCCACTAGCTAGCGGAGGAAGCCTCATTGTAGCCACTGCTAAGGTGAACCTGACTGTGTTATATTTTCCCAACGAGTCCTTTCCTATCTGCTCACCTCATGGACCCACTGCAGCGGACACTGGAACACAGTTCAATATGAGCTGTTCATCTGAGTACGGTAACTCGGCAGTCACGATGCATGTTTCTCAACCTCCTACTACACTTAACACCAACATGTACACGTGGATGATTTCCATAAATAATGGTAATCTGTTTGCATCATTAGATTTGACAGTCGATGACGACGATCACAATGTTATGTTCCATTGCATCATTACTTCACCTTATTTCCCTGATATGAATCGTTCTTGTACTATCGGACCAATTCGTGTTACGGAAGCGATAAGCCCGACGTTAAGACCAAATGTTATGTTAACGACAACAGTGTCCATGGTTGCAACCTTGTCAACGATTATAGACACAAAGACGCACATGCAGTCGACATTGTCTTCGGGTCAAATGAAGACAGAGACAGGTCCCCCTGCAGCCATCATAGCAGGTGCTTCAGCAGGTGGAGTAACTGCACTCATCCTTCTTGTGTTTCTGATCATAATTTGCCGCAGATGCGGTCTGTGTAACTCGCAGTCCAAATCTCCTGCATCTCACACCCAACAAACTTCAGACCCACCTGGTGATACCGCGTTTACGACTGACCAAACTGTACATTCTCAACCCAATATCTACCAGGATGCACACCAAGAAACCCAGGATAACCCTCCAATCACTGGTGTTAACATTTACTACGACCCAAGCGAAATATCCCTGACAGCAGGTCAGTTACCGGAACTGAGCTGGCACGCCAGCGCATCTCCTGTTACGAGGGGGGCACAAGGAAGCGCTACCCCGCTCTACGCTACTCCGCATAGAGAGACATCGTCAAACACTAACCATGTTGCAAGGAAACAAAACTCGCTTCAGTCCATGGAACAGACATACAGCAATCCTGTCTTTGATTCTCAGGAATCAGACCCCACCCCTGGACCGTCTGAAGATCCTCCCAGACCGACTGCAATGGTTCCACCAATGCAAGGAGTTCCAATCAAACCCAAGCCCTTTAAACCGAAGCCTCAGCGTGTAAGCAGCTCGCAGGACGGTACTCTTGACCAGCAGGATCACCAACGGTCGCCTGAGGGACACGGAACTCCAACATCACCACAGCAGGTGGATCTTTCATCTCGACAAGTGCATCTGGATACAGAGGATGGCAATCAACCGTCATCATTGACAAACACTGGACCCGTGTACGCTTCGGTTATGAAGAACAGAGCGAACTAAAAACGATTGACACTAACAGACCTGCCTCCGGTTTACGCCAACGCGATCTAAAACTTTCAAGTTTGTGTACAATACTCAAGAATTAAAAAGAAAAGGCTTACAAAATATACTCCGAGACCAGCTTTTCGTTAATTCGTTTGCTTCTTTCTGCATCCGAATTTTTGTATATAGCGTCCTCATTTGGTGCACAATTGCCAGAACAGAGAAGCATTTAAAAGAACAGATTGCTGCATTTTTCAGCATAGACGATTATAGAAGTACAGAGGCGCTTTTTAAAGTAAACATTTGTAGAATCTTTTTTTTTTCAGTGTAGACGATTATACGAGTACAATTAATTTATGACACAAAATAGTTCAGCATACGACTTCCAACACGCAATATGTGAACCTTAACTTTTGCTTTGGGAACAAACGTTGGAAAAGAACAACTCTCAATAGGTTGTATTAAAGTAGTATTTGACTTTATGAAGTTCATTTGGCGTGGATATTATTGCCAGTTTTTGTCTTATGGGTGATTTTGACACATTGAATATGATTTATTTGATTTCTACAAAAGTCATCCCAACTTATAACAAAAATGAATCTAGAACCGCTGAGGGCGCACTTTGTTTCTATATACACCCTTGGGATCTGACACTCTTGCAGCGCAGCCTCATCTACAGGATTATTATAATTGTTATGGCATGACAGCTTCGTGAATACACTACGCACGACACGGCTGACCCCGTGACAATCCTTTTTGGCAACGTTCGCCGGCTGATGTCTGTCGTGGACGAAAATGAACGCGGAAATACTGCAATATTTCTGTGCAACTGTAATGCATGCAGTTTTCCTCATTTCAAACGCTTATTCTAAGCCTTGTTTGAATTGAAACTTTAAAAATGGACAGGGTAATTTCTATGTATTTCTGTTTGCTATCTTGCTGGTGTGTACTTCATGCTAACAGAATCCTGATGGTTGTCAGTGCGCAACCCACAGTGACTGCGTGGATCGTAACACCGGAGGCTGATCGTAAGGAGGGCGGGCGAGTTGAGATGAGGTGTATGGCTACAAACCTGGAGGCAGATCACATCGTGGAGTGGAGGATCTTTACGAGTCATAGCATAACACTGAGATGGGGTAACACTACTGTGGTAGCCGACCGGCGATTTATGTTCGAAACGATTCAGACAGTTAAAGGGCAAACTACTCAAATTTTCACCATAACTGATGTGCAGAGGGGTGACACAGATGAATATATTTGCAGTGTTAACGGTCCAATAGCTAGCGGAGGAAACCTCATTGTTGCCAATGCTACGGTGAGCCTGACCGGTGTGCTATACTTCCCCAGTGAGTCCTTCCCTATCTGCTCCCCCGATGGACCCATTACAGTAGACACGGAAACACGGTTGAATATGGGATGTTCATCTGAGTACGGTAACTCGGCAGTAATGATGCAAGTTTCTCAATCTCCAATAGGTTTTAATACCCTCATGTGGCTGATTCCCATCCATAATGATACCCTGTTTGCATCATTGGATTTGACAGTCGGTATTGACGATCACAATGTCATCATTACTTCAACTTATTTTCCTGGCATGAATCGTTCTTGTACCATCGGACCGGTTAACGTAACAGGCTCTCCGGCAGAATTGACAACTGAAACACTAGAAACAGAGCCTCAAGCTACAGTAAAGCCCTCATTTACGTCGACATCATCAACGACAGAAACGATAACACAAACATTGACAAACCCAACATCATCAACGATTCATTCATCAGCTATAGCAGCGGCAGTCGCCGCTGGGGGCGTCCTCCTCGTTGCTATGGCCGCCATCATCATCTGTCTTTGCAACCGCCAGCAGGGATGTCGCAATAATGGCCCAACGACTCGAACTGAGACACAAGTGTCTAACGTTGATCCCTACATGGAGCTACAGAAATCAACTGCTGAGGGCAACAGAGAGTACATGGAACTGGGAGCGAAGGAGGCAACTACTAGCAACACCACACGAGATGGGGAAGCTAACGGAGGCTACGTGGAACCAGCGACTGTTAATGACACACCTACGGAGAGTCATGCCGAATACCAGGCAGTAGAGGATGACAACGAAAGCCTGGAGCATGACTACGACAAGCCAGACCCTAAACACACCGAGTATGAAGTGGTCCAAGTCCCGTAAATGAATGAAACTCTAATTCAAACATTCAGGGAAAAAAAGATAGTACACAGACAGTACAGTAACTATAGAAAAACTGCAGTTAATTCTAAATCCCACAATCGCCCACTTTTTATTAAAATATGAAATTCCAAAATAATACCAAACTTTCCAGGCTCCTGCAATGATAACATTTGGTTTCCATGGTTTTGCTTTGCAGCTATCGGGGACAATAGAAACAAATTGAGGCCAAGATTTCCGAAATCATGCCTCGCAATAAAGAAAAGGATATAATGGGTTTACACAAAGTATTAGGTGCAAATGCTTTAAAAAAAAAAAGGGGGAAAAAAGGGGTATACCAAACATGCATCAAACCTATAGATGAAGAAGAAACGAACATAGAACATCTAGCAAAAGAGTCATCTACATTGTATAGTGTAAAACACACAAATCTGGTCTTCAAGTGTCGATTATACCAGAATATGACTACGGTAATAAGAAACAGTCGATAAAAATAAGCGAATGATTGTGGGATTGAGCAATTAGGGGCCTGTATGGTCACCGATAATCGCCCGCGAGGCGAGGGTCGTTAATCTTCATCTGTAAATAACGACGAATTCTTCATGCTATAATGTAAATCTTTGATAAAAATATTAGCAGAAGACATGTTTATCAAGTTGCTTCATATCATTGGTATAGCTATCTTCTACAGGAAAGCAAGAAAAGTTGAACATGATCATGATAGATATCTTTTTTTTTGCTCATTTCAAAATAGTCCAAACATCTTCAAGAAAAAATGTAAAATGCAAGAATTTCCGAACAGTGCAGGACCTTAATCATCAGTTAACACTGTACCCTGGATAAACAGCTTTTTCAAACTACACTGCGCATTCTTTCTCTTGAGGCCGCACTTCAAAAGGCAAACGATCTAGAAACTTGGCTTTTTGTACAGTAATGTTTTGATTATTAAACACAGCAAATAGAATAGTATCAGTAAGGTATTTGAAATAAATAAGACAAAAAGAAAATATGACACGATATGTTAGTTATCACCTTAATTTCTACCTCTGTCAGCTTAAAATACCAAAACTTATCCTGGTTTCCTTTACAACAATGGGACAAAAAAATTGCATGCTTTACCTACAGAGTATGTTCAACTTTTTTTTGGGAGGGGGGGGGGGGGAATAGGAAGGTTTAAGGTTGGACAGGTGTGGAAATACTAGCTCATAAGTAGTTGCGCCCTTTAAATAAATTAAAATCACAAACGTATATACAGAATACAACAAAACATACAGGAGGCGTTGGATCTCTTTCAAAGCATGTTATTATGAAGAATTAATATGCAAGAGGGAATTCCCCCACTGAATACTCGACTCGCTCCACTGAAGTTGCTAAGGCGCTCAGGTGGCAGTCAACTTTACAGATTGCAATGTGCATGAACAAGTTTGCTTTAATAATAGTAAAGAATGCAGAAACGTCTGGCTGCCACCTACCCTTCCCACGAGTGTTCTAATGTTGCTGTAGCCTGGTTTACGATGAACCGTGTCCGAACAAAATATTAGGTTCAAATTGAATCAAACCCATTGTGGTTTGCATTATTTAGTTGAAGTAAATGGGGGTAGAATGACGTTATTGACGGAAATAAACTGCAAACTTCCCACTTGCAAAGGGTACTATTGCAGTTTTACATTACATGCCTATACGGTACGGACGTAGCTAAAACGCTGTTAAAAGTTTGAATTTGGATATGCAAGAAATGAATTTTAACCCAACGCCCAAATCAATGGATAGAAGGATCTCCGTGTGTCTGTTCCTGCTGGTTGTGTGGTGTTCAACAGGTGGATTCCTGATGGTTGTCAACGCAGAACCCACAGTGACTGCGTGGATCATAACACCGGAGGCTGATCGTAAGGAGGGCGGGCGAGTTGAGATGAGGTGTGTGGCTACAAACCTGGAGGCAGATCACGTAGTGGAGTGGATGACTGAAGATCCAACCCTTACACTGAGATGGGGTAACGATACTGTAGCACGAACTGGTCGGCGATTTGTGTTCGAGACGATGCAGACAATGATTGGGCAAACTACTCAAATGTTTAATATAACTGATATAAAGAGGGGTGACACAGATGAATATATTTGCAATGTTCACAGTCCAATAGCTAGCGGAGGATACTTCATTGTAGCCACTGCTAAAGTAAACCTGACTGTGTTGTAGTTCCCCAGTGAGTCCTTCCCTATCTGCTCCCCTGATGGGCCCATCACAGTAGACACTGGAACACGGTTGAATATGCGATGTTCATCTGAGTACGGTAACTCGGCAGTCATGATGCAAGTTTCTCAATCTCCAACAGGTTTTAATACCCACATGTGGATGATTACCATCCATAATGATACCCTGTTTGCATCATTGGATTTGACAGTCGATGTCAAAGATCACAATGCGATGTTCCAGTGCATGATTACTTCAACTTATTTTCCTGGAATGAATCGCTCTTGTACCATCGGACCGATTCAGGTAACAGGATCTCCGGCAGAATTGACAACTGAAACACTAGAAACAGAGCCTCAAGCTACAGTAAGGCCTTCATTAACATCGACATCATCAACGACAGAAACCATAACACCAACTCTGACAAACCCAACATCATCAATGATTCATTCATCAGCCATCGCAGCAGCAGTCGCCGCTGGGGGCGTCCTCCTCGTTGCTATGGCCGCCATTATCATCTGTCTTTGCAACCGCAAGCAGGGATGTCGCAATAAGGGTCCAACGACTCGAACTGAGACACAAGTGTCTAACGTTGATCCCTACACGGAGCTACAGAAATCAACTGCTGAGGGCAACAGAGAGTACATGGAACTGGGAGCGAAGGGGGCAACTACTAGCAACACCACACGAGATGGGGAAGCTAACGGAGGCTACGTGGAACCAGCGACTGTTAATGACACACCTACGGAGAGTCATGCCGAATACCAGGCAGTAGAGGATGACAATGAAAGCCCGGAGCATGACTACGACAAGCCAGATCCTAAACACACCGAGTATGAAGTGGTCCAAGTCCCGTAAATGAATGGAACTCTAATCAAATCGTTAGAGAAAAGAAAGTAAACACGCAATAAGCAACTATTTGAAAGATTGAAGTTAATTCTATATCTCAGAATCGCTCATCTTTCATCAGATACAAATGACAGATATTGCAACTAGCCCTGTACAAATCGAGTTATAACTTTTTTAGTTTCAAGATTCCTGCAATGACATTTGGTTTCCTTGGTTAATAAACAAAGTTGTGGCCGAGACTTCGGAAATGAAGCCCAGCAATTAAAAGGAAAAAAAGAGATAATGGGTACACAGAGTATTAGAAACTTGGTGCAAATGTTGCAAAAAAGTGGTAAACCGAACATGCATCAAACCTATTATGAAGAAGATAAAAACACAGGACACACAAATCTAGTCTTCAAGTGTCATACCAGAATATGACTACCATGCAGTCGATAAAAAATAACGGGATGGAGCAATCTGAAACGTCTGATTTAAAACCGGTTAGGGGCCTGCCGGTCGCAGATAATCGCCCGCGAGGCGAGGGTTCCTAATCTTCATCTGTAAATGCTATAATTGTGTAAATCTTTGATAAAAATATTAGCAGAAAACATATTTATCCAGTTGCTTGGTATTATAAGTATAGCTACATTCTACAGGAAAGCAAGAAAGGTTTAACAAGGTCATGATAGATATTTTTTTTTTTTGCTCATTTCAAAATAGTCCAAACATCTTTAAAAAAAACATGTATAATGCAAGAATTTCCGAACAGTGCAGGACCTTAATCATTTAACACTGTACCCTGGATAAACAGCTTTTCAAACTTCGCATTCTTTTTCCTGAGGCCGCGTCTCAAAAGGCAAACGATCTAGAAACTTGGCTTTTTGTACAGTTTATATGTTTTGATTATTAAACACAGCAAATAGAATAGTATCAGTAAGGTATTTGGAATAAATAAGACAAAAAGAAAATATGACACGATATGTTAGTTATCACCTTAATTTCTACCTCTGTCCATTTGTTTTTCGATTTCATTACAAAGACAACATGGCTTAAAATACCGAAACTTGCCCTGGTCAACTTAACAACAATGGGGCAAAGAAAATTGCATATTTTACCCTACAAATATGTTCAGCTTTTGGGGGTTTTTGGGGGGAATGGGAAAAGGTTTAGGGTTGGACAGGTGTGGTAGTACTAGCTCATAAGTAGTGGCGCCCTTTAAATCAATTTAAATCACCAGATTATATCAGAATTCAGCAAAACCTACAAGAGGCGTTGGATCTCTTTCAAAGCATGTTATTATGAACAATTTATACGCAAGAGGGAATTCCCCGTAGAATTCCAAACTCGCTCCACTGAAGTTGCTAAGGCGCTCAGGTGGCAGTCAACTTTACAGATTGGAATGCGCGTCAACGAGTTTGCTTTGGTAAAGGTAAAGAATGCGGAAACGTCTGGCTGCCACCTACCCTTCCCACGAGTGTTCTATTGTTGCTGTAGCCTGGTTTACGGTGAACCGTGTCCGAACAAAATATCAGGTTTGAATAGAATGAAAGGGGTTGAAGTTTGCATTGTTGAGTTGAAGTTCATGGGGGTAGGATGACGTTATCGTTGGGAAATAAAACTGCGAACTTCCCACTTGCAAAGGGTACATTTGCAGCTTTGTATTACATCCAGCTAAAACGTGGTTAATAGCTTGGATTTGGATTTGCAAAAAAATCGAGAGCCAAGAACAATGGATAGAAGGATCTCCATGTGTATGGTTGTGTGTTGTTTAACAGGTGGATTCCTGATGGTTGTCAGTGCAGAACCCACAGTGACTGCATCGATCATAACACCAGAGGCTGATCGTAAGGAGGGCGGGCGAGTTGAGATGAGGTGTGTGGCTACAAACCTGGAGGCTGATCACATCATGGAGTGGAGGACTGAAAACCCAATCAAGACACTGAGATGGGGTAACGTTACTTTAGCAGGAACTGATGGGCGATTGATGTTCGAGACGAAGCAAACAGGCAATAGAGAAATTACTCAAGAATTCATCATCACAGAGTTACAGAGGGGTGACACAGATAAATATATTTGCAATGTTAAGGATCCAATAGCTAGCGGAGGACACCTCACTGTCGCCACTGCTAAAGTGAACCTGTCAGTGTTGTACTTCCCCAGTGAGTCCTTCCCTATCTGCTTTCCTGATGGACCCATCACAGAAGACGCTGGAACACAGTTGAATATGCGATGTTCATCCGAATACGGTAACCCGGCAGTCATGATGCATGTTTCTCAACCTCCTACCAGTTTTAATACCAACATGTATACGTGGACAATCAACACCAATGATGGTGCCCTGTTGGCATCATTAGATTTGACAGTCGATGTCGACGATCATAATGCTTTGTTTCAGTGCATCATTAATTCACCTTATTTCCCTGATATGAATCGTTCTTGTACCATCGGTCCAATTCGTGTTACGGAAGCGATAAGCCCCACGGCACAACTGTCGACGCAGTCAACGGTAGAACCAAATGTTATGTTTACATCAGTATCCATGGCAGCAACAACGTCAACGATTATGGACACGAAGACACTCATGCAGTCGACATCGTCATCGGGTCAACCAAAGACAACGGCAGGTTCCCACACAGCTATCATAGCAGGTGCATCAGCAGGTGGAGTAACTGCACTCGTCCTTCTTGTTTTACTGATCATCATTTGCCGCAGACGCGGTCTGTGTAACTCGCAGCCCAAACCTGAAGCATCGCACACCCAACAAACTCCAGACCCACCCGATGACACCGTGTTTACAACTGACCAAACTGTACATTCTCAACCCAATATCTACCAGGATTCACACCAAGAAACCCAGGATAACCCTCCAATCACTGGTGTTAACATTTACTACGACCCAAGCGAAATATCCCTGACTGCCAGTCCGTTACCCGAACTGAGCTGGCACTCCAGCACATCACCGGTTACGAGGGGGGCACAAGGAAGCGCTACCCCGCTATACGCTCATACGCATAGAGAGACAACTACCAGCTCTGGACATGATGCAAGGGAAGGCAACTCGCACCATTCCACGAAGCAAACATACAGCAACCCTGTCTTTGAATCTCAGGAATCAGACCCCACCCCTGGACCGTCTGAAGATCTCCCCAGACCGACTGCAATGGTTCCACCAATGCAAGGAGTTCCAATCAAACGCAAGCCCTTTAAACCCAAGCCTCAGCGTGTAATCAGCTCCCAGGACGGTACTCTTAACCAGCAGGGTTATCAACGGTCGTTTGAAGCTCACGGAACTCCGCCATCACCACAGCAGGTGCATCTGGATGCAGAGGATAGCAATCAACCGTCATCATCGACAAACACTGGACCCGTGTACGCTTCGGTTATGAAGAACAGAGCGAACTAAAAACAATTAAACGTAACAGACCTGCCGTCAATAGTACGATCTAAAACTTTCAACATTGTGTACTTTACTCAGAAATTAAAAAGAAAAAAACTATAAATTTTACTCAGAGACGAGTTTTTCTTTGAATCGTTTGCTTCTTTCTGCATCCGAATTTTTTATATATAGCGTCCTTATTTGGTACACAATTGCCACTACAGAGAAGCATTTGAAATAACAGATTTGCAGCATTTTTCAGTATATATAATTTATGACACAAAAAAGTTCAGCGTACGACTTCAAACACGTAATATATAAACTTATGCTTAAGAAACAAACATTTGCAAATAACAACTTCCTATTTAATTCTATTCCAAATGAATTTGACTTTAGGATACAATTGCCAATTCTTGTTTTATGGGCGCTTTTTACACATTGAAAATGGTTTATTTGAAACGTAAACAAAAATCATTACAACTTATAACAAACATGAATCCAGAACCGCTGAGGGCGCACTTTGTTTCTATATACACCCTCGGGATCTGAAACTCTTGCAGCCTGATTCACAAAGCGTCATTATTCATTCTGTGGCAGGAGTGAATTATAATTGTTAGGGCATGCCAGCTTTGTGAATAACTACGCACGACACGGTCGACCCCTGTGACTATGCAAATTGCAGGAGGAACTTTGCCTCTTTGGCAACGTTCGCCCGCTGATGTTTGTCGTGGACGGAAATGAACGCGGAAATACTGTGCCTGCAATATCATAAATTATCAGAAACTGTACTGCATGCATTTTACTTCATGTCAAACGCTCATTCTAACACTGCCTTGATGAATCAAAGATATTAAAAATGGATAGGATGATTTCTATGTATTTCTGTTTGCTGTCTTGGTGGTGTGTACTTCATGCTAACAGAATCCTTACGGTCGTCAGTGCAGAACCCACAGTGACTGCGTGGATCATAACACCGGAGGCTGATCGTAAGGAGGGCGGGCGAGTTGAGATGAGGTGTGTGGCTACAAACCTGGAGGCTGATCACATCGTGGCGTGGAGAACTGAGGATCCAGAAATGGCTCTGAGATGGGGTAATGCGACAGTAACTACCAACCTGCGTTACGGTTTTCAGACAACAGCTAATGGGAACACTGTTCAATATTTCACCATCAATAACTTGCAGAGGGACGACACTAATGGATATATATGCGATGTGCGTCAACCCATACCCAGTGGAGGAACTCGCAGTGTAAAATCATCAAGGGTGCAGCTATCAGTGTTATATTTCCCCGATGAGTCCTTCCCTATCTGCTCCCCTGATGGACCCATTACAGTAGACAATGGAACACAGTTGGACCTGCGATGTTCATCCGAATACGGTAACCCGGCAGTCATGATGCATGTTTCTCAACCTCCTACCAGTTTTAATAACCCCAGGTCAAATGGATAACGACCACCAGTGATGATGCCCTCTTGGCATCATTATATTTGATAGCCGATGCCGCTGACCATAATCCTGTGTTCCAGTGCATCATCAATTCGACTTATTTTCCAAGCATGATGCATTCTTGTTCCATTGGACCCATCGTGGTAACAAGTGTTACACGCTCTCCAGCAGAATTGACAACTGAAACACAATCAACCTCCACACCTACAACGATTCATTCATCAGCCATTGCAGCAGCAGTCGCCGCTGGGGGCGTCCTCCTCGTTGCTATGGTCGCCATCATCATCTGTCTTTGCAACCGCCAGCAGGGATGTCGAAATAAGGGTCCAACGACTCGAACTGAGACACAAGTGTCTAATGTTGATCCCTACATGGAGCTACAGAAATCAACTGATGAGGGCAACAGAGAGTACATGGAACTGGGAGCGAAGGAGGCAACTACCAGCAACACCACACAAGATGGGGAAGCTAACGGAGGCTACGTGGAACCAGCGACTGTTAATGACACACCTACGGAGAGTCATGCCGAATACCAGGCAGTTGGGGATGACAATGAAAGCCCGGAGCACGACTACGACAAGCCAGACCCTAAACACACCGAGTATGAAGTGGTCCAAGCCCTGTAAATTAATGAAACCCTAATTCAAATGTAATGTAAAATGTAAACACACAATAAGCAACTATTGGAAAGATTGAAGTTAATTCTAAATTCCAGAATCGCACATCTTTTATTAAGATACAAATGACAGATATTGCAACTAGCCCTGTACAAATCGAGTTATAACTTTATAGTTTCAAGATTTCGGCATGACATTTGGTTTCCAGGGTTATGTTTTGCAATAGAGGAGAATAAACACAGTTGAGACCGAAATTTCGGATAACATGCCCGGCAATTAAAAAAAAAACCCGGAAGATACTGGGTACACAGAATATTAGAAACTTAGTGCAAATGGTGCAAAAAAGCTGCACACCAAACATGCATCAAACCTACGGATGAAGAAGATACTAACACAGAACATCTAGCAAAACAGTCAACTAGTGTTAAACACACGAATCTGGTTTTCAGGTGCCATACCAGAACATAAGGACGTAACGATGATACCATGCAGCCGATAAAAATAAGGGAATAATGGTGGGATTGAGCAATTTTAAACGTCTGGTGTAAAACCGGTTAGGGGCCTGCCGGTCGCAGATAATCGCCCGCTAAACAAGGGCCGTTAATCTTCATCTGTAAATAACTGCAAAATTCGTCATGCTATAAATATGTAAATCTTTGATAAAACTGTTAGCCGAAGACATATATTATTAGTATAGCTATCGTCTACAGAAAAAAAGCAAGTAACGTTTAACAAGGTCATGATTGATATCTTTATTTTGTTCATATCAAAACAGTTCAAACGCCTATAAGAAATTTGTAATGTGAAAGAATTTTGCGAACAGTGTCGGAACTCGATCAATTTAACAATGTACCCTGGATAACCAGCTTGTTCAAACTGGACATTCCTTTTCTTGAGGACGCATCTTAAAAGGAAAACGATCTACAAACTTGTCTTTCATACATTTTTATGTTTCGGTTAAGACTGAAAATAGAAGGGTATCAGTAAGGTACTTGGAGAAAAATTACACAAAAAGAATATATGACAGGATTTGTCAGTTATCACCGTAATTTCTACCTCTGTCCATTTGTTTTTCGATTTCATTACAAAGGCAGCTAAGCTTAAAATATCGAAACTTGCCCTGATATTCTTTACAACAATGGGGCAAAGAAAATGGAATATTTAAACTAGCAAAATAACAAAGTTCAACTTTGGGGGGGGGGGGTGGTAAAAGGTTTGGGGATGGACAGGTGTGGTATAGTACTAGCTCGTATGTAGTGGCGCCCTTTAAACGTGATACGCAAGAGGGAATTCCCCTACTGAATACCCGACTCGTGCAACTGAATTTGCTAAGGTGCTTAGGTGGCAGGCAACTTTACAGATTACAGTGGCCATCAACAAGTTTGCTTTGGTAATAGTAAAGAATGCGGAAACGTCGACAGCCAGCTACCCTTCCCACGAGCGTTCTGTTGTTGCTGCAGCCTGGTTTACGGTGAACCGTGTCCGAACACAATATCAGGTTCAAATGGAATCAAACCCATTGTGGTTTGCATTGTTGAGTTGAAGTTCATGGGGGTAGAATGACGTTATCGTTGGAAATAAACTGCGATCTTCCCACTTGCAGAGACTAATGCAGTTTTACATAACATGCATATACTGTACGGACGTAGCTAAAACGTAGTTAAAACTTTGAATTTGGTTTTGCAAGAAATGAATGTTAACCCAACGCCAAGAACAATGGATAGAAGGATCTCCATGTATTTGTTCCTGCTGGTTGTGTGGTGTTCAACAGGTGGAGTACTGATGGCTGTCAGTGCAAAACCCACAGTGACTGCGTGGATCGTAACACCGGAGGCTGATCGTAAGGAGGGCGGGCGAGTTCAGATGAGGTGTGTGGCTACAAACCTGGAGGCAGATCACATCGTGGAGTGGAGGACTGAAGACCCAATCATATCACTGAGATGGGGTAACGTTACTATAGCAGGAAATGATCGGCGATTGACGTTCGAGACGAAACAAACAGGCAATAGGGAAATTACTCAAGAATTCAACATAACTGATTTACAGAAGGATGACACAGATGAATATAGTTGCAATGTTAACGATCCTAAAGCTGGCGGAGGAAACCTCATTGTAGTTAATGCTACGGTAAACCTGTCAGTGTTATACTTCCCCAGTGAGTCCTTCCCTATCTGCTCGCCTGATGGACCCATGACTGTGGACCTCGAAACACAGTTCAATGTGAGCTGTTCGTCTGAGTACGGTAACTCGGCAGTCATGATGCACATTTCTCAACCTTCTTCGAATTTCAGTACCCACATGTACACGTGGATAATTAACATCTCTAATGACACACTGTTTGCGTCATCAGATTTGACAATCGATGACGACGATCACAATGTTATGTTCCAGTGCATCATTAATTCCACTTATTTCCCTGGCATGAATCGTTCTTGTACCATCGGACCAATTCTCTTAACGGAGAACCCCTCTACTGAGCATATGATACAAACAACATTGTCGTTAACAACAAAGACAAGAAGGGGTCCCCCTACAGCCATCATATCAGGTGCATCAGCAGGTGGACTAACTGCGCTCGTCCTCCTTGTGATTCTCATTATCATCTGCCACAAACGCAGTCTGTGTAACCCGCAGCCCAAACCTCAATCTTCTCACACCCAACAAACTTCAGACTCACCTAATGACACCGTGCCCACGACTGACCAAACTCGTCACTCGCAAGCCAATATCTACCAAGATTCTAACCACCAAACCCAAGCTAGCCCTCCAATAACTGGTGTTAACATTTACTACGACCCAAGCAAAATATCCCTGACAGCAGGTCAGTTACCGGAACTGAGCTGGCACGCCAGCGCATCTCCTGTTACGAGGGGGGCACAAGGAAGCGCTACCCCGCTCTACGCTACTCCGCATAAAGAGACAGATACCAGCTCTGGACATGATGCAAGGGAAGCCAGATTGCACCATTCCACGAATCAGACATACAGCAACCCTGTCTTTGATTCTCAGGTATCAGACCCCACCCCTGGACCGTCTGAAGATCCTCCCAGACCGACTGCAATGGTTCCACCAATGCAAAGAGTTCCAATCAAACCCAGGCCCTTTAAACCGAAGCCTTAGCGTGTACGCAGCTCCCAGGACGGTACTCTTAACCAGCTGGTTCACCAACGATCGTCTGAGGCTCACGGAACTCCTCCATCACCAGAGCTTACACTGGCGCCATGTTTGCTACGGTTATGAAGAACAGGGCAAAATAGAAACATTTCATAAGATAAATAATTGAGAACAAGATCGTCTCTATTTTATGATCTTTAACAATCCAAACTTTCTTGTTTGTGTTAATATGTTACTACAAACTAAGACACAGTGGCGTATCCAGAAGGGGGAGGGGGGGGGGGCAGAGGGGGTACTTCCCCCCCCCCCCCCCGGGCGGATTTTTTTGACAATTTTTCCCCCCAGGAATTATTTAAGTAATGGTTAGAGAGTTCTGACATCAATCCCCAAAAGAAAACACGTCCAAACACATTACAATGCGCCCTGAAAATGGGCATAGTTGCAGTATGCATAATAATGGTCAGTTTTGAAGAGCGACCCATTTCGGAAGATGGGTACTAGCCCCACCCCGCCCCTTTTTATTTTACGGCCGGCCAAGAGTCTGGAAGAAAAAAACTTGTCTACATTTCGGCGCGGATGTGCGGTTGCCCCCAGCCCCGACATCAAGAGCTGGAAACGCTACTGCTATAAGACACTTGTACTCAGTATGCATAGATGTTATTAGAGAATAGCTTGTTACGAAATTCTGACTTTTTGTTAATAGGTAGCAATTGTTATGTTTTGTTACTGTCATTTTGGATGTAGATTAGGTCGAAGTATCGCCTCAATTGAGTGCTTGAGTGGTTTGTATCAAATGATTGACATAATTCCCCACCTCCCGTTTCAAGGGGAAATTGGCTCCCTGTTTCGAGGAGTGACTGAATATCATGAGGGACAAAATGTGCATATTTCTTGTCGCTAAGTTAGATTAATTGGCATAACTGCTCACGAGTAAGTTTCAAAACAGTTGTCCAGTTCTTTCTTTCGGTTTAATGAGGTTTGATTTGATCTTTGAGAATAAACGCGGAACCTTTAACGCCGGAGACTGTTCTACTCAGAAATTTCTATATACAAAATACAATTGTTACAAACGTAGTTTAGGCCTACTGCAGTTTTGCGAGGTCTTGGGATCTACAACCTATATTGCTTGATCATATTTAAAGTAGCATTTTACTGTTTAATTACTCAATAATTATTTTCAGCATACTCACAAGATATAAACTTTATATTGTTCGTTCAATCCAGTGATGGTGATCGAAGAACCAATATCCTGACACCATTTACAAGTTTCAGTGAGCCGTCTCTGATAATTGTCCTGGATATTATAATTAACCTAGGCGTGGTATCCCGATGTGGGGACTTTGCCTAGCATCAACGTAGAAGTATGATATGATGATTGAATTTAGAAAAACAATAACCTAATGGATTCAGTTTACGTATTGAATTTTCCCCCGCTGCTCCTGTGTTTACATAGCAACTTCCTTTGGCTCAACGTTCTATCGCTTTTGGGCCTTTCAACAAAAGACGATACAGAGGTTTTAGGGTAATCCATAAATCGTCACACTGCAACCATATTAATCTGAGGTGTGCATGTGTTTTACTCACACAGAGATACGCATGCGTAGACCTCTTGTGCATTCATTGTTAATAATTAACATAACGGAACACTCCTCATATATGGCCGCTGAATGCAATACATCTATAACAAGTTTCGAAGCATCTGAACGCAAACACTCAAAATGTAAACTAAGAACAACTTAAAATAAAGCGCCGTCACCTCTGCTCCCTCTAGAAATATAAAGCGTGAAACACTGAGGGAATTTCTTTAAATGGTGGGAGGAGGTGGGGTGATTATAATTTGTTTTTAAAACCAGGCGTTAGAAAAAAAGGTCAAATATTTTATAGCGCCGTCTCAAAATGACAAGTTTAGAATATGAGGGCGCACTTTGCTTCTAAACCCCTGGTTCAAAAAAAGGTCAAATATTATATATCTCAAAATGACAAGTTTAGAAAAAAAATGAGGGCGCACTTTGCTTCTAAACCCCTGGGTCTGATAGCTACAAATTAATCTTAGCCACAAAACACGTTCAGCGACATGTTGCAGCCTGTCAGACATTGGGGTATTATTGTTATGGCAAGCCTGCTTCTTGTATACGCTACGACACGGCTGACCCCTGTGACAATGCGAATTGCAGGATTTTATTCCCCTTGTTTGACAACGTTTAATAGTTCACTTGCTGTTTGCCATCGACGGAAATGAATAAACGAGAATATACTCTGCATTACTACTGTTTCCTTTGCATGCAGTGTAAAAACTTCATTTCAAATGCTCATTCTCATACTGGTAATTTGCTCGAATTGAAAACGCTTAAAATGGATAGGATGGTCTCCATGTATTTCTGTTTGCTGTCTTGCTGGTGTGTACTTCATGCTAACAGAATCCTGATGGTTGTCAGTGCGCAACCCACAGTGACTGCGCGGATCGTAACACCGGAGGCTGATCGTAAGGAGGGCGGGCGAGTTGAGATGAGGTGTGTGGCTACAAACCTGGAGGCAGATCACATCGTGGAGTGGAGAACTGGGGATCCATGCATAACACTGAGATGGGGTAACGTTACTTTAGCGGGAACTGATCGGCGATTGATGTTTGCAACGATGCAGACAATGAATGGGCAAACTACTCAAATTTTCACCATAAGTGATGTTCAGAGGGATGACGCAAATGAATATATTTGCAATGTTCGTGATCCAATAGCTAGCGGAGGACATTTATTTGTAGCCACTGCTAAGGTGAATCTGACAGTGTTATACTTCCCCAGTGAGTCCTTCCCTATCTGCTCCCCTGATGGACCCATCACATTAGACAATGGAACACAGTTGAGGATGAATTGTTTCTCACACGCGGGTAACTCAGCTGTCACGATGCGAGTTTCGCAATCTCCTACGAGTTTTAATACCCTCATGTGGATGATTACCATCAATAATGATACCCTGTTTGCATCATTGAATTTGACAGTCGATGTTGAAGATCACAATGTTATGTTCCAGTGCATGATTACTTCAATTTACTTTCCTGGCATGAATCGTTCTTGTACCATCGGACCCATTCGAGTAACAAGTGCAACAGGATCTCCAACAGAAGTCACAACTGAAATACAAACAAACCCCACACCATCAATGATTCATTCATCAGCCATCGCAGCAGCAGTCGCCGCTGGGGGCGTCCTCCTCGTTGCTATGGCCGCCATCATCATCTGTCTTTGCAACCGCAAGCAGGGTTGTCGCAATAAGGGTCCAACGACTCGAACTGAGACACAAGTGTCTAACGTTGATCCCTACATGGAGCTACAGAAATCAACTGATGCGGGCAACAGAGAGTACATGGAACTGGAAGCGAAGGAGGCAACTACTAGCAACATCACACGAGATGGGGAAGCTAACGGAGGCTACGTGGAACCAGCGACTGTTAATGACGCACCTACGGAGAGTCATGCCGAATACCAGGCAGTAGAGGATGACAATGAAAGCCCGGAGCATGACTACGACAAGCCAGACCCTAAACACACCGAGTATGAAGTGGTCCAAGTCCCATAAATGAAAGGAACTCTAATTCAAATCTCCAGAAGAAAAATTTAAACAGGCAAAACAGTAACTATTAGTAGACTGTAGTTAATTCTAAATGCCTGAGTCGCTCACCTTTTTATTATGATATTCCATGTAGCAAAGTACAGGCAAAATAAGTTTCAAAAGTTTAAGGCGCTTGCAATGATAACATTATTTTGGTTTCCATGGTTTTGCTTTGCAATCGGGGAGATTAGAAAAGTTGAGGCCGAGATTTTGGAAATAATGCCAGGCAAATAAAAGGAAAAAAACAGGAGATAATGGGTACACAGAGTATTATAAATTGGTGCAAATGGTGCAGAAAAGCAGTACACCAAACATGCATCAAACCTATTATGAAGAAGATACTAACATAGGACACACAAATCTGGTCTTCAAGTGTCATATCAGCGGTGATCCCATGCAGAAGATAAAAATAAGGGAATCATTGTTGGATGGAGCAATTTTAAACGTCTGGTGTAAAACCGGTGAGGGGCCTGCCGGTTGCCGGTAATCGCCGGCGAAACGAGGGTCATTAATCTTCATCTGTAAATAACTATTCAGTTATTTATAACTGTTCAACTTTTTGGGGGGAGGGGGGAGGGAGCATGGGAAAAGGTTTAGGATTGGACAGGTGTGGTAGTATTCTAGCTCATAAGTAGTGGCACCCTTTAAATAAATTAAAATCACCAGCGTATATCAGCATACAAAAAACTAAAGTAAGGGTTGGATCTCTTCCAAAGCATGTTATTCCGAAAAAAATAAATACGCAAGAGGGAATTCCCCTTTTGAATACCCGACTCGCTCAACTTAATTTGATAAGGCGCTTAATTAGCAGGCAACTTTACAGATTGAAATGGGCATACACAAGTTTGCTTTGGTAATAGAAAAGAATGCGGAAACGTCTGGCTGACGGCGAACCTTCCCACGAGTGTTCTATTGTTACTGCAGCCTGGTTTACGGTGAACCGTGTCCGAACAAAATATCAGGTTCAAATGGAATCAAACCCATTGTGGTTTGCATTGTTGAGTTGAAGTTCATGGGGGTAGAAAGACGTTATCGTTGGAAATAAACTGTTAACTTCCCTCTTGCAAAGGGTACTATTGCCGTTTTACATTACATGCATATACGGTTAAGGACGCAGCTAAAACATTGCCAATAGTTTGAATTCGCATTTGCAAAAAAATGAATTCTAATCCAGAGCCAAGAACAATGGATAGAAGGATCTCCATGTATATGCTCATGCTGGTTGTGTGGTGTTCAACAGGTGGATTCAAGATGGTTGTCAGTGCAGAACCCACAGTGACTGCGTGGATCATAACACTGGAGGCTGATCGTAAGGAGGGCGGGCGAGTTGAGATGAGGTGTGTGGCCACAAATCTGGAGGCAGATCACATCGTGGAGTGGAGGACAGAAGATCCAGCCCTTACACTGAGATGGAATGAATTAACTTTAGCAGGGACTGATCCGCGATTTATGTTCGAGACGATGCAGACAGTTAATGGGCAAACTACTCAAATGTTCACCATAACTGACTTACAGAGGGGTGACACAGACAAATATATTTGCAATGTTCACGATCCTAAAGATGGTGGAGGACATAACATTGTAGCCACTGCTAAGGTGAACCTGACTGTGTTGTACTTACCCAATGAGTCCTTCCCTATCTGTTCCCCTGATGGACCCATTACAGTAGACACTGGAACACAATTGAATATGACATGTTTATCTGAGTACGGTAACTCGGCAGTCATGATGCAAGTTTCTCAGCAATCTACCAGTTTAAATGCCCATGTGTACACTTGGACGATTACCGTTAATAATGATGCTCTGTTTGCTTCAATGGATTTAACTGTCGATGTCGAAGACCACTATGTTTTGTTTCCATGCATCATTACTTCGACTTATTTTCCTGGCATAAATCGTTCTTGTACGATAGGACCGATTTATCAAGTAGCAGGTGTAACAGGATCTCCAACAGAAGTCACAACTGAAAAACAAACAAACCCTACACCATCAATGATTCATTCATCAGCCATCGCAGCAGCAGTCGCCGCTGGGGGCGTCCTCCTCGTCGCTATGGCGGCCATTATCATATGTCTTTGCAACCGCCAGCAGGGATGTCGCAATAATGGCCCAACGACTCGAACTGAGACACAAGTGTCTAACGTTGATCCCTACATGGAGCTACAGAAATCAACTGCTGAGGGCAATAGAGAGTACATGGAACTGGGAGCGAAGGAGGCAACTACTAGCAACACCACACGAGATGGGGAAGCTAACGGAGGCTACGTGGAACCAGCGACTGTTAATGACACACCTACGGAGAGTCATGCCGAATACCAGGCAGTAGAGGATGACAATGAAAGCCCGGAGCATGACTACGACAAGCCAGACCCTAAACACACCGAGTATGAAGTGGTTCAAGCCCCGTAAATTAATGAAACTGTAATTCAAATCTTTGTAGAAAAGAATGTAAACACACAATGAGCAACTATTTGAAAGATTGAAGTTAATTCTAAATCCCAGAATCGCACATCTTTTATTAAGATACAAATGACAGATATTGCAACTAGCCCTATACGAAGCGAGTTGTAACTTTATAGTTTCAAGATTCCGGCATGACATGGTTTCCATGAACATGCTTTCCAATTAGGGAGAATAAACACAGTTGAGGCCAAGATTTCGGAAACGATGCCCGGCAATTAAAAGGAAAAAAACCAGAAGATAATGAGTACACAGATTATTAGAAACTTGGTTCAAATGGTGCAAAATTGCGGTACACCAAACATGCATCAAACCTACCGATGAAGAAGATACTAACACAGAACATCTAGCAAAACAGTCAACTAGTGTAAAACACACACATCTGGTCTTCAAGTGCCATACAAGAACATAAGGGCGTAACGATGATGCTATGCAGCCGATAAAAATAAGGGAATAATGGTGGGATGGAGCGATTTTAAACGTCTGGTGTAAAACCGTTTAGGGACCTGCCGGTCGCCGATAATCGCCCGCGAAACAAGGGCCATTAATCTTCATCTGTAAATAACTGTTAACCGAAGACATATTTATCCAGTTGCTTCATATTATTAGTATAGCTATCTCCTACAGAAAAAAAGCAAGTAAAGTTTAACAAGGTCATGATTGATATCTTTATTTTGTTCATATAAAAACAGTTCGAACGCCTACAAGAAATGTGTAAAATGAAAGAATTTTGCGAACAGTGTCGGAACTCGATCATTTTAACAATGTACCCTGGATAACCAGCTTGTTCAAACTGGACATTCCTTTTCTTGAGGACGCATCTTAAAAGACAAACGATCTACGAACTTGTCTTTTATACAGTTTTATGTTTCGGTTAACACTGAAGATAGAAGCGTATCAGTAAGGTTCTTATAAAAAAAATTAAAATAAAAAATTATACAAAAAGAAAATATAACAGGATTTGTCAGTTATCACTTTACCTCTGTCCATTTGTTTGTAGATTTTATTACAAAGACAGAATAGCTTAAAATACCAAAACCTGTCCTGGTCTCCTTTACAACAATGGGCAAAATTGCATATTGAAACTACCAAAAAAAATGTTATTTTGGGGGGGGGGGGGTGGGGGGCATGGCAAAAGGTTGGGGATGGACAGGTGCGGTATAATACTAGCTCGTATGTAGTGGCGCCCTTTAAAAAGTGATACGCAAGAGGGAATTCCCCTACTGAATACCCGACTCGTACAACTGAATTTGCTAAGGCGCTTAGGTGGCTAGCAACTTTACAGTTTACAGTGGCCATCAACAAGTTTGCTTTGGTAATAGTAAAGAATGCGGAAACGTCGACTGCCACCTACCCTTCCCACGAGTGTTCTATTGTTACTGCAGCCTGGTTTACGGTGAACCGCGTCCGAACAAAATATCAGGTTCAAATGGAATCAAACCCATTGTGGTTTGCATTGTTGACTTGAAGTTCATGGGGGTAGAATGACGTCATCGTTGGTAATAAACTGCGAACTTCCCAATTGCAAAGCGTACTATTGCAGTTTTACATTACATGCCTATACGGTATGGATGCAGCTAAAACGTTGTTAACTTGATTTGAATTTGGATTTGCTTGAAATGAATTTTAATCCAGAGCCGAGAATAATGCATAGAAGGATTTCAATGTGTCTGTTCCTGCTGGTTATGTGGTGTTCATCAGGTAGAATACTGATGGTTGTCGGCGCAGAACCCACAGTGACTGCGCGGATCATAACACCGGAGGCTGATCGTAAGGAGGGCGGGCGAGTTGAGATGAGGTGTGTGGCTTCAAACCTGAACTCAAGTCACGTTGTGGAGTGGAGTACTGAGGATCCACATGTAACACTGAGATGGGGCAACACTGTTGTAGCAACCGACCGGCGGTTTATGTTCGAGACAATGCAGACAGTTAATGGGCAAACTACTCAAATGTTCACCATAACTGATCTTCAGAGGGGCGACACAGATGAATATACTTGTAACGTTAACGCTCCAATATCTAGCGGAGGAAGCCTCATTGTAGCCACTGCTAAGGTGAACTTGACTGTGCTGTACTTCCCCGATGAGTCCTTCCCTATCTGCTACCCTGATGGACCCATAACAGAAGGCAATGGAACATCGTTGAATATGCGATGTATAGCTGATTACGGTAACTCGGCAGTCACGATGCATGTTTCTCAACCTTCTACTACACCTGACACCAACATGTACACATGGATGATTTTTATCAATAATGGGTATCTGTTTTCAGCAGTAGATTTGACAGTCGATGTCGACGACCATAATGTTATGTTCCAGTGCATCATTAATTCAACTTATTTCCCTGATATGAATCGTTCTTGTACCATCGGACCAATTCGTGTTACGGAAGCGATAAGCCCCACGGTAGAACCTTCGATGAAGTCAACGGTAGAACCAAGTGTTACGAAATCAGTATCCATGGTAGCAAAAACGTCATCAAGTATAGACACGAAGACACTCATGCAGTCGACATTGTCTTCGGGCCAAACGAAGACAAAGACAGAACCACCTAAAGCCATTATAGCAGGTGCATCAGCAGGTGGAGTAACTGCCCTCGTCCTCCTTGTTTTACTGATCATCATTTGCCGCAGACGCGGTCTGTGTAACTCGCAGTCCAAACCTCTCGCATCTCACACCCAACAAACTTCAGACCCACCTGATGACACCGTATTCACGACTGACCAAACTGTCCATTCTCTACCCAATATCTACGAGGATTCACACCAACAAACCCAGGATAACCCTCCAATCACTGGTGTTAATATTTACTACGACCCAAGCGAAATATCCCTGACTGCAAGTCCGTTGCCCGAACTGAGCTGGCACTCCAGCACATCACAAGTTACGAGGGGGGCACAAGGAAGAGCTACCCCACTGTATGCTACTCCGCATCGAAATACAACTACCAGCTCTGGACATGATGCAAGGGAAGGCAACTTGCATCAGTCCACGAAGCAGACATACAGCAATCCTGTCTTTGATTCTCAGGAATCAGACGCCACGCCTGGACCGTCTGAAGATCCTCCCAGACCGACTGCAATGGTTCCAGCAATGCAAGGAGTTCCAATCAAACCCAAGCCCTTTAAACCCAAGCCTCAGCGTGCAAGCAGCTCACAGGGCGGTACTCGTAACCAGCAGGATCACCAACGGTCCACTGAGGCTCACGGAACTCCTCCATCACCACAGCAGGTGCATCTGGATGCAGAGGATAGCAATCAACCGTCATCATCGACAAACACTGGACCCGTGTACGCTTCAGTGTTGAAGAGCAGAGCGAACTTAAACAATTGACACTAACAGACCTGCCTCCGTTTTACGCCAACGCGATCTAAAACTTTCAAGTTTGTGTACAATACTCAAGAATTAAATAGAAAAGGCTTACAAAATATACTCCGAGACGAGCTTTTCGTTAATTCGTTTGCTTCTCTCTGCATCCGAATTTTTGTATATAGCGTCCTCATGTTGTGCACAATTTGGTGAACAGAGAAGCATTTAAAAGAACAGATTGCTTCGGTTATGAAGAGCACAGCGAACTTAAACAATTGACACTAACAGACCTGCCTCCGTTTTACGCCAACGCGATCTAAAACTTTCAAGCTTGTGTACAATACTCAAGAATTAAAAAGAAAAGGCTTACAAAAATACTCCGAGACGAGCTTTTCGTTAATTCGTTTGCTTCTTTCTGCATCCGAATTTTTGTATATAGCGTCCTCATTTTTCTTGCACAATTGCCAGAACAGAGAAGCATTTAAAAGAACAGATTGCAGCATTTTTCAGCATAGACGATTAAAGAAGTGCAGAGGCGCTTTTTAAAGTAAACATTTGTAGCATATTTTTTTTCAGTGTAGACGATTATACGAGTACAATTAATTTATGACACAAAATAGTTCAGCATACGACTTCCAACTCGCAATATGTGAGCCTTAACTTTTGCTTTGGGAACAAACGTTTAAAAATAAGAACTCCCAATAGTTTTTATTCAAGTAGTATTTGACTGTATGAAGTTCATTTGGCGTGGATATTATTGCCAGTTTTTGTCTTATGGGTGATTTTGACACATTGAATATGATTTATTTGATTTCTACAAAAGTCATCCCAACTTATAACAAAAATGAATCTAGAACCGCTGAGGGCGCACTTTGTCTCTATATACACCCTTGGGATCTGACACTCTTGCAGCGCAGCCTCATCTACAAAGCGTCATTATTCAGTTTTTCGCAGGAGTATTATAATTGTTATGGCATGCCAGCTCAGTGAATACACTAAGCAGGACACGGTTGACCCCTGTGACTATGCAAATTGCAGGAGGAACTTTGCCTCTTTGGCAACGTTCGCCAGCTGATGTCTGTCGTGGACGGAAATGAACGCGGAAATACTGCAAAATTTCTGTGCAACTGTAATGCATGCAGTTTTCCTCATTTCAAACGCTCATTATATAGCCTTATTTGAATTGAAACTTTTAAAAAAGACATGATGGTCTCTATGCATTTCTGTTTGCTGTCTTGCTGGTGTGTACTTCATGCTAACAGAATCCTGATGGTTGTCAGTGCGCAACCCACAGTGACTGCGTGGATCGTAACACCGGAGGTTGATCGTAAGGAGGGCGGGCGAGTTGAGATGGTGTGTGTGGCTACAAACCTGGAGGCTGATCACATCGTGGAGTGGGGAACTGAGGACCCTCACATTACACTTAGATGGGGTACCACTACTGTAGCAACCGACCGGCGATTTATGTTCGAGACGATGCAGACAATGAATGGGCAAACTACCCAAATTTTCACCATAACTGATGTTCAGAGGGGTGACACAGATGAATATATTTGCAATGTTCGCGATCCCATATCAGTTGGAGGAAGCCTCATTGTAGCCACTGCTAAGGTGAACCTGACTGTGCTGTATTTCCCCGATGAGTCCTTCCCTATCTGCTCCCCTGATGGACCCATCACAGTAGACACTGGAACACAGTTGAATATGCGATGTTCATCTGAGTACGGTAACTCGGCAGTCATGATGCATGTTTCACAACCTCCTACAACACTTAGCACCAACATGTACACGTGGCTGGTTTCCATCAATAATGATAATCTGTTTGCATCATTAGATTTGACAGTCGATGTCAACGTTCGTAATGTCATGTTTCAGTGCAACATTAATTCAACATATTTTCCCCACATGAATCGTTCTTGTACCATCGGTCCAATTCGTATTACGGAAGCGATAAGCCCCACGGTACAACCGTCGACGAAGTCAACGGTAGAAACAAGTGTAGCGCGAACAGAAAAACTAAAAACAGAGCCTGAGCAAACGACAGAACCCATAACACAAATCCTGACAAACCCTACACCATCAATGATTCATTCATCAGCCATCGCAGCAGCAGTCGCCGCTGGGGGCGTCCTCCTCGTCGCTATGGCGGCCATTATCATCTTTCTTTGCAACCGCAAGCAGGTATGTCGCAATAAGGGCCCGACGACTCGAACTGAGACACAAGTGTCTAACGTTGATCCCTACATGGAGCTACAGAAATCAACTGATGAGGGCAACAGAGAGTACATGGAACTGGGAGCGAAGGAGGCAACTACTAGCAACACCACACGAGATGGGGAAACTAACGGAGGCTACGTGGAACCAGCGACTGTTAATGACACACCTGCGGAGAGTCATGCCGAATACCAGGCAGTAGAGGATGACAATGAAAGCCCAGAGCATGACTACGACAAGCCAGACCCTAAACACAGCGAGTATGAAGTGGTCCAAGTCCCGTGAATAATTATAGGTTCGAATTCAAATATTCAGGGGAAAAAATGAAAAAAAAGACAATGCAATAACTATTAGAAAGACGGCAGTTAATTGTACATCCCAGAATCACTCACCTTTTTATTAAAATTATGATATTCCATGTAGCAAATTACAGGCAAAATAAGTTTCAAAAGTTCAAGGCTCTTGCAATGATTACATTATTTTGGTTTCCATGGTTTCGCTTGGCAATCAGGAAGATTTGTAGAAAAGTGGAGGCCGAAAAATATGCCCAGCAATTAAAAGGGGAAAAAACAGGAGATAATGAGTACACAGCGTATTAGAAACTTGGTGCAAATGGTGCAAAAAGGCGGTAAGCCAAACATGCATCAAACCTATTATGAAGAAAATACTAACACAGAGCGTCTAGCAAAACAGTCAACTAGTGTAAAACACACAAATCTGGTCTCCAAGTGTTGATCATATGGCTGCAGTGATACTATGCAGTCGATAAGGGAATAATTGTGGAATGGAACAACTTTAAACGTCTGGTTTATTACCGGTTAGGGGTCTAAAAAAACCCACATTAGTCAGATTTGACTAGAAACCAGTTAAATTTGACTAGCCATTCAGGGTCAGCTGGGTGCAACCGAAAATAAGTCAATCTGACTAGATTTTTCCAGTCAGTATTGAAAAATAGTTATGCAAATAACTAAAATTTGAGTAAAGTCAAACTAATTTTCTAGTCCTAGTGCATGCTTAACTAGTATTCCTAGTCACTTTTCAATAACTAGGCCAACCAGTCGCTGATAATCGCCCTTGAGGCGAGGGTTGTTAATCTTCATCTGTAAATAACTATTAAATTCTTCATGCTGTAAAATGTAAAACTTTGATAAAAATGTCAGCAGAAAACATATTTATCCAGTTGTTTCATATTATTCGTAAAGCTACCTTCTACAGGAAAGGAAGAAACGTTTAACAAGATCATGATTGATAACTATATTTTGTTCATATAAGATAGTCCAAACTTCTTCAAGAAAATGTGTAAAATGCAACAATTTTGCGAACAGTGTCTGAACTTAATCATTTTAACAATGTACCCTGGATTGCCAGCTGGTTCAAGTCACAAAGCACATTCCTTTTCTTGAGGGCGCATCTTAAAAACATACGACCTAGAAACTTGATTTTTATACAGTTTTTATATTTCGATTAACACTGCGAATAGAAGCGTATCAGTAAGGTATTTGGAATAAATTAGAGAAAGAGAAAATATGACAAGATTTGTCAGTTATCACCTTAATTTCTACCTCCGCCCATTTGAATTTTGATTTCATCGTCTCCTTTACAACAATGGGGCAAACTGACAATTGTAACAATTGTTGGATCTCTTCCAAAGCATATGTTATATTGACAATTTAATACGCAACAGGGAATTACCATTGAAAACCCAACTTGCTCAATTGAATTGCAAGGGTGCTTAGGTTTCAGGCAACTTTACACATTTTTTTTTTGAATTGGTATAAACAAGTTTGGGTTGATAATGAAAATAACGCAAATTAACGTCTGACTGCCAGCTACCCTTCCCACGAGTGTTCTATTTTTACTGCAGCCTGGTTTACGGTGAACCGTGTCCGAACAAAATAGCAAGTTCAAATGGAATCAAGCCCATTGTGGTTTGCATTGTTAAGTTGAAGTTCATGGGGGTAGAATGACGTCATCGTTGGAAATAAACTGCCAACTTCCCACTTGCAAAAAGTACTATTGCAGTTTTGTATTACACGCATACGGTTAAGGACGCAGCTAAAACGTGGTTAATAGTTTGAATTTGGATTTGCAAGAAATGAATTTTAATCGAGAGCCAAGAACAATGGATAGAAGGATCTCCATTTATTTGTTGCTGCTGATTGTGTGGTGTTCAACAGGTGGATTCCTGATGGCTGTCAGTGCAGAACCCACAGTGACTGCGTGGATCGTAACACCGGAGGCTGATCGTAAGGAGGGCGGGCGAGTTGAGATGAGGTGTGTGGCTACAAACCTGGAGGCAGATCACATCATGACGTGGAGAACTGAGGATCCAGAAATGACTCTCAGATGGGGTTATGTGACAGTAACAACTAACCAACGTTTCCGTTTTCAGATAACAGCTAATGGGAACACTGTTCAAGATTTTACCATCAATAACTTGCAGAGGAACGACACTGATGAATACATATGCGATGTACGTCAACCCATACCCAGTGGAGGAACTCGCAGTGTAAATGTATCAAGGGTGCAGCTATCAGTGTTATATTTTCCCAGTGAGTACTTTCCTATCTGCTCGCCTGATGGGCCCAGTACAGTAGACACTGGAACTCAGTTGGACATGCGATGTTCATCCGAAAACGGTAACTCGGCAGTCATGATGCATGTTTCTCAGCCTCCTACCAGTTTTAATAACCCCAGGTACACATGGACAACGATCACCAATGATGATGCCCTCTTGGCATCATTAGATTTGACAGTCGATGCCGCTGACCATAATCTTGTGTTCCAGTGCATTATCAATTCGACTTATTTTCCAAGCATGATGCGTTCTTGTACAATTGGACCCATTAGAGTAAGAAATGTTACACGCTCTCCAGCAGAAGTGACAACTGAAACACAGCCAACCCCCACACCTACAACGAATCATTCATCAACCATTGCAGCAGCAGTCGCCGCTGGGGGCGTCCTTCTCGTTGCTATGGCCACCATTATCATCTGTCTTTGCAACCGCCAGCAGGGATGTCGTAATAAGGGTCCAACGCCTCGAACTGAGACACAAGTGTCTAACGTTGATCCCTACATGGAGCTACAGAAATCAACTGATGAGGGCAACAGAGAGTACATGGAACTGGGAGCGAAGGAGGCAACTACTAGCAACACCACACGAGATGGGGAAGCTAACGGAGGCTACGTGGAACCAGCGACTGTTAATGACACACCTACGGAGAGTCATGCCGAATACCAGGCAGTAGAGGATGACAGTGAAAGCCCGGAGCATGACTACGACAAGCCAGACCCTAAGCACACCGAGTATGAAGTGGTCCAAGTCCCGTGAAGAAGTCACGGTGAAGCATCCTCAGAAAATATGAGAACGAACTACATGCATATAGTAAATATCTGATTAAATGTCAATTATCAATACCAGAATTGCTCACCATCAATGTATTTCAACAATTATGGCATGCGTATTATATCCAGTAAAGTAGACAAAGCGATCTAGGCTATAATTTAAATTGTTCAATGTCAATGCAACTGTTTTCCACATTTCAATTTGTATACTCTGGAAGATTGTTGTGGTTGAAGCAAAAAATTGGGAAATCATGACCAGTGAAAAAAAAATACGAGAAATATTGTACGCAGAAGTAACGACACTCGATGCGAATGTGGTTTACAAAATGCGAATCTAACATGTTGTTAAACGAAAAACCAACACAAACCTGCGTCAAAAAGACAGTAATATTAAAGCACACGTTGTATCTGACTGTACTCAATATGAAGAGGTCAACGCAGCTCCATATTTAATGCAAATTAAGCTGTACACATTGTAATTCTGTATACTTCCATATGTAATTCGATCGATACATTAATATGCTTCAAATGTGTACAATGTGCAGTAAATATAGCTTTTTCTTTAATATTTCTGAGATACATGTACTGCATTTGTAAGTATTAATGTTCGTCGTATGTTAAACCAACGTACTTTCCTTATGAGTTTAACTTTACATAACATTATTTAATAGTTTGTTTTGCAGGGCCCCAAGGGAAACCAGTTTTTAACTGTTTGGACATACCTTGGGTAAAGAAATGGTATATATAAATATGTTAATTGATAAAACTGTTAACAGATGAGCTGTAATCCTAATGCTTCAGATTATTGGCGAAGATAATCTTTGACACAAAAAAAGGAACAAAAAGGCACCAGATTTGAGAATTTGGCCTAATTGATATTTTTTTTTAAAGGATATAGTCTAAACGTCTTCAAGAAACTTAGCTTGCTGATTTCATTTAAAATGCCAACATTTCTGCCAAACATAATTATTATAGGCACACACACAGTATGACACTGCTCCCCAAATCACCAATTTGTTCAATTTTCGCTGTGCATTCGATTAGTTTTGCGAATTGAAGGATGTTAATAATACGAAATAATAATAGTTATCTGACAAAAGTAAACGGACCCAAACACTGTGTCAGTTATCTGTCTTTTCTGCCTAGTTCATCTATTTGTATTTGGACTTCATCTCGAAGACAGCATAGCTTATATCAGGAAACTTATACTTATTCTCCATGAAGCAAAGGGACACATTTCTTTTAAAAACTCAACTTAAAAAATTTGTTCGGTCCGATGTTCGTCGTCGCCTTTCTTTCATTTTCTTTCTTAGGGGGTTGGATGATGAAGGGTTTGGGGTGGATAGAGGTGGTAGTACTAGCTTTTAAGTAGCGGAACCCTTGATTAAAAAATAAAAGCACAGCAAGTGTATTTTCACATTACAATTACAACAAAATCTTCAGGAGGCGTTGGGTCGCTTCCAAAACATATCATAGTGTGAATTTACCGTTCAATACCCGACGTGCTCAACTGAATTTTGTTTGGCGCAGGTTTCAGTCAACTTAACAAATTCTTTTTGAATTAGCATAAACAAGTTTGGTTTGATAATGAAAAGAACGCAGATTAACGTCTGGCTGCCACCTACCCTTCCCACGAGTGTTCTATTGTTACTGTAGCCTGGTTTACGGTGAACCGTGTCGAAACAAAATATCAAGTCTGAATAGAATCAAAGAAGTCGAGTTTGCATTGTTGAAGTTCATGAGGTTAGGATGACGTCATTGAAGGAAATAAACTGCGAACTTCCCACTTGCAATAGCGTACTATTGCAGTTTTACATGTCTACGGTACGGACGTTTCTTAAACTGTGTTAATAGTTACAATTTGCAAATTTTAATCCAGAGTCAAGAACAATGGATAGAAGAATCTCAACGTTTATGTTCCTCCTGGTTGTGTGGTGTTGTACTGGTGGTGTTATGATGGTTGTCAGTGCAGAACCCACAGTGACTGCGTGGATCATAACACCGGAGGCTGATCGTAAGGAGGGCGGGCGAGTTGAGATGAGGTGTGTGGCTACAAACCTGGAGGCTAATCACACCGTGCAGTGGAGGACTGAGGACCCAGAAATGACTCTGAGATGGGGTAATGCGACAGTAACTACTAACCAACGTTTCAGCTTTCAGACAACAGCTAATGGGAACACAGTTCAATATTTCACAATCAATAACGTGCAGAGGGACGACACTGATGAATATATATGCGATGTGCGTCAACCCATACCCGGTGGAGGAACTCACAGTGTAAAATCATCAAGGGTGCAGTTATCAGTGTTATATTTTCCAAATGAGTCCTTTCCTATCTGCTTCCCTGATGGACCCATCACAGTAGACACTGGAACACAATTGAATATGACATGTTTATCTGAGTACGGTAACTCAGCAGTCATGATGCGCGTTTCTCAATCTCTTACGCGTTTTAATACCCACATGTGGATGATTACCATCAATAACGATACCCTGTTTGCATCATTGAATTTGACAGTCGGTATTGACGATCACAATGCCATGTTTCAGTGCATCATTACTTCAACTTATTTTCCTGGCATAAATCGTTCTTGTACGATCGGACCCATTCAGGTAACAGGATCTCCGGCAGAATTGACAACTGGTACACTAGAAACAAAGCCTCAAGCATCAACAAAACCCTCATTAACATCGACATCAATGATTCATTCATCAGCCATCGCAGCAGCAGTGGCTGCTGGGGGCGTTCTCCTCGTTGTTATGGCCGCCATCATCATCTGTCTTTGCAACCGCCAGCAGGGATGTCGCAATAAGGGTCCAACGACTCAAACTGAGACACAAGTGTCTAACGTTGATCCCTACATGGAGCTTCAGAAATCAACTGCTGAGGGCAACAGAGAGTACATGGAACTGGGAGCGAAGGAGGCAACTACTAGCAACACCACACGAGATGGGAAAGCTAACGGAGGCTACGTGGAACACACCTACGGAGAGTCATGCCGAATACCAGGCAGTAGAGGATGACAATGAAAGCCCGGAGCATGACTACGACAAGCCAGACCCTAAACATACTGAGTATGAAGTGGTCCAAGTCCCGTAAATGAATGCAACTCTAAATCAAATCTTCAGGGGCAAAAAGACAGTACACATGCAGACAGTACAGTAACTATTGGAAGGCTGCAGTTAATTCTAAATCCCAGAATCGCCCATCTTTTTATTAAAATATGAAATTCCAACATAATACCAAACTTTCTAGGCTCCTGCAATGATAACATTTGGTTCCCATGGTTTTGCTTTGCAGCAATCGGTGACAATAGAAACAAATTGAGGCCGAGATTTCCGAAATCATGCCTCGGTGCAAATGCTTTAAAAAAAAAAGGAGAAGAAAAAAAGGGGGTATACCAAACATGCATCAAACCTATATATGAAGAAGAAACGAACACAGAACATCTAGCAAAAGAGTCAATTACATTGTATAGTGTAAAACACACAAATCTGGTATTCAAGTGTCGATCATACCACGGTATCAAGAAACAGTCGATAAAAAAAAGCGAATGATAGTGGAAAGGAGCAATTTTAAACCGATTAGGGGCCTGTATGGTCGCCGATAATCGCCCGCGAGGCGAGGGTCGTTAATCTTCATCTGTAAATAACGACGAAATTCTTCATGCTATAAATATGTAAATCTTTGATAAAAGTATTAGCAGAAGACATATTTATCCAGTTGCTTCATATCATTAGTATAAATATCTTCTACAGCTGGAAAGCAAGAAAAGTTGAACATGGTCATGATAGATATCTTTTCAAAATAGTCCAAACATCTTCAAGAAAACATGTTTTATGCAAGAATGTCCGAACTGTAGAGGACCTTTATCATTTAACACTGTACCCTAGATAAACAGCTTTTTCAAACTTAACTGCGCATTTTTTTTCTTGAGGCCGCGTCTCAAAAGGCAAACGATCTAGAAACTTCGCTTTTTGTACAGTTTATATGTTTTGATTATTAAACACAGCAAATAGAATAGTATCAGTAAGGTATTTGGAATACATTAGACAAAAGAAAATATGACACGATTTGTCAGTTATCACCTTAATTTCTACCTCTGTCCATTTGTTTTTCGATTTCATTACAAAGACAGCATAGCTTAAAATACCGAAACTTGCCCTGGTATCCTTTACAACAATGGGGCAAAGAAAATTGCATACTTTACCCTACAAATATGTTCAGCTTGTTTTGGGGGTGTTTTTTTGGGGGCATGGGAAAAGGTTTGGGGATGGACACGTGTGGTAGCACTAGCTCATAAGTATTGGCACCATGGGCGTCGCCGGGATTTTTTCTAGAGGGGGGCAACAATTTTTTTGGCCAAAAAATGCTTGTATTTCTCAACACATTCTTGGTTTATCAGTTTTAGAGGGGGGTAGGGACATTCCCCCCCCCCCCAACTCATTAAATTTACACCACTTTGTCTTCGCGCCTCTTTTTCTTTTGTTCTTTTTTTTTTTTTTTTTTTTTTTTTTGCCTCCCCCCTCGCGACGCCCATGATTGGCACCCTTTCAATAAAATAAAATAACCACTCATGTCAGAATTCAATAAAACCTACTGGAGGCGTTGGATCAATTACAAAGCATGTTATTATGAAGAATTAATACGCAAGAGGGAATTCCCCCCATTGAATACCAAACTCGTGCAACTGAATTTGCTAAGGCGCTAAGGGGGCATTCAACTTTACAGATTGAAATGCGCGTCAACGAGTTTGCTTTGGTAACAGAAAAGGAATGCGGAAACGTCTGGCTGCCGGCTACCCTTCCCTTGAGTGTTCTATTGTTACTGTAGCCTGGTTTACGGTGAACCGTGTCCGAACACAATAGCAGTTTGTAATGGAATCAAACCCATTGTGGTTTGCATTGTTGAGTTGAACTTCATGGGGGTAGAATGACGTTATCGTTGGAAATGCACTGCCAACTTCCCACTTGCAAACGGTACTATTGCAGTTTTACATTACATGCATACGACGCAGCTAAATTGCAGTTTACAGTTTTAATTTAGATTTGCAAGAAATAAATTTTAACCCAACTACGCAAAGAACGATGATTAGAAGGATCTCAATGTGTCTGTTCCTGCTGGTTGTGTGGTTTTCAACAGGTGGAGTACTGATGGTTGTCAGTGCAGAACCCACAGTGACTGCGTGGATCATAACACCGGAGGCTGATCGTAAGGAGGGCGGGCGAGTTGAGATGAGGTGTGTGGCTACAAACCTGGAGGCTGATCACATCGTGGAGTGGGCGACCGAGGATCCAGATATGACTCTTAGATGGGGTAACGTTACTTTGGCAGGAACTAATTGGCGATTGATGTTCGAGACAAAGCAAACAGGCAATAGGGAAATTACTCAAGAATTCATCATCACAGAGTTACAGATTGGTGACACGGATGAATATATTTGCAATGTTCGTGATCCAATAGCAAGCGGAGGACACCTATTTGTAGCCACTGCTAAGGTGAACCTGACAGTGTTGTACTTCCCGAGTAAGTCCTTCCCTATCTGCTCGCCTGATGGACCCATTAAAGTAGACAATGGAACACAGTTGAATATGCGATGTTCATCTGAGTACAGTAACTCGGCAGTCATGATGTATGTTTCCCATCCCCCTACTACGCTTAACACCAACATGTACACGTGGATGATTTCCATCAATAATGACACAGTGTTCGCATCATCAGATTTGAAGGTCGACGACGATGATCACAACGTTACGTTCCAGTGCATCATTAATTCCACTTATTTCCCTGGCATGAATCGTTCTTGTACTATCGGACCAATTATCTTAACGGAGAAACCCTCTACTGAGGCCATGATACAAACAGCATTGTCGTCAACAACAAAGACAAGAACAGGTTCTCACACAGCCTTCATAGCAGGTGCATCAGCAGGTGGAGTAACTGCACTCATCCTCCTTGTGATTCTCATCATCGTTTGCCGAAGACGCGGTCTGTGTATTAACTCGCAACCCAAACCTCAATCTTCTCAAGCCAATATCTACCAAGATTCTAACCACCAAACCCAAGCTGGCCCTCCAATAACTGGTGTTAACATTTACTACGACCCAAGCGAAATATCCCTGACTGCAAGTCCGTTACCAGAACTGAGCTGGCACTCCACCGCATCTCCGGTTACGAGGGGGAAACAGGGAAGCGCTACCCCGCTGTACGCTACTCCGCATAGAGAGACAGATACCAGCTCTGGACATGATGCAAAGGAAGCCAAATTGCACCATTCCACGAATCAGACATACAGCAACCCTGTCTTTGATTCTCAGGAATCCCACCCCACCCCTGGACCGTCTGAAGATCCTCCCAGACCGACTGCAATGGTTCCACCAATGCAAAGAGTTCCAATCAAACCCAGGCCCTTTAAACCGAAGCCTCAGCGTGTAAGCAGCTCCCAGGACGGTAGTCTTAACCAGCAGGATCGCCAACGATCGTCTGAGGCTCACGGAACTCCTCCATCACCACAGCAGGTGCATCCATCACCACGACATGTGAACACTGATCCGGAAGACGTCAGTAAACCGTCATTATCGACTAACACTGGCGCCATGTATGCTACGGTTATGAAGAACAGGGCAAAATAGAAGTATTTTATAAGTTAAAAAAATTGAGAACAAGATCGTCTCTATTTTATGACCTTTAACAATCCAAACTTTCTTGTTTGTGTTAATATGTTACTACAAACAAAGACACAGTGGCGTATCCAGAAGGGGGCAGAGGGGGGTACCTTGCCCCCCCCCCCGGCGGATTTTTTTGACAATTGTTTTTTCCCCAGGAATTATTTAAGCAATGGTTAGAGAGTTCTAACATCAATCCCAAAAAGAAAACACGCCCAAAAACATTACAATGCGCCCTGAAAATAGGCATAGTTGCAGCATGCATAATAATAATCAGTTTGAAGAGCGACCCAATTCGGAAGATGGGTACTAGCCCCACCCCCACTTTTATTTTACGGCCGGCCAAGAGTCTGGAGATAAAAAACATGTCTACATTTAGGCGCGGATGTGCGGTTGCCCCCCCCCCCCCTGACATCAAGAGCTGGATACGCTACTGCTATAAGACACTTGTACTCAGTATGCATAGATGATATTAGAGAATAGGTTGTTACTAAATTCTGACTTTTTCTTAATAGGTTGCAATTGTTATGTTTTGTTACTGTCATTTTGGTCGAAGTATCCCTCAGTTGAATGCTTGAATAGTTTGTATAAATGATTGACATAATTACCCACCTCCCATTTCCAGGGGAAAATGGTTCCCTGGTTCGGGAAATGGCTGAATTTCATGAGGGACAAAATGTGTACATTTTTTTGGTCGCTGAGTTAAATTAATTGGCTTAACTGCTCACAAGTAAGTTTCAACAAAAGTTGTACAGTTCTTTCTTTCGGTTTAATGAGGTTCAATTGGATCTTTGAGAATAAACTTGGAACCTTTAATGCCAGAGACTGTTCTACTTAGAAATTTCTATATAGAAAATACAATTGTTACAAATGTAGTTTACTGGAGGTTTTGCAAGGTCTTTGGATCTACAAGCAATATTGCTTGATCATTTGTAAAGTAGCATTCTACTGTTTAATTACTTAATAATTATTTTCAGCATATTCACAAGATATAACCTTTATATTGTTCGTTTAATCCAGTAATGGTGAAGAACCAATATCCTAACACCATTGACAAGTTTCAGTGAGCCGTTTCTATGATAATTGTCCTGGATATTATGATAATCAACCTTGGCGTGGTATCCCGATGTGGGGACTTTGTCTAGCATCGACGCAGAAGTGTGATGTGATGATTGAATTTAGAAAAAAACAATAACCTCATGGATTCAGTTTACGTATTGAATTTTGCCCCGCTGCTCCTGTGTTTACATAGCAACTTCCTTTGGCTCAACGTTCTATCGCTTTTGGGCCTTTCAACAAAAGACGATACAGAGGTTTTTGGGTAATCCATAAATCGCCACAGTGCAACCATATTATTTTGAGGGTGCATGTGTTTTACTCACACAGAGATACGCAGGCGTAGACCTCTTGTGCATTCATTGTTAATAATTAACATAACGGAACACTCCTCATATATGGCCGCTGAATGCAATACATCTATAACAAGTTTCGAAGCATTTAAATGCAAACACTCAAACTCAGAACAAATTAAATTAAAGCGCCGTCACCTCTGCTCCCTCTAGAAATATAAAGCGTGAAACACTGAGGGAATTTCTTTAAATGGTGGGAGGAGGTGGGGTGATTATAATTTGTTTTTAAAACCAGGCGTTAGAAAGAAAGGTCAAATATTATATAACGCCGTCTCAAAATGACAAGTTTAGAAAAAAAGAGGGCGCACTTTGCTTCTAAACCCCTGGGTCTGATAGCTACAAATTTTAATCTTAGCCACAAAACACGTTCAGCGGCATGAAAAGTTGTAGCCTGTCAGACATTGGGGTATTATTGTTATGGCAAGCCTGCTTCTTGTATACGCTACGACACGGCTGACCCCTGTGACAATGCGAATTGCAGGATTTTATTCCCCTTTACTCCACTTGCTGTTTGCCATCGACGGAAATGAATAAACGAGGAAATACTCTGCATTACTACTGTTACCTTTTAATACCCTCATGTGGATGATTACCATCAATAATGATACCCTGATGGCATCATTGGATTTGACAGTCGATGTCAAAGATCACAATGCGATGTTCCAGTGCATGATTACTTCAACTTATTTTCCTGGAATGAATCGCTCTTGTACCATCGGACCGATTCAGGTAACAGGATCTCCGGCATCAATGATTCATTCATCAGCCATCGCAGCAGCAGTCGCCGCTGGGGGCGTCCTCCTCGTTGCTATGGCCGCCATTATCATCTGTCTTTGCAACCGCAAGCAGGTATGTCGCAATAAGGGCCCGACGACTCGAACTGAGACACAAGTGTCTAACGTTGATCCCTACACGGAGCTACAGAAATCAACTGCTGAGGGCAACAGAGAGTACATGGAACTGGGAGCGAAGGGGGCAACTACTAGCAACACCACACGAGATGGGGAAGCTAACGGAGGCTACGTGGAACCAGCGACTGTTAATGACACACCTACGGAGAGTCATGCCGAATACCAGGAAGTAAGGGATGACAATGAAAGCCCGGAGCATGACTATGACAAGCCAGACCCTAAACACCCCGAGTATGAAGTGGCCCAAGTCCCGTAAATGAATGGAACTCTAAATCAAATCTCCAGAAAGTATGAAAACAATCATTACAGCTGTAACTTTTTAAAAGACTGATATTTGTACATGTACCGGAATTGCTGCAAGAATGATATTTAACCTAGCCAAGTACACAAAGCGAGTTATAACCAATATTTTAAAAGGATCGGATATGATTATATTCTGATATCTGTGGTTAGTTTTTGCAATCGGATAGATATAGTGGGAATGGCCAGCGATCAAAAACAAGCCAAAAATTGTCGGTAAAGGAGTTCAATTCGCATTTGCCCCCTCTAAAAAAATCCTGGCGACGCCCATGAAGCTAGAGCATTTGCCAGACGATGAAAAAACTAAGTATGAAGAGCTAGACGTGAACAAAAAACACGTATTAGCAAAGAACATTAGCTTAACCCTCTTGAATTTCTATAATGTGATATGTATACATATAAGTAAATAAAATGAAAATATATAATCATTTATCTGTAAATAATATGTCAAATCTTTGACAAGTTTGGCGGGTACAAGTTGCATCGGATTATTGGTAAAATCTCACAAAGTTGTATATTTGATTTTAGTTTTCATTTTAAAGAGTATAAGCTTAAAGAGTCTTTAAGAAAGATCGACTTAAATTTTTAAATTTCAAGCATTTTGCGACACTTTCGGAACTGCATCATTATAGCACTGTATCCTCGATTACCAGCTTGTTCTAGTCGCACTGTGCCTTTTTTTGAGGGCGCATCTCAAAAGGCAAACGATCCAGAAACTTGTCTCGTTGTACAGTTGTTTATGTGTTGATTAATACAAATAGCGTATCTTGGGGGTTTTGAAAGGTTTTAGTAATAAATGAGAAAAAAACAATATGCACACAATGTCGGTTATCAGCCTTATATTTCTACCTGCCTCTGCAAAATGTATTCCGATTTAATTATAAAAAATTGTTGAGGGCGCATCTCAAAAGGCAAACGATCCAGAAACTTGTCTCGTTGTACAGTTGTTTATGTGTTGATTAATACAAATAGCGTATCTTGGGGGTTTTGAAAGGTTTTAGTAATAAATGAGAAAAAAACAATATGCACACAATGTCGGTTATCAGCCTTATATTTCTACCTGCCTCTGCAAAATGTATTCCGATTTAATTATAAAAAATTGTCAAATATGTAAACTCATCTTCGTCTCATTTAAAGCAATGGGGCAAACAATTTAACTTTCAAAAATAAACACGTTGGCGTTCATGTTCTTCCTTCATTTAGGGGAGTTTGGATCATATAGGGGGAAGTACTGGCTCATATAAGGTAGTGGCGCCCTTTAAATCAATAATAAGCACTAGTGTATATCACAATGCGACACACACAGGAGGCGTTGGTATGAAGCCCGGGAAGGGACAGGGTGGAATTTTTTTGGAATTTGCTAATTCGTTCGCACGAATTACTAATTCGTGGGAACGAATTAGTAATTCGAGCGAACGAATTACTAGGCCTAATTCGTTCCCACGAATTAGTAATTCGTGCGAACGAATTACTAATTCGTGCGAACGAATTACTAATTCGTGCGAACGAATTACTAATTCGTGCGAACGAATTACTAATTCGTGCGAACGAATTACTAATTCGTGCGAACGAATTACTAATTCGTGCGAACGAATTAGCAAACTCCAAAAAAAAATTCCACCCTGTCCCTTCCCGGGCTTCATACGTTGGATCTCTTCCAAAACATGTTAGACTGAAAAATAAATACGCAAGTGGGAATTCCCCTATTGAATATTCGACTCGCTCAACTGAAGTTGCTAAGGCGCTTAGGTGGCTGGCAACTTTACAGATTAAAATGTGCGTCAACAAGTTTGCTATGGTAACAGAACAGATTGCGGAAACGTCTGGCTGCCACCTACCCTTCCCACGAGTGTAATATTGTTGCCGAAGCCTGGTTTACGGTGAACCGTGTCCGAACAAAATATCAGGTTTGAATAGAATGAAAGACGTCGAAGTTTGCATTGTTGAGTTGAAGTTCCCTGGGGGTAGGATGACGTTATCGTTGGAAATAAACTGCGAACTTCCCACTTGCAAAGGGTACTATTGCACTTTTGCATTACATGCATACGGTTAAGGACGCAGCTAAAACGTAGTTAAAACTTTGAATTTGGTTTTGCAAGAAATGAATGTTAACCCAACGCCAAGAACAATGGATATAAGGATCCAAATGTGGCTGTTTTTGCTGGTTGCGTGGTGTTCAACAGGTGGAGTACTGATGGTTGTCAGTGCAGAACCCACAGTGACTGCGTGGATCGTAACAGCGGAGGCTGATCGTAAGGAGGGCGGGCGATTGGAGATGAGGTGTGTAGCTACAAACCTTAACTCAAGTCACATTGTGGAGTGGAGGACTGAGGACCCAGAAATGACTCTTAGATGGGGTAACGTTACTTTAGGAGCAACTGACCGGCGACTGATGTTCGAGACGATGCAGACAGTTAATGGGCAAACTACTCAAATGTTCACCATAACTGATGTCCAGAGGGGTGACACAAATGAATATATTTGCAATATTAATGATCCAATTGCTGGCGGAGGAAACCTCATTGTAGCAAGTGCTAAGGTGAACCTGAATGTGGTATATTTCCCCAATGAGTCCTTCCCTATGTGCTCCCCTGATGGACCTCACACCGTGGACAATGGAAAACGATTAATTATGAGTTGCTTTTCAGAGCTAGGTAATCCAGCAGCAATGATGATTATTTCTCAACCTTCTACCGGCTTAAACAATTATAGTTACACATGGTTTATAGCAGACAATAGTGACAATGCACTGTTAGCATTATTAGATTTGACAGTCGATGTCGACGATCACAATGCTTTGTTTCAGTGCATCATTACTTCAACTTATTTCCCTGATATGAATCGTTCTTGTACCATCGGTCCAATTCGTGTTACGGAAGCGATAAGCCCCACGGTACAACCGTCAACGCAGTCAACGCAGTCAACGGTAGAACCAAATGTCATGTCCACGACTTCAGTATCCATGGAAGCAACAGCGTCAGAATCCACTTCAGTAAACCAACCAGCAACACAGTCGTCAACTGACTCTAAATTAACTTCAAACTTGGTGAGTGGACCGTCAATGATGCACTCAACATTGTCAACGATTATAGACACGAAGACACTCATGCAGTCGACATTGTCTTCGGGCCAAACGAAGACAAAGACAGAACCACCTAAAGCCATCATAGCAGGTGCATCAGCAGGTGGAGTAACTGCTGTCATCCTCCTTGTGATTCTCATTATCATCTGCCGCAGACGTGGTATGTGTAACTCGCAGTCCAAACCTCCTGCATCTCACACCCCACAAACTCCTGACCCACCTGATGACACCATCTTTACGACTAACCAAACTGTCCATTCTCAACCCAATATCTACCAGGATTCACACCAAGAAACCCAGGATAACCATCCTAACACTGGTGTTAACATTTACTACGACGCAAGCGAAATATCCCTGACTGCAAGTCCGTTACCCGAACTGAGCTGGCACTCCAGTGCATCTCCAGTTACGAGGGGGGCACATGGAAGCGCTACACCGCTGTACGCTACTCCACACAGACAGACATCGTCAAACTCTTACCATATTGCAAGGGAAGGCAACTCGCACCATTCCACGCAGCAGACATACAGCAATCCTGTCTTTGATTCTCAGGAATCATACCCCACCCCTGGACCGTCTGAAGATCTTCCCAGACCGACTGCAATGGTGCCACCAATGCAAGGAGTTCCAGTCAAACCCAAGCCCTTTAAACCGAAGCCTCAGCGTGTAAGCAGCTCACAGGGCGGTACTCGTAACCAGCAGGATCACCAACGGTCGTCAGAGGTGCACGGAACTCCTCCATCACCACAGCAGGTGCATCTGGATGCAGAGGATGGCAATCAACAGTCATCATCGACAAACACCGGACCCGTATACGCTTCGGTTATGAAGAACAGGGCAACATAGAAACATCAGATAATAGAAACAATTGAAAAAGATCGCCTCGAATTAATTCCCTGAACAATTCGAACTTTCGAGATTGTGTTAATATTTCAGTTCTAAAACGTCACACACAGTGTGTACAAATTTAATAAGAGAACGATTTTAATGCTACTTGATTCTGTTTGACTGGTATAAAACTTGTTGAAGGTTTGGGCTGTTTAGTTTGGGTTCATACAAATACTTTAGACAGGTAATACCCCAGTTGTGGATGAAAATGGTCGAAGTAGCCCATCTGCTATATGAGCGGTTGGTATAAATTCTTGACAAACTTTTTGCACACAAGAATAGAGAACTAATGGAAAGTAAGTAAAACAGCTTGTAAATCACAGAGCTCTTGCACTCTATCTGTAAATCAGTCAAAAGACAACAATCTTTACTTAAAAAGGCACCATTAAAATTATGTAACAAATTACTCAGAACTTATATGTGTGATAAAATTATGAGGCCAGCAAAGAAAGCTGCGATCCTTTTCCTAGTACGTCTTTATTAGTATATTTAAAAAAAAAATAACAGATTTACCAGAAATAACAGATTTACCAGAATATTAACAGATTTTGATATCTTGGGACTACAGCTACTCAGAAGCCTTAAGAATAAAACGATAGGTTTAAAAACATTGTACAGAATACAAGCGCTTTGAACTTCTCAATGTAACGTAAACGTGCGTCATTTAGAACTGTTATATGGAGAGAGGGGGCTGACAAGAGAATTTTCTTTTTGTAATCTTGGTCCTAGACAGGATCCTGAGTTTGTTCCTCTAATTAATGCAAAAGGCTCCAGGCAAGAGCATTCAACAGGTTCTTGGCGATATAGGGCGCTCTCAACAAGATTAATCAAATTTAGTCTAAGGAAATTTTGCATTCGAACCCCCGATATTCTGGGCATTCTCACGTGTGCTGTGTTACAAGCCAATAAGTGCATTATGTGAGGTATTCTCGGAGTTTCTTGGGACTGAGTGTGCCAACATTACCTAGCTTGGATTTGATTCAGCTTGTCGATAGCGCCCTCTACCGCCGTAGTGGCCTGACCGTTCTTTTCATGGACCATTAGCATAAGGAAAACAAAATTCAAATCCAAACTGAAATCAAGAATATAGAATTTTTTTATGAGAGCGATGAAATAGGGATGACTATGCCTTTTCAGCACCCTCCCACTTACACCCCCGCTTGGCCCGCGCCGCACCTTTCCTTTACAACAAACCTTATATGAACAAACAAAAATCCCAACAGTACCGAAAGTTGTATAGCATGTATTTGATTTGAAAATCCATCGAAGTGTGAAGCTATTGACACACGGAAGTGAATACAATTTATTTGAGTATAGTGGATAGAAGAATACAGTGGTACTCTTTGTGTTTATTTTCCTCCTAGTAAACTATCTGCTTGTGCACTGAACTTAATGAACGAATGCCACAAACAATCATCTAAAAACAAAGTTTTGAAACTTTCAAAAGTCACAACCAGAAGTATGAATCAATTGAAAACTCGTCCGCTGTTCTGCCTGTGGTGTTCAATAAGTTCGTGGACACTCCTGACGGTTTTTACTGCACAAGGAATGGGACAACCAACAGTGTCATTGACGATCATGACACCGGAGGCTGATCGAAAGGAAGGTGGGCGGGTAGAAATGAGGTGTGATGCTGGCAACTTACGAGGTGCAACATACAGACTGGTGTGGACAATTGTAAATCCACCACAAACGGTAGCACTTGGTACTCTTCACACGAGGGTAATTGGCCGGTTAGAATTCCGGAGACACGCTGAATCAAATGGGACTTTAACTGAATATTTAACCATTGCCGATGTACAGAGAGCAGACAGTGGTCAATATGTGTGCAGCATCAGTCAGATAGCAAGTGGCCAATATGCTGGCACAGCTAACGTTTCTCTGTCCGTTTTGTACTTCCCTAACGAGTCCTTCCCTATCTGCTCCCCTAATGGATCCATTGCAGTAGAATATGGAACAGATTTGGATGTGCAATGTTCATCTGACGGAGGTAATTCGGCAGTTAAAATGACAATATTTTACAGCATTATGGCGGGTAACATCAGCAGATATATGTGGGCAGAATCGAGAATGAGTAACACAATAATTCAATCATTTACTTTGACTTTGCAAGATATTGACAATGATGTTTCGTTCGTGTGCATCACATCATCCGAATCATTTCCTGGGATGAGTAGAGACTGTCGGATTGGACCAATAAGAGTTACAACTCAGTCTGTCTCCACGACAATTACTACAAAGCCGATGCAAACAAGTCTCAAGCAAACAGGTACTGTGCCGATAAGTCTCATTGAAACTGAACCGACACCACCAGCATCCAACACAGCTGTCATAGCAGGTGCATCTGCAGGTGGAATTGCTACACTTGTGGTTGTGATCCTGATTCTGATTTGTAAAAGACGGGGCCTCTGCATCACCCCAAACATTCCCAAGCGTCAATCTACAGGTTGCACTGATACAAATGACGCGCCTCAAGCCGATCCGTACATGGAGCTACAGCCAACGGATGACAGTCACAGAGTCTACACAGAACCTGAGACTAGAGGATCTACCACAGCACAGCACACGTACTGCCAGACACTTGGAGAAGAGAAGAAACACACACAGGATGACTACAAGCTTACAGAGGACAAAACTGAATACGAAGTAGTTGGAGTTTCCTCTCAACAAAAGACAACACAAATACCAAAAGGTTTTCTCTCGTCCTCCAAAGTTCTACCAACCGACATCGCAAACACACGGCACGTGGATGATGCAACTACACCAATAAAGCATACATACTTTATTGAATATAGAAAGGAGAATGACAACGCCGAAAATGACAAAACCGAGTATGAAGTAGTTGGAGAACCCCACAACCGTATGATGAGAGAACCTGTCTCGGACGATGCTCCTTATATGGAACTGCAACGGACCGATACCAAGAACACAGAATACACGGAGCTTCAGGCTAGAGGGCCCATCGCAACACCACACACGAACGGCAAGACAAATGAACTTGACAATGAAAACCACGACAACAACCCACATTCTTATGAGAACAAAGATTTTGAATACGATATTGTATCAAAGAATGGGGGTGAGAAGAAATACCAAAATGTCAAAATGTAAATTTTATCAGAAAAACATGGAGTGTCATGGCCTAGCGGTTAAGAGCACCGAACTCTTGTTGTGGTGTTTCAGAGGCAACAGTGACGTGGGTTCGAGCCCGCCGGCGGACACCTGTGCCCTGAAGCAAGGCACTTAATCATTTCTTGCTTCGTCCTTCGGATGGGACGTAAAGCCGTAGGTCCCGTGTGTTGTGTAATGCACGTTAAAGAACCCAGTAACACTTGTCGCTAAGAGAAAGGGTTCGCCCCGGTGTCCTGGCAGTGGCTGCAGCACCTTGTAAACCCTTAAAAGGTGCTACATAATGGGTCTCATATTTCTCATGTACCTCATTCATCTACTAATAGACATAATAACTTCCAGTGCCTTGAGTACCTCAGTATTCCGTTGCGATAATGCCTGAATAGGTTTCTGCAACGTAACCATACAGATACAGACAGAACCAAATTTGTTTGTATATTGTAAATAGTTCGTATAAAAAAAAGAACGAGACGACGATTTAGGTGAAATATAGTTTAAGTTTTTTTTTTTATTTAGCACAACATATTTTTAAGTTGTTTCATTATATTTGCTAACGACCGTGTATACAAGCAGAGCTAAATATAACGGAAATACAATAGCACCTATACATGTACTTTTAAATCTTCTATGGAATAAATATACCCAAAAATATTTAAATTTGGATAGAAAGCCAAACTCCATGTTTACTATCAAAGGAAAGTTACAGATATGCAGATGAAATAAGAAACATTTTATATACGCAGATGAAAATATGAACGAAAAAAATAACTTGGTGTTTTCATTTTTTAACTTACATGTAAACATAATAGGATAGGCATAACAAATATGCTGCAAAAGAGAAGCAGTTTTTTTTTTTTTTTTAAATATAGCATCAAATATTGAAACTTCGTTCGAAGGAGGAAAAAACAATTTGTTGAAGAGCATTCACAGAGAGAGAGAGAGAGAGAGAGAGAGAGCAATTTAAAAAATAAATCAAACTTTAATAAATTAATAGAGCAATAAGCTAAACTTTGAGTTAATGCTGGGAACCTGATACTCAAATGTTGTCATATTGACAATTCCAAAAAGTTTCTAGTTCTCTTCAATTTATAGACAAACAATCAAGAGCAACCACTAAACTTGCATGATTTCTGTACTTAATGGAAGGCACGCACGTGGATGCATACACAACGCAGCAGTCGCTTGACTATCTGCGTTGCAACATTGCCGAGTCCAATACTGACGAAAATGTGATCAATAATATCGAAGATGAATGGACATAATTGTATGCCCGTCTAGACGGAAACAAACAATATAGTCCCTGGGATAAGGCCATTTAATCGCAAAATTTTATGATTAATCTTAATATTATTTTCTGTTGTAGGGTACCTTGGGACATCTGAAAATGGTGCTCTTAAGTTGCACAGCCGGTATTTTTGTCTTCCAGCTCCA